>JANAVB010031820.1:493813-683040 GCA_029216955.1 Iris pallida
TTCATTACACACATAGATTTGGGTCGATAGTGTCTCGGATGAGCGATACTTACTGCCCCGGGGCCGATAGTTCTCGTATGAGTGCTACTTTCTGCCCATGGTCGATAGTGTCTCTTATGAGCGCTACCTACTACCATTCTCTCTCCATCTATGCTGAACACCTAAGCTCCTGCATAGAACCTTGTCTTCTAAAGTGCATTCCACATAGTATGGTTAGGAACCTTTACTCATGTATAATTTTTACTGAGCTCTTACTATTCAGTTTATGGCATGATATTATGTGTCTTATTACATCCCTCTAAGGACCTAGTTATCTCTCCAGGTGTGTGCTTCTGTGATATTGAAGGTGTTCTAATCGAGGTCGCGATCTTCTCTATTCATTCAGAGATGACGTGTCTTGGGTTTTTCTTTGCTACTCCTGCCAAATCATTCCGTTTCCATGTATATTTTTTCCTACTTGTTGGTAGTAGACTTGTCTTCGCCCAACGTATTGTACAAAGACTTATTACAGTTGATTTTATGATATCTTTTATTCTTCATTTGTGGATGAGATTAGATTACTCTTGGTTTACTGTATTTACAGCTTATGTATTCATACGAGGTTTTCATATATTGGAGTATGCTTCGTATGTATGCAGCAGGCATGGATACGTACCTAGTCCTAAGTATTTTGGGACTGGGGCGTTACATGTTTTTTTGGTGGCCCATGCAGGTCGAGTTTGTCACTTCGGTTACGTTATTGTACCGATGTGAGCCTGCAATATAAGATTAGAATCTAGGAATCTCATCCATACAGCTTGACCTCTTCCCTTAGCTATAAATTTCGAACTCTCGTTCGACTTCCTTGAATTGCATCTTGCTTGATTCCTTTCTACCGTTGATTCTTATTTTTGTGCTTAGTGCCAACTAGGAAGATGACTACACTAGTGTATGCTCATAGGTCAAACACATGGCTAGAATGGTTATATTGGCAATTGGAATACATTTAAGACTCTAATTGAGTTAAAAAAGTTTTTTAAAAATAAAGTGTGATTTAATGATTAGTAATTTATAAAGTAGGATACTACCAAGGAAGGTTTTAATATTGAGATTTCTAAATAGTAAACACCAAAGGATTGATACAGCAGGAAGGAAAAAAAAATATGGCTAGAATCTTTATACTATTGATTTAAGAAATTGATTGGCTTTTTGAGATTTAATATTTATGATTTATTGGGTTATAGCTATACATCTTTGAACTTGTATAAAATTGATTTGTTTTTCGAATTGTGATATTTATAATTTTGGGGGTGGTAGATATACATCCTTGAACAAATATAAAAAAAATTATTTGATTTTCGAGTTTTGATGTTTATGATTTATTGGATTATAGTTATACACCTTTGAAACAGTTATAAATTTGGTTTGAAAAAGATCTTAGCTTTTTTTTAAAAAAAATGGCCGTAGGAATTATTTAAATTTGAGTTGTACAACTTGCGATTTTCGTGTTTAGTAAATTTTGAATTTTAAGTAGAAGTAATAATGGTGAATTTTGGTTTTAAATATTTGAAAGTTACGAAAATGATTTTTGAGAATTTTTATTTTAAATTATGTCCTATGATCACTACAAAAAAAGTGTCTTTCTGGGACGCCAACAAATCTGTCTGAAAAAGGCCCAAATCAGTCCTAAATCATAATTTGGGACAAATTTTAGGACGGTATGTGACAGTGCTATTAGGGTGGCGTGGCAAAAAGTTTTAGGATGAAAAATACCGTCCTAACTTGGTTTTACGGTCGAAAAATCTAAACGTACCAAAAGAGTTTTAATTATTAATTGTCTATGACGGCTTACTAAACTGTCCTAAAATAAAATAGTTTGTGATGAATAGCATCCGTCCTAAAAAAAAATCACTAGACACAAAAGGATGTCTTTATATCTAGGAAAATTACATAATCGTCCCAAAAGTAATACTTATGAAATTATTGTTTGCATTTTTAGCTATAAAATATACAATTTAAATACACATATAACATAATTCATATGGTCATGGCCGTTGTCAAGCTTAAGCTTGTCCTCAGATTTATATCCATGTGTCGGGGCTCCCATACAAAAAAATTAACAACATCAAGCATTCTTTACCATTAAGTAGAAGACAACAAAATCCATATATAACTATAATGTTCAATTGATAAACAACAAAAAAGCTTAACATTAAGCATCATGTACGAACATTTCCAAAAGAAATCCAAAACACAATACATCACACACACCATCAGTTACAAAATGAACCCATTGTCTCCATCAGTTACAAAATGAACCCATTTCAGTATATCCAACATGAACCCAAAAAATTAACGCAAAATTTTTCACAAGATTGTCGCCTATCATTTAAGTATATCCAGAATGCTTTTGAAGGACCTGTAAATAAAATTAAGATATGCCAATATATTAGCAACCTGGTAATTGTACACAAACCACCAGAAAAGAAAGCGTAATAACAAAATAATAATAAATAATATCTCTATCAATCTACTAGTTAACAACAATTTTCTATTTTTTTTAATAATCACCTATTGTCAAACAGATTCACAAAAAATTTCAACCAGATAATAAAGTTTTTCAGCCTTACATTAATCAGTAAATTAACTTAGTAATCCAAAAAAAAATGTTCATCTAGAAATGAAAGCTTGGTAATTGGCATACATATATAGGTGAAGGTAAAGAGCTTCTAATGAAGCACCAGATGGTATTAAAAATGAAGGTTGAACCATTTGACGGAGTTAGTTTCAACTTTCAACAAGATATTTACACTAGAAGAGACTAATGACGGAAAGAATGTAAATTATTTCGAAGAAGGCTTTGTCGCCATAGGTTGTAGGATTTTTTGGAGGGAGGTATAAAAGGTGATTTCACACCTTCAGAAGTTTTGGCCAAGAAGGCTTTATCATCCTTTGCAACAAGCAATATCTAACATGGTTTGATGAATTAGAGCAAGGTGATTTCACACCTTCAGAAGTTGCAAGTTAAATGAATGTTTCTTACTGATTCTAAAGCAAATCACAAAAGACCTCTTTTCTGCAACCCACCCAAAACCTTTTCCAAAATTATTGTGTACAATGAGTCTGGTGCTCACTCAGGTAACTAATGCCACACAAGGACACATTTCACACAAACACACATGGTTATGAACAGGAACTTGACACAAACTTAACTAAACTTTATCATGTGTGTTGATTGTCAAGTTTAATCCCTCTATTATAGAAAAACTTTTTTATGCTTCAAAAATGATCCCCCTAATGATGTGTAAACTGAAAAGGCTTCTTGGATGACGAACTAGAGGAGAGGTTTTTGTATGTATGTGTGTGTGCGAGCGTGCAAATTAGTGATGGCAACTGATGGAAGATTGGCAAGAGCCACTGGTAAGTATAGAAAGATGCCTTCAATATTTAATTTTTTTAGTACAGTAAATGATAATCATGGAACATAAGGGGGTTTCTGTAGTTCAGCCTTAACATATAAGAAAACTCATAACTGAATATATCAACATATCAAATGTACCCGTGTCAAGTATGATACTAAGATCTATAATTTCCAGTAATATATATATATATATATATATATATATATATATATATATATATATATATATATAAAGTGAAAAAAAAAAAATATATATATATATATATATATATAAAGTGAAAAATTACTTGACGAAGACCTACTAGGGTTCGAACCTATTCCACCACCAGAAGAATTGCCAGTCATACCCAATGTCTTTGAGGGAATAGTAGGAGGTAAACCTGTTCCACAACCTGGGGGAGAAAAGTTTATGTCTACAATAAGGGGATAAGCAAATCAATGATGCTAAAGTCGATTAAATCTAAGGAAAGCATAGTGAAGATATTTTTGCCAATAATGTAATATGTATCGAGAGGCATGGTATCGATTATATCCGTTCAGAGATGTATTTTATAAAAAAAATCAAATTTATTTGTGAATGAATGTTTTGTGTAATGCTCTTGTGTCCAAAATTAGAGAACAAATCTATCTGTGAATGGACGTCAAAGTACATATTCATTGCATCTTGTTGCATATTCATATTTCATATGGAAGAATATAAGACGAAGCAAGTTGTTGATATCTTTCAGACATTTCTCTATAATATTTGGATACAACAGCTCAAATGCTAAAGTTTATGTCATTTCACAGACAAGTGGAACATTTCAAGTTTGATTTTTACAATATTATAGGTCTTGCTATTTGCACATTAAGATGGACAGGTGAATTAAAAATCAGTGCTAACTTTTCAATGTGGGGTTGTAATTCCATTCCATAAGTTAGTTAACTAGACTCCATGTTGATTCATGAATGATTGGTTCTGATTTTAACAATCTGAGGTCAGAGTGTCCGATAGCTTTACTTATTTAGGATTAAGTTCAGTCACATATTTGTGTTTGTGTGTGTGTGTTTCTCGGGAGAATTAAAGAGCAGAAGTCCAGGATGTATATAATATATCAAAACTATATTCTTAGGTTTATTTGACTTTTTTTTGTTTTACTTTGTTGCAAAATATTTCCTTTCTAGATATGTAATGAGAAGTCTTGGACACAATGATAATTATCAACTGTATCAGAGTATTTAAACTTTAAAAAAAAATAGCATATATTACTAGGGAAGTTATATCAACTGTCAAGCATCAGAGTATATCAACCATCAACTGTCATAAAAAATTGGCATATATTACTATCCTGTGCCAATGTATGGTTTGCTTGGAAAGTTATATCAAGTGTATCAGAGAACAACTTAAATTTTTTTGGCATATATTGAACTTTTCAAGACTTATATTTCCTAAATTCATGGTCATAGTCATCAAATTTATATTGTGTACTAGAAACTAAATATTAAGTTTGATCGACACACTGACACGTGGGACACCCAAAAAACATGGAGCTCGACATTATGCAGTCAAATCATATGACGATATTGATATCCCCATTGCATTTGCAATAATGACAATTCTAATTAACATGAAAGATGTCAAGGTTGTATCAAGCGACACAACTAAATCAAGTCATGTGATTGGTTAACTTGATCTCTAAGTCCTCCCTTGACAGTACCTCTTCCAAACTAATCATCCCTGGTTGAAATCAAACTTACATCTCCTTCGAATTTGCCTTTCAATTTTAGTACTTTCCTTCTCTTCCGAATTAATCCAAAACACTCTCTAAGGCCAACAACAACAAACTTAGAGGGCTAAGTAAGTTGTGTCGTCCTGAGATACAAGAAGTAAAACATATTGCAGAACTTGTATATGCAAGTGGTATTGCATCTTCACCAGTCTGTAGTAACTCCAACATACAAATTCCAATCCACTAACCAAACAAGCACTATGAGTACAAGGATATGGCTAGAGGATAAATCAACTATGGTTTTAAACTGGGCACAGAAGGGCAACACTAGAAGGTGGTGGTGTTAAAAAACTGATGTCATCTAGGAAGCATGGATAGTCCAAAAAAATTTCTCGTGTCTGCATCGTGTCAAACAAATAACATGCACTCACTGGGGCACAAAAAAATGAGTTTTATCCATGTCGTTGTGTCGATATTATCTCGGGTCATAGTATAAATGATCTTCTCTTCTGACCCTTCTTCCTACACAGAAAAAGCAGAGCCTTAGGCTAATTGATTTGCCTGCTGATAACATAGAGAAAATCTCATTCACTTTATTTACTTCGATATGAGAAAACTTATAACCAAGTTAAACCTAATGGCCACCTTTATTTTTCTATAATAAGATGCTTCCACTTCTCATGATTCATGACCAAAGTTTGAAGGGTGATCTATTTTCCATAGGAATTAACTGCATGTTTTAGGATATGATTCCAAAAGACTGATTAGGCTAATAGGCATAATGTTATGAAGTCTTTGGTTGTAGTCATAATGAGATCTCACTTGCCAAGTTGCATAGCTGAATCAAATTCAGATAAATTTTTAATATCAATGTGCTAAAGAAGGTGAATTTGGAAATTCCTATATGTTCTACACTCAAAACTCAATACTATACCATGTGGAACAATATTGAAAATTAGATGTCCAGTGTCGAAGAATGTTCTCATACAAATTTAATATAAGTTCATAGTACTTCACGATAACCACTATAAGTTCATAAAGAAGGAAACACTTGATTCAGGAAAGCATGGATAGAAACTTATGTGGCAACATCTAAACTAGTAGTCAGTGAAAACTAAAAGATGAATCAACTGCTAAAATCCTAAAAGATATTAATAGAAATATAAAAAAAGAAAGAACAATACATGATCCTCAGTTATATGCATATTCTCAGTGTCCATATATTTAAAAGATCTAGCGTTGGATATTCTCAGGCATCCAAACACCACATGTAGGATCATGTCCAAGTAACGCTTCCACTCCAAATATGAGTTCACATTCCTTAATCTAAAATTAGAGATTGCCAATTCATAAATTCAGGAAATAAGAACAGATTAAAGAAGAAATTCACAGACAGGAAAAGAAAATTAAGCAACCAATCCTAGGAGATATCAACTGTACCAGTATTTAGTTATATCAACCTTAATTTTTTCTAGCATATATTACTAGAAAAGTTATATAAACTGTTAAAAAAGTGATTTAATGATCTAAGACCAATAACCAATATAGAGGTTACTGCATAACTTCTACAGGAAGTAAGATAACACTTCAACTTTGCTCTTCCACGTGATTACTGATTGATCCATCTCTCATAAAAATTAAATAAATATTAACAAACTACTAATAATAAAATTATGAAGTAGTACATCGTTGGAATAACAAAGAATAGACAAGGACATAAAGGAATATTCTATGGTTACCTCAGAAAGAAGCCCTTCCTTCTCTTGTAACGCCTTTTAAGATCAGCCTCAACGATTTTCTTCCTACCAATAGCCAATTCTTTCTTTTCTAGCGACTCTATCTTATTTGCAAGCTCGTCAACTTTAGTCTTTGCTTTCCGAAAATTCAGGTTGTCATTTATGTTTCTTTTTAACTCGGCTTCACTCTGCAGCAACTCTTTATCCTTGTTTATTTCTGCTGATAGTTCCTGTTTTCTATGCTCACATATCCTTTGATTGGATTCAGATAATGAGAGCTTATCTTGTAACTCCTTCAGCTTTTCACCTTTCTTTCAATCAAGATATCTAGTAAAAGGTTTCAAGAATAGACAATCAAATATAATAACACTAAGAGAACGATTGGATAACCATCTGCAACATACCCTTTTATCTTATTAGAAAGATCAAGAAGCATATCAAATTCCTGCTGGAAGCTTCTCTTCTTGTCTGTTTCTTCATCATATTCCTACTCAAGTCTCAATTTTAAATTTTTATGCTCTTGCAATACTTTCTCTCTTTCCTTCAACAATGAAACAAGAGCTTTTGCAACATGTTGTAATTTCATAGAAACAGTGAATTTAGCATATAAAAAATAATAACAACAACCTTAATAATCTATTAATGGAAGTATAAAGTGACTTGGAAGAAATAAAGCATTTATAGGAAATATATGAGGTACATTCACTACAAAAAAGTGTCATTTTGATGCAATTATTAACTATTAAGATGCTAAAAATTGACAATAATAACCATTAAAAACTAGTATCTCGCGTCATCAATGCTGCGGTTAATGTCAAGCTCTTTGTCTCGATAGCAAGCCACAACATGACGTCATAGATATCTATTCATCCTATACCAAGCCATTCACCACCTCCTCCATGATGTTAGGCCCACACCATGCCACAAAAGTCCTCGTGACCTGTAAGCCCCCTGAATTTTTGGGATTTATTTTTGAATTTTCTAAATGATTTATTCTGGATAATTTATTCTATTTAATTAATTTTTGATCAGTAAATGCTCTCTACCATAACTTGGATTTCTAGAGCATCAGAGATGCCAGTCTCTGGAAACTTCCTTCTTGAAATTTGTAGTAGATAAAATTATCTTCATGTTGATATATCGTGTCCCACTCGAACTTGTTCCCTTGTGCTCCATTTGCTTCGCACAACTTTCAGGTCAATTTAGACCAATTTATCGTCTGTCGTAATTTGCGATTTAATTTTCTACTTAATTTTCGGGCCCGATATCGGTCCAATCCAGTCGACCCAATATATGGCCCTGACCTGTTTTGAGCCTACTATGCACGTGCCACTTCCGTGCCACCGATTGGAACTCTCTTGTGCTCCAATTCCATCCGTGATTTTAATTGGTTTAATTTATTATTTTAATTAAATCTTGGCCCTAAGCTTGTCCAAACTTGACCCAATACCCAACCCAATTTGGTGTAACCCCTGTCATGACTACCCCTACATCTCACTATTGTAATTGCCTTTTTCTCTACTCAAAAATACCCTCCTTGTATATAAATATCTCTTCCTCTCTCCATTTCAAAGGTAGGTATATATATATATATATATATATATATATATATATATATATATATATATATATATATATATATATATAAATATATATATATATATAAAATATATATATAAAATATATATATATATATATATATATATATAATATATATAATATATATATAATATATATATATATATATATATATATATATTTATATAGAAAACTCTCTTTCATCCTCACATCACTCTCTCTCCTAACTCACCCCCATGGCAGCCGACCCCCTCTCCCCTCTCTCTAACCGACTTCACCCCTCCTCTCTCTTAACTATCTTTCTCTCTCTAAATATCTCTCACTCCCTTTATATTAATACACACACACACATACACACACATATATAATACTCTCTCACCCACTCTCTCACCATCACCCCCATCACATCTCTCCCTCTCTCCCCTACCTGGCTGACAGCCAGCCCCCCCATTCTTTCTTATTCACACTCTTTCTTCTTTTTCTTCTTCATTTTATTCATTTTTCTTCTTCTTTTTATTCTTCTTTCTTGTTCTTCAAGAAAACAACCATCACCACCCTCACCATCTTCACTGGCAGCCACCATCATCATCGTCATCATCTCCACCACCACGAGCTCCACCACCATTACCACCATGAGCACAGCCACCACCACCTCCATGAACACCATCACCACTTCACTACCACTCCTCCTCATCCTTCTTTTCAATAACCAAACCGAGTTCCCCCCTACCTCTCCTTCTTCTTCGGCCGAACCCGAGCCTCCACCTCCACCACTTCCTTCAACCTCCTCCTTCCTCCTATGCACCGCCGCCGCTGGCTGGACACGCCACCGCGAGCAGCAGCAGCAGCAGCGAGCAGCAGCGTAGCACCAGCCGTAGCAGTAGCGCGTACCGTATGCGCGTGCGGGCCTCCGTCGCACGCCGCCGCACGGCCGCCGTGGCCGGTCCCCCTGGCTGGGAGAACTCCGACGAACCCCCGGGGTGCGCCGCCTTCCTCCCCGGCGCGATGCATAGCCTATTCGTGCATTTCGTACTAAATTCCGTCGGCGCGAGCTCGGAATCAACTCAGAAATTGCGTTTGGTAGCAGCGACTTTGTGCACATTTTTCAGGAAATTCGACTGTTGGATCGACGAACTCTTTGCTCCGTCACAATCTCGTTATATACCCCTTCATCCATCTCAAATATCATCCGTTAATTTTGTCGTTTGATAGATCAAAACCGGCCACCAAGTTGACACTTTAAATTATGTTATTTTTAGACAATTTTGTGGAGCCAACTTCGTCGGTTCGTATCTCCTCTATCGCAGCTCCGTCTGGCATGCCATCATTTCCTGTGTACAGCTGGTATAACCCTCTTCATAAGATTTTAGTTTCGTTTCATTGTGAGTACGTTTGATTGGTTGAATTCGATGCCAAAGTTGGCCGTCCAAATTCATAATTTCCAAGTTCTTAAATTCTATTTTTGAACTCGGGACTTCGAATTCAATTTCTGGCACCACCAGTAGACTCGTGGCATCGTTCTGGCACATTTTCATATAAAGTTTGTTAGATTTGGAGGACGTGGGCCCTGGCACGTATTTTGGTGCAAAGCGGGCTCCATAGTTCGGGTCAACGGGACTTTTTGACGCCGGCTCATCGGAATTCAATTCTGGATATACCGTTGAGTTCGTATCATCATTCTGGACTCGTTGACATATAATTTGCTAGGTTTTAGTGGACATTGGTTTTGGCATGCATTTCGGTGCAAGTCGGATATCAATATCCGGGTCAACGGGTCATTTTGAGATCGGCTCATCGGAATCCAATTCTGGATATACCGTTGGGTTCGTATCGTCATTTTGGACTCGTTGACATAAAATTTGCTGAGTTTTGAGGACATTGGCTCGGACACGCTTTTTCGTGCAAATCGGTTTCCAATATCCGGGTCAACGGACCAATCTGAGATCGGGTTACCGGAATTCAATTTCGGATATACCGTAGAATTCGTATCGTCATTCTGGATTCGTGGAAATATAATTTGTTAGGTTTAGTGCACTTTTATTCTGGCACATTTTTTGGTACAAAATGGGTCCGACACAGACACCATTTTGACCCAAAATTACTTTTTTGCCCCTGTGTCCAAATTGGACTTATGGATAGGCTATCCTAGCTAATTTGACTATTCTGGACACGTTGGTGATGGTTGTTTCACCATCTGACAGCACCTGTAGATTTTTACCCTATTATTATAATTCTTCTCTTTTTATTCGTATTTTTAGACCCTTGAATCGGATTTGAGATCCATCGATTCCAATGATTTCACAACTACTAAAATTGATATATTGATCCTGTAGGTGTTTATAGAGACTAGCTTTGACCCTATTTGACCATGGTTGACTACTTTGACTGAATGTCGAAATAGAGTCAACATTTGACATACATTAGCCTAGTTTGACCTAGAGTTGACCAGAGTTGACTAGAGTTGACCAGTTGACCAAAGTCAATTGTAAGTCAACCATCGACCCAGTTTAATCTAGTTTGACTTGGTTTGACTTCCTATGACCTAGTCTGACCTAGTGTAACTCAGTGTGACCTAGTTTGGCTTAGTTGACTGAGTCTGACCAAGATTGCGTAGCTTATACTATAGAATCAAGCCTAACACTGTTGAACCCTAATTAGCTTATATATATCTTATCTTTAGGTCTGTGGCATCACTCTGAGCATCGATCCCATTTGACAGCTCAGGATCGTAGGCGAGTACATTCACTGATAGTTTTCATTGTCTTGATATCTGCTATATCCGATTCAGTTGTAGTGTTTTACTCGATTTCCAGTCACGATAGTTCACGTACTAGTATATGTTGGATCATGACATGAGATGTTGTTCCTGGATTTTCTTGGTATATATGTACATTTTCTGTCTTGTTCCCTGTACTTGTATAGACACCGATTTCTGAGAGGGAGTAGCTATCCTCTTAGGGAATCCCGTATCATAACGTGTCATGTCCAGGTCCATTATACTATTCGGGAATGGGGAATTATTAGGGGTTATATGATCAAAGCCACCCTGTCACTATATTCTTGTGCTCGCGCCACTCTCACCTCACGTAGGGTGTAGCGAGATCCTATTTTCCTTGTGCTTGCTATCCAGGTTGGCCGGCATGACCCTTTCCAGATTTTCTTGTGATTGTCGGGCCAAGTGGATAGCCTGTCCTGTAATATTTCCCAAGACGATCACATAACGCTCTAATAATTCAAGGCACATTTTATATTTACTTTATCTTATCTTATATCCTGCCCTGTTCTATATTCAGTACTTTCTCACCATGCTATGATATTCAGTTACTCACATGTTCTACATGCCTTTATGTTGTACCTTGATTGAAGACTAAGTTCTGCTCGGGAGAAGGGTTACAACCCCGGTCCTTGTTTGGTTTAAGGGTTGTAACTCAGCTTCCGAATGGTTCCCAAGTCATCCTATATCTTTGTCTTGTATTTCATGATACTGTCTATTATAGAATTTGTCAATTCTTATGGAACTGCTGTTAATATTTGTACTTGCTCATTTTCCTGACAGGATATCGTTGATAATATTTTAGGAGTTGTTATACCATTATTGGACTTCAGGATGTTGCTAGCTGGGGTGATTCTCAGTATCTTTCACCGTGAGTTGTCTCTCAGGAGTTTTAGGTCTGACAGTTATTTAGTTTTGTTATTGTTTCCCTCTGCTTTATTTTTGTCTCATATGATCCTTGTAGATTTTAGTTATTCTAGTGATATTGTTATTATTTCTTATCTTATCTTTCTTAGTTTTCGTGATGTGACATGAGTACATTTCTAGTTATGGATCTTTAGATGTTGTAGTTAGTATCGGGTACTAGACTGTGTTCTACCGTCGATACTGCGGTGTAGGCTGGACGTGGCCCACGTATTCGTATCTGTATATCCGGGTGTGGGTCGTGACACGTTTTTAGTGGTGGCCCATGCAGGTCAGTCTTTGTAATTAATACGAAGTCGTGGTAGTACTTGAGCTTATCTGTATTACTACGAGCCTGTCCTTGGACTAAGGTTGAGTCATGGAATATTTTAGAAATTTGGTACTCAGTCACATATTAGAAAACTTTTGGTAGATTCCAGGGATGACCCCTGGGAATCTTATTTCGAATTTTTTGAAACTTTTCCCATTTGTTTCTATCTGTCCTGATTTGTGAAACATTTGTCCGTTATCAACTGTATTCTTTCTTTGGAATGAGTTTGTGGACCCCAGAGAAAAGGTATAAGTTGGACTTATATATCTTCTAGGTTGAGACGAGAATATGATTTGCCAGTCTTATATCAGGTTGAGATTGTTTTAGATTTTATTCCAATAATTTCCTTTTATCTTGACCTAGATAGTACCTTTGGACATCACCTGAGAATTTTCTTCTAAACTCTACCTCAAGATCTATTTTCGCTAGTTTCCATCTACTTATCCTTGATTCGATGCTGAAAATTTTGAATTCTTGATGTTCGTTGTTGACTTCGATTTTGATTTTGTTTGAAGATAAGTTTCTCTGGATTGAGTTAAGATATTCTGATAAACATATTTGATGAGGACGATGAGAACGATAAATGTCTACTTTATTTATGGAGTTTAGAATTTATTGCAGTCATATTAGCTAGCCTGACAAGGACATGGAGCCTAATTTTGGATATACTATCCTAGTTATGGAATTTAGATTTTCTTGCAGCCATACCGGTTGGCGTGGTAAAGAATCTAGATGGCATAATTATAGGGTGTATATCTTAGTTATGGACTCTATCGCTATTTGCATCTATGCTTACTGGCATGGCAAAAATTCTGGCATCATGATTTTGGATGAACGTGTATGGTTGTCAGTACATATCTTAAGTTGATTCACTTCTTTTACCAATTGAGCAAGATAATTCCTACCATTATTTCTTGTTTATCATTATTTTCTCTCCTATCGCATGATGATTTTCTCATCTTACCGTCATTTCCTTTGCCTTGTTTAGCTATGTCTTGATTAAACCAATCAACTATCTCGTATCTACTTCTGTCATCTATACTTTGAAATCTTTTTGAGCTCTTGTATCTTTTTATCTTGGGAAAAGTCGAGGAAGTATCGTAATCATCTGTTTCGGAGTAGATGTTAGATCTTGTTAGTAGTCGAAGAAGAGCGAGATGATTACCCCGACTTCCTTCTACAATCCTACATTTGGGTTTTCTTCCATAACAGAAGAAATTCAATTCCTTATCCTTGAACTGTTTCTTAAAATTCAATATCGTAAGATTTGATCTTCTCTGATTTTGACTAGTCGATTTGGTCGTCTCGTTTATCGTGCCAAAGAGTCTTGGTTGTTGAATAGACTCAAGATGACTTCAAATTTCTTTGTGACTTGGATTTTCATCCTTGGATGCTCGTGCCCAGCCTTCGTTGATCTTATTCTCCATCTTGTCCAAATTCTGATTTACTCGAAAGTTGATCAACTTAGATCGTGTTGAGACTAATTTCTTTATCGTGGTTTGATTTCAATGCTATTAACCCTCGTGCATTGTCTTCTGATTTTGATCATGTTTGGATTTTGAATACTCGTGCCTAAACTCTTCTCGACCCTGATTTAATTTTCTGATTACATCTTAACTCATTGTGGTTAGTCGTACCCAGATGACCTGGCATGACTAAGCTGACTTGAGTCATTTGATCGTGATTTTAACGATCATAATTATACATTTTATTTTGCCTCAAACTCATGCCTAAAATTTTTGACTTTCAATCACGACTAACTAGTGTGACTACGAAATTAGTCGTGTTAGAATTAAACATGTTTGACTTTCTACCATGCCTAATTGACTTGGGTTCCTTCCTAAATTATGCTTTTAGGAACTTGATATCGAATTCATGATTTTATCGGCATTCACAAATGAACTTGGACCTTGATCGTGTTTACGTGACCTATAATCTGGTTTCTATCAAATCTAACTCTCAATCGTGCTATACTCAAAACTTTCTCTCCATTTTCTTCTCTTGGCCTTGTTTTGGATCATGACTATTCGACTTTGATTTTCATGATCTTGATAATCTTAATCCTAAAATCTTGAACCCTAATCGACTGTGTCGAAATAGATCTCCTTCGTACTTGAATTTTGATTCTCTAGTCACTCGTGCTCAGGTTTCATTCCTGATCATGACTAGATTTTCAATTTTCCTCGTTCTATTCTAAATCGTTCCTAAGTGGTTAATCATCACAATTTTTTTTATGCTTCTGAGTCTTGATTTCACTCATGACCAGATGGTTAATCCTTGATCAATGTTTGTGCTAAACATCTGATTATTCCTAACAATGCCTAATCACGTCATTTTTGTCTTGATCGTGCCTATGTATAATACTAAATCTAATTTCATCAAGCTAAAATCCTGTTAATCAAATTTTTAACTTGATTGTAATCGGACGAAACTCAAGTTTTGATTTTGTTATCATACCTCTAAATCGTGCCAAGCAAACTTAGACTATTTTCAATTTTAATCACGTCCGAACTTGGATCGTATTTCATGATTTTATTAATCATACTCCTTAATCCTTGATCGGGTCTATAAGACCTTGACTTCGATTTTGTTGTGTCTGAAATTTTATCTCAACCATGCCAAACCTTGTTTTGGTCATGGTTAGCTTTTCATCTTGACCGGGCCTGTGCGACTTTCGGGTTGATTTTCATCAACCTAAGTCCTACAGATCACCCCGTACTTGAACTTCATATATATCTTCGATTCTCTTAATCGTCTCTAAAATCGTACCCCAATGACTTGACTTATTTCTGAATCATGTACATATGGTTTTGTTCATATCATGATTCTATCGTGCCAAAATCCATCATCGTGCCTGAACAATTTTGAATTGATTTTCTTGATCGTGCAAAACTCATCATTCTTGGATCGTGCCTAAAATATTGACTAAATCTTCTATCATGTTTTAACCCTACTACCAACCTTTAATTTCGAGGACGAAATTTTTATAAGGTGGGTAGGATGTAAGCCCCCTGAATTTTCGGGATTTATTTTTAAATTTCCTAAATGATTTATTCTCGATAATTCATTCTATTTAATTAATTTTTGATCATTAAATGCTCTCTACCATGACTTGGATTTCTAGAGCATCATGGATGCCAGTCTCTGGAAACTTCCTTCTTGAAGTTTGTAGTAGACGGAATTATCTTCATGTTGATATATCGTGTCCCACTCGAACTTGTTCTCTTGTGCTCCATTTGTTTCGTGCAACTTTCAGGTCAATTTAGACCAATTTATCGTCTTTCGTAATTTGTGATTTAATTTTCAACTTAATTTTCGGGCCCGATATCGGTCCAATCTAGTCGACCCAATATATGGCCCTGGCCTGTTTTGAGCCTACTATGCACGTGCCACTTGCGTGCCACCGATTGGATCTCTCTTGTGCTCCTATTCCATCCGTGATTTTAATTGGTTTAATTTATTATTTTAATTAAATCTTGTCCCAAGCTTGTCCAAACTTGACCCAATACCCAACCCAATTTGGTGTAACCCCTGTCATGACTACCCCTACATCTCACTATTGTAATTGCCTTTTTCCCTACTCAAAAATACCCTCCTTGTAAATAAATATCTCTTCCTCTCTCCATTTCAAAGATATATATATATATATATATATATATATATATATATATATATATAACTCTCTCTCATCCTCACCTCAGTCTCTCTCCTAACTCACCCCCATGGCAGCCGACCCCCTCTTTCCTCTCTCTAACCGACTTCATCCCCCCTCTCTCTTAACTATCTCCCTCTCTCTAAATATCTCTCACTCCCTTTATATTAATATACACACACACACATATAATACTCTCTCACCATCACCCCCATCACATCTCTCTCTTTCTTTCCTACCTGGCCAACAGCCAGCCCCCCTATTCTTTCTTCTTCACACTCCTTCTCCTTCTTTATTTCATTCATTTTTCTTCTTCTTCTTCTTCTTCTTCTTCTTCTTCTTCTTCTTCTTCTTTTTCTTCCTTGTTCTTCAAGAAAACAACCATCACCACCTTCACCATCTTTACTGGCAGCCACCATCACTACCGTCATCATCTCCACCACCACGAGCACAGCCACCACCACCTCCATGAACACCATCACCACTTCACTACCACTCCTCCTCATCCTCCTTTTCAACAACCAAACCTAGTTCCCCCCACCTCTCTTTCTTCTCCGGCCGAACCCGAGCCTCCACCTCCACCACTCCCTTCAACCTCCTCCTCCCTCCTACGCGCCACTGCCGCTGGCTGGCCACGCCACCACGAGCAGCAGCAGCAGCGAGCAGCAGTGTAGCACCAGCCGCAGCAGTAGCGCGTACCGTGCGCACGCGGGCCGTCGTCGCGCGCCGTCGCACCGCCGTACTGCCGCCGTGGCCAGCCCCCCTGGCTGGGCGAACTCCGACGAACCCCCGGGGTGCGCCGCCTTCCTCCCCGGCACGATGCATAGCCTATTCGTTCATTTCGCACTAAATTCCGTCGGCGCGAGCTCGGAATCAACTCAGAAATTGCGTTTGGTAGCAGGGACTTTGTGCACGTTTTTCAGAAAATTCGACCGTTGGATCGACGAACTCTTTGCTCCGTCACAATCTCGGTATATACCCCTTCATCCCTCTCAAATTTCATCCGTTAATTTCGTCGTTTGATAGATCAAAACCGGCCACCAAGTTGACACTTTAAATTGTGTTATTTTGGACAATTTTGTGGAGCCAACTTCGTCAGTTCGTATCTCCTCCATCGTAGCTCCGTCTGGCGTGCCATCAGTTCCTGTGCACAGCTGGTATAACCCTCTTGCTGCCATTTCAGTTTTGTTTCATTTTGAGCACGTTTGATTAGTTGAATTCGACGCCAAAGTTGGCCGTCCGAATTCGTAATTTCCAAGTTCTTAAATTCTATTTTTGAGCCCGGGACTCCGGATTCAATTTCTGACACCACCAATAGACTCGTGGCGTCGTTCTGGCACGTTTTCATATTAAGTTTGTTAGATTTGGAGGATGTGGGCCCTGGCACACATTTCGGTACAAAGCGGGCCCCACAGTCCGGGTCAACGGAACTTTTTGACGCCGGCTCATCGGAATCCAATTTCGGATATACCGTTGATTTCATATCGTCATTCTGGACTAGTTGAAATATAATTTGCTAGGTTTTAGTGGACATTGGTTTCGGCATGCATTTCGGAGCAAGTCGGATACCAATATCCGGGTCAACGAGTCATTTTGAGATCGGCTCATCGGAATCCAATTCTGGATCTACCGTTGTATTCGTATCATCATTCTGGACTCGTTTACATATAATTTGCTGAGTTTTGAGGACATTAGCTCCGACACATTTTTTTTGTGCAAATCGGTTTCCAATATCCGGATCAACATGCCAATCTGAGATCGGGTCATTGAAATCCAATTTTGGATATACCATTGAGTTCGTATCATCATTCTGGATTTGCGGACATATAATTTGTTAGGTTTAGTGTACTTTTATTTTGACATATTTTGGTACAAAGTGGGTCCGACACGGACACCATTTTGATCCAAAATTATCTTTTTGCCCCAGTGTCCAAATTGGACTTATGGATAGGCTATCCTAGCTAATTTGACCATTCTTGACATGTTGGTGATGGTCGTTTCACCATCCGACAGCACCTGTAGGTTTTCACCCTATTATTATAATCCTTCTCTTTTTATTCATATTTTTAGACCCTTGTATCAGATTTAAGATCCATCTATTCCAGTAATTTTACAACCACTGAAATTGATATGTTGACCCTGAGATGTTTATAGAGACTAGCTTTGACCCTGTTTGACCTTTGTTGACTACTTTGACTGAACGTCGAAGTAGAGTCAACATTTGACCTACATTAGCCTAGTTTGACCTATAGTTGACCAGCGTTGACTAGAGTTGACCAGTTGACCAAAGTCAACTGTTAACCATTGATCCAGTTTGACCTAGTTTGACTTTCTGTGACCTAGTTTGACCTAGTGTAACTCAGTGTGACCTAGTTTGACTTCGTTGACTGAGTCTGACCTAGATTGCGTAGCTTATACTATAGAATCAAGCCTAACACTGTTGAACCCTAATTAGCTTATATATATCTTATCTTTAGGTCCGTGGCATCACTCTGAGCATCGACCCCATTTGACAGCTCAGGACCGCAGGCGATTACATTCCCTGATAGTTTTCATTGTCTTGATATCTGCTATATTCGATTCAGTTGTAGTATTTTACTCGATTTCCAGTCACGATAGTTCACGGACTAGTATACGTTAGATCATGACATGAGATGTTGTTCCTGAATTTTTTAGTATATATGTACATTTTCTGTCTTGTTCCCTGTACTTGTATAGACACCAATTTCTGAGAGGGAGTAGCTATCCTCTTACGGAATCCCGTGTCATGACGTGTCATGTCCAGGTCCATTATACTATTCGAGGATGGAGAATTATTAGGGGTTATGTGATCAAAGCCACCCTGTCACTATATTCTTGTGCTTGCGCCACTCTCACCTCACGTAGGGTGAAGCGAGACCCTATTTTCCTTGTGCTTGCTATCCAGGTTGGCCGGCATGACCCTTCCCAGATGTTCTTACGATTGTCGGGCCAAGTGGATAGCATGTCCTGTAACATTTCCCAAGCTGATCACATAACGCTCTAATAATTTAAGGCACATTTTATATTTACTTTATCTTATCTTATATCCTGCTCTGTTCTACATTCAATACTTTCTCACCATGCTATGATATTCAGTTACTCATATGTTCTACATACCTTTATGTTATACCTTGATTGGAGACTAAGTTCTGCTCGGGAGAAGGGTTACAACCCCGGTCCTTGTTTGGTTTAAGGGTTGTAACTCAGCTTCCGAATGGTTCCCAAGTCATCCTATATCTTTGTCTTATATTTCATGATACTGTCTCTTATAGAATTTGTCAATTCATATGGAACTGCTGTTAGTATTTGTACTTGCTCATTTTCCTGACAGGATACCGTTGATAATAGTTTAGGAGTTGTTATACCATTATTGGACTTCAGGATGTTGCTAGCTAGGGTGATTCTCGGTATCCTTCACCGTAAGTTGTCTCTCAGGAGTTTTAGGTCTGGCAGTTATTTAGTTTTGTTATTGTTTCCCTCTGCTTTATTCTTGTCTCATATGATCCTTGTAGATTTTAGTTGTTCTAGTGATATTGTTATTATTTTTTTCTTATCTTCTTTAGTTTTCGTGATGTGACATGAGTACATTTCTAGTTATGGATCTTTATATGTTGTAGTTAGTATCGGGTACTAGACAGCGTTCTACCACCGATACTGTGGCGTAGGCTGGACGTGGCCCACGTATCCATACCCGTATATCCGGGTGCGGGTCGTGACATGACCACCTATTAGCTTCCAGGTCGATATTATATTGCTTCATGGGCCTATGCCAGTCCTATAAGTTTTATCTACGATAAGGCAACAACAACAACAATCAGCATGTACGAGTCTGCCCAGGGCCAAGCTGGGACTATATTACATATGAAAGAATGAACTGAATAAAATTGAAACATATTTGTTTGTATAATGCGTACAATGTTGAAATTAAATAAATAAGGTATATAAAAGAATGTACTGAATAAACAAACTTTAGTCTGCAATCGACATCCACTACTAATCTAGGAAGATCACATACTCCGACTGTAGCATTGTATTAAACACATATAAGACAGTTTGTATCTGCACCATACCAGGTCCATGATACATTATATCGAACACGTATTAGACAACAAATGAGAATCGAATGCTAACACTAACAAAAATTGTAATAAAATCAAGCAAAATGGACATATAATGAGTAAAATTACCAGTTACAAATTTGTTCCTCCGACTCAAAATTGAACGTATTCACCATCTCCAACGAGGTGAATGCTTCTGTCCCAGACGCCACCACTGATTCAATAAAACGAACAGCACCATCATGAGGGGAAAAAAGCCAAAATTACATAATTTGTTACAAGTGAAAGAAGCAGAAAGTCGACCTGATAGCTGCCGGCACCAAAAATGGCTTCCTCCTTGTCGGCCTCGCCCACGGCTTCCTTCTCTTCGGCCCCTTTGTCAAGGTTGGATCCCTCCGCAACACCCCCATCGTCGGTGCCGTCGACTCACTCGCGACGGACGGCCTCGTGGTCATCCTTAGAATCTGTCGCGACGATGTATAAAAGAGAGAGAGGTGGTTGGAGTGGTGGAGCCAATAAGATGAGGGCGGTGGTGGCAGTGGCCTGGCTCGGGGTCGGAGTGGCGATAAGGGGGGGGAGAGAGATCGGAGCACCTAGGGTTGAAAGGTCGGAGAGAGAGAGAGAGAGAGAGCAAAGGTTGGTGTAACGCCCCAGTCCCAAAATACGTAGGACTAGGTATATAGACATGCCAGCTGTATACATACGAAGTATACTCCAATATATGGAAATCTCGTATGAATACATAAGCTGTAAAATGCAGTAAACCAAGAGTAATCTAATCTCATCCATGAAATATAAGAATAAAAGATGTTATATAAGGATAATGAATTGTCATTGATACATATAGTTGGGCGGAGACAAATCCACTACCAACTATGAAAATAAATACAAGATATACAAAGAATAATTTTGGCTAGCGAAGCAAAGACGATCTAAGCGCAATCATCCTCGAAGAAATAGAGATGGTCACAGCTAGAGCTAGAGCACCTGCGAAAGACAAGAACACACACCTGGAGAGATAACCAGGTCCTCAGAGGGACGTAATAAGACACATAATATCATGCCATATAAACTGAATAAATATTGCTCAAATAAATAAGTTAATTGAATTTATAACATGGTCTAATACGCACCTACTGAACGAGCGTACCATCCCCCCAACCAAACAAGGACAGGAGATGGTAAACTAATTCACGGTGACGTATCTTTCCATGCTAAGAATCCAATATGGTATCCGGACCCCAACAAGGTTCAATACCTTCTCGTCGAAGTAGTAAGTCACACCTACAACCAAACAAGGACAAGATGTGACGAACTAATCCGCGACAAGTTATTGTTCCAAGCCACGGTCAGATACAAGTACCCAAACCAAGAGTACTCGTACCTAACGGATAAGGGCGCCTAACCATATCTAAGTGAATGCATTTTAAGAACAGTTCATGGTCGCATGACTACCCGGTCAAGTCAATAAAATACCAATGCAGTACCTCAGTAGCGAGTCACAACACCATACACTATTCCTCAGTATCGAGCGAGTCTATAGCATATAGTCTACCTATCGTTCCTCAGTAGCGAGCGAGTCTACGATAGATAGGGTGGTAGTCAACTTCCAATCATGTTCTTCCCGCCCAATACAAACTCATAACTGCTAAGTCCTCTAGCGTGCAATTCTATTAGCAGTTATTTCCTAACGCACGGCTTATACGTACTGGTGGCCAGCCAATCACGCACTTCCGTATTCTACATGCGACACACAACCTCGTGGTATAACGTGTCAAGGCCATGAATGCAACACACAAAGGTGGTCCCTTAAATCTAGGTTGAATGTGCAAGAAAAATAATACATAGCAGAAAATATAAATGAACAGTAAGTTCTAACAGGTTATGCCATGTATCACAGTTTATTTTGCATAAAGAAAATAATGATATAAAACCCATTGTTTGTAAATATATTTATATAATAATGTTTAATCAATATTTCAAAATTATTATTATTAATACTATTATTATAATTATTAATTATCTTTGGGTGAAAAGAATTTCGAAAATTAAATCAACTTGGATTTTTGGATTTTGGACCCAGACCCGAGTCCGAGCCCAGACCCAGGCCCGAGCCCATTCTTTCTATTCCTTTCTAATCCTGAATTGACTTGGTTAACTTTATAAAAAAAAATTAAATGCTAGCTGGTCCCGTAGGACCAACACCCCACTTCTCCTCATTTCTCTCCACGTGCTCACACCACCACACACGCCAACCTCTCTTCCCTCTTCTTAGCTTACCATTTCTCCATCACTTCTTTTATAACCCAACCTCCCCATTTCTTTCTTCCAGAACCCATCTGGAGAACAAAATCCTCCCCACCAAACTCTCCATTCCTCTCTCTCTCTGTGGAGTAAATATTTCTCCAAACCCACTTCCGAAACCTAACCCCTCTCCGGCCAGATCCGTGGCCGACCCCCGCTGCGACTCCCCGAGCTCGCCCCGAACCCTCGGCCGTACTTCCCCCGTGGCCGCGCGGCATCCCCGCGGCATCCCCGCGTCCCGGCGACCCCCGCCGTCAGCGCCTCCGTGCAACCCCGCGGCCGACCACCCTCGCGCGGCCGAGCTCGCGCGCGCCCCTCCGCGGACTTCCCCGCGTCCCGGCGACCCCAGCCGTCAGCGCGGCTCCCCGAGCCCCGCGGCCGACTTTTCCCCGGCGGAGCTTCTCCCTGCCGTTCCCGTCCAGCGAGCCCCGCAGCCGCGCCCCCTTTCCAGCGCCTCGCCCGCTCGGTCCCGAGCACCCCGCGGACCGCCGTCGTTCTGACACGCTGTCCGGCTGTCCCGTTCCTCGTGAGCCTGCGGCCCTGTGCCGCTGTTCCGCCGAGACTCCGTACTCCGCGCTGCTGTCCCGTACCGCTGTTCGGACTATTCCAGTCCTGATCCGCTGTCCAGTGCCTTCGCACGCGGATTCGATACTGTCTGGACGCTGTCCCAGCATTCCCGAGATTATCCCGCGGCTCCCCGACCAACAGATTTTGGTAATTTCTTGGTAATCACAGTAGTTCGTCCCTCCCGTAGAGTCGGTGATGAGAATCGGTCCCCGGTTTCCCTTTGGGAAATCCGGTTAGCTGCGTAATATTTTCGGTTAGCTACGTTAGCGTATTTTTTTTGTGTTTTATCTGCTGGTTTGGTGTGAATTGGTTTGATTATGGAATTCCCAGATATTTCGGGAAGTTCGGTTGTTTGGGAATTATTCTGGTGGTGTTGGAAATTAGTTTCGGTGGATATTTTGGGATTATTATTTGGGATGGAATATTTGCAGGTTTTCTGTGGCGCATTTCCCAGTTTTGGGTTTGTCCCGAAATAGAGGAAATGCTGCCCAAATTTTTACAAAAACTATATTTAATTGATTTCAAAATTGGTTTTCGGAAATAAATTTCTAAACTGATTTTTGGGCGACGACCGTACCGGTCTGTGGGCCCCGGCAAAATGCAAACGCACCGGTCCGACCGGGCGTTGTGGTATTAGCCGAATTTTGATGATGGACCGAGTCTGAGACTCTCAGCATTTATTTTAAATTATTTTAAATTAATATTTAGGCTATCTAATATAGTTATTTATTTACTGTACTTTATTTAAGAAATTAAATCATTTTTCTCTTATTTGATGTAAAAATAATTGTACAGGGCATAAGCCCACTCTAGGATGTTTAGCTGTGCCCTTGTATTGTGTAGCGTAGATTTTATTTTATTTTCTGGGTGGATGTGATCTTGGGTGGTTCTGATTTTGACGTGAAATCGTAACTAGATCGTAATCTATTCTCGTTTATGATTAATTAATAATTAATTAAAATAGATAAAATATTAGTAAATAACTAGTTCACGATTTATCACTAAAAGAAACTATATTTTTATAAATATGCACAAAGATTTCCAAAGTTAATTGTTTCTCGTGTTATTTCCAAATAATCCAATTAACCGGCTTAATCAAACACACGTAGTTGCGACGTAAACGTTAGCTGTGGATTAATACAACTTAAAACCTAACTAGGACTTGCTACTAGAGATTGCAACTAGCACACTTAGACTGGTTATTCAAGGATCTAAGTCGAGTTCTCAACTGTAGGAACTCGAAGTTACACCTGACGTTCCTCCTCGGTACCAACTCATCTCTCCAGTCATTTTCCTGAGGCAAGTATAGTTTGTGTTAGTTTACAGTTATTTACTTATTCGTTTTACTGTATGTCTAAACCACGTCTCAAACACGAAACTCTCACCGAGAGTACTGTACTGTAACTACTGTAACTATTGGGGACTGGGGAATAACGTAATGATTATGATCATACTGTAACAAAACCCCCTTATCCATTACTGTAATAAACCCAAGCCGGTCATATGTCATTACCTATTCAAATCACTGTTTTCTACTGTAACAAACATGTTTTAAAACTGTTTAGAACTGCATGATTCTATTTCTTATTTAACTGTTTAATTAGCATGAATTGTACTTTGCTCCCTCCTGACTGGAGACAACATTTTAGGTAACACTGAGGATGACGAGCTATTCTATAATGGCTATTATGACCCGGTTCTCTACCCTGCGACGGTACCAGAGCCGTCTCTGGAGGACGCTGATCCTGGGACTGCTGAACCTGATGCTTAGATAGTTTCTCTTTCTATATTTTTTTCTTTATTTGGAGTTTGTAGTTTATTTCTGTATTTCCTTTCCAGTTGTATTTCTGAATATTTGATAAATAAAGTTTCAATTCCGAATAGAACAGTTGTGGCAAATGTACTTGTGTTGTTGTGAATACCTGCAATGGAACAGCTTACTGCCGCCGTCTCACCACGGTGCAGGCTGGGCATGGTCCGGTTCGACCCATTAAATTGGGATCGGGTCGTGACATATTTTTAGTGGTGGCCCATGCAGGTCACAACAAGCAACAACTTAGGAAAATATACCTAGAAACAATTAGAACACTAGAACATTGATTTGTCACGACATAGGTCCGATTTATATATAAATAAATATTTTTGCTTGATTATAGGCTGGTAGGCTGCCTTGCTTATGTGTGCGTCCTAAACCTTCCAGAGAATGACCATTGACAAGACCAAATCCTGCTGGCGATGAGGTGTTATCTCCGGATCATACCCCATCTCCTCAACCAAGCCCAGGGTCCTTTCCCTCGCGGCTGTTTGACCGTCCTCATAGTGCATCC
The DNA here is from genome assembly GCA_029216955.1 of Iris pallida. Lineage (NCBI taxonomy): Eukaryota > Viridiplantae > Streptophyta > Magnoliopsida > Asparagales > Iridaceae > Iris > Iris pallida. The sequence continues at coordinate 519,173 of JANAVB010031820.1, forward strand.
AGTGAAGTTTTTCCTACACTGGCGATTCCTACCTCATCTCAAACTGAATTGCATTTCCTTGGTGGAGTATTCATTTTTGTTGCTCCACTAGTACCAGCAATCATCTTCCAAATGGTTGCCCTATTTCAAGAAACCCTGGAGTTCCAGAAAGCTCAAGATGAAGCCCAGCGGGAACAGAAGAACATCACGAGGGAAGACATGAAGAACGTCATGATGTAGCCTTAGATATTCCCAACCAAGTTAGAGCAGAACTTTTGTCCTAGGAAGGATACCCCTGAATCTAGAAGATATTTGGGTCCCATCAAGTACTCTACTTTTCGGCAGCCTTGTCGTAAGAAGCTATGGGCTTGTAACTATTGCAAGAGGCCTGGTCATCAGGCCGTTAGTTGCTGCAAGAGATTGGGACAATGTTTGGCATGTAGATCTGCGGAACATCGGGTAAAGGACTGCCCCTTATCTTTCTATCAAACCAGAGCTCATAACCCAGCAACACCTGTTAGGCCACAACCTAGGGACCCTCTTCCTATCCACTCTGCCCCTTACAATAAGGCATGATGCATACTCGAGGTTCATAGAGAAGGAAGCAGTTGGAGGCTGTTCATGCAGAACCATGAAGAATAGGACCTAGAACCACTGAATAGCATCATCTTTTTGGAAGTTGTAACAGGATGTCCTTAGATCAAACATAAGAGTTTTTGCTATAATTTTCCACATGAATAGAAGTTTTTAGTTACACCCTTACGGCAGATGTTTTCCCTGATAGTCTCCCCGGATTATCCCAGATCTAGACATAGGATTCACCCTTGACTTAGTCCCTGGCTCTTTCCCTAATTCTAAAGGATGTTACAGAGTCAACCCGAAGGTGGCCAAGAATATGAAGGACCAGATCAATGAAGGCTCTAGGATTTATTCAGAGTGGAACTTTACCTTAGGGAGTATCTATCTTGTTTTTGCCCAAGAAGGATGGAACAACGGATGTGCATCGATTACCAGACACTACAGAACAAGTACTTTCTGTCCGGATCGAGGATCTGTTTGATCTGGTTATGTGGAGTTAGGGTGTTTCGAAGTTTGACTTAAGATTTGACTACCATCAAATCAAAGTCAGGAAAGAGGACATTTCCAAGACGACGTTTAAACACCAAGTATGGGTAGTTTTCTTTGGTCAGGACGTTAGACTGACAAATGCTCCTGCTGTGTTCGTAAATTTCATGAACAGAGATTTTTCATGAGTATATGAATCAGTATATCTTCTTCATAGATAACATTCTGATATATTTGAAGATTGAAGAAGAGCATGAAGAACACCTGAGGAAGTTTTGGAAACTTTGAGGAAAAAGAAGTTTTTGGTAAGTTATCTAAACGTGGGTTGTTGACAAGGTAGACTTTTTGTCAAGAGAAGAAATTTCGATGGAAGATAGCTGTTGTTAAAGAGTGATATACCCCAAGTTCAATTCGGAAGATTTTTGAACTTGTCCGGCTACTATCAAAAGTTCGTGAAGGATTTCGTCAAGATTGCTGAGCCAATGACAAAGCTCACTTGGAAGAATGAAGAATTCATCTGAACGAAAAGTTTGCCAGTCGGCATTGAGGAGCTGAAGAAGAGACTTACCACTACACCAATCCTTGCGCTACCCGCAGGAACCGGTGGGTTCTCAATTTACAGTAATGCCTCTGGAAAAGGACTGGGTTACGTTCTTCAACAACATGGGAAAGTATCGCTTACACATGTAGACAACTACAGACTCATGAGAAGAATCATCCCACACCTAATTTGAATTGCTTTGAAGCTTTGGAAGCATGATTTTATGGAAAAGGAGTGAAAATATGTACGGACTACCCAAAGTCTGAAAAATGTTTTCACTCAGGAAGGGCTGAATGTTAGACTAAGAAGATGGTTGAAGCAGATGAAGGATTTCGAAAATAACCTGCAGTACCATTCAGGTAAGGCTAATGTGGTTGCTGATGCACTTGGTCGATACTGATGGCGAAGTTCTTAACCAAGGACCAGCACCTGCTAGAAGACATCGAGAAGTTTGGACTGGAGGTTATACTACCTAGAGATAGAAGGACGGAGCTGGATGCTGATTCAGTATTGATGAAGTTCGAGGCTGAGGGATAAAAATCAAGAGAACGTAGTTTCAAAACGAGGCACTTTGCAGGCTTAGAGCTCAAGTGTTGGCAGGAACACCTGAGGGTTTCTAAATTAATCAGCATTGGAACTCTGAAGAATGGTGCGAGACTTTGCGTATCGGCTGACAAACGGAGGAACGAGTTGATAAAAGAAATACACCAGTCGCAGTATTCCGTAAATTCAGGAGATAATAAGACGTATCGGAATATGCCTCCATTGATTGGTGTTATGGAATAAAGAAGGACAATTCCAGGTATGGGAGTTAGATGTGAATTTGTCAACATGAGGAATTTAGCAAGAGAACAACGAGTTTGTTGGAGCCGCTGGACAATTCGGAGTGGAAGTAGAAGCATATAACAATGAACTTTGAGTAAGGATTGCCTTGTTCCCAAGGAGGGAAGGGCACCAATTGGATTAGTATAAACCGACTGACTAAGCCGGCACACTTTATTTTTCCTTCAAAGTTAGTTTATCCACTAAGAAGTGGGCAGCATTGTACGGGAAGCACATCTACCGGATTCATGGAGTACCGCGGGACGAGCAATCAGAGAGGTCAATCCAGACGCTTGAAGATGTATTGAGATTTTGCGTCTTGGAATTTGGTAAGTCTTGGGAAGACCAAATTGCATTTGGTGAAGTCTTTTTCCTACCAGAGGAACAATCAGATTTGACGGAGCTGGAGATTGAGGCCAGGTACATCAGGCCATTTGAAGTTTGAAGACGAGTTGGAAGTAGTGTACCAGTTAGCTATACCAGCTAATCTTGAGAGTGTGCAACGTCTTCTACGTCACAGCTCAGACGTTACATTTCGGATCCGAGTCGCATTTTGGATAATTTAGAGCTGAAGATTGGAATCAACCTTTTCAGTGCCAGAGAAACCAGTTGCAAGTCTAGTCAGAGATGAGAAGAAATCAGAATTTGAGCCATCACTTAAACTCCTATTCCTCATCTTTTCTTTTTCCGTTCTAAACTTGACTAATGCTGCTAAGTCAGCCTAGTTTTGCAAGCTATCTCTTTATCAAGCTTGATCATGACAGTATTTTATTGGGTGCACCCACTAATATATTGTCTAATCAGGACCGGTGCATGATGGTCTGATCAACCTCGTGTACTTTGGTTCGCTTTTGTATTTTTTTTCTGCGTGGATGATATCATAAAACTTGTCCCTAAACCGTCTCATCCACGACTGCTTTGGAAATTCTTATGGTTGGACCTGAGTTACGGGCACAGTACCCGTACCTGTTTGTCTTGTCTACCTTACCTTTAAATTTCGAGGACGAAATTTTCTAAGGAGGGAAGATTGTGAAACCCATTGTTTATAAATATATTTATATAATAATGTTTAATCAATATTTCCAAATTATTATTATTAATACTATTATTATAATTATTAATTATCTTTGGGTGAAAAGAATTTCGAAAATTAAATCAACTTGGATTTTTGGATTTTGGACCCAGACCCGAGTCCGAGCCCAGACCCAGGCCCGAGCCCATTCTTTCTATTCCTTTCTAATCCTGAATTGACTTGGTTAACTTTATAAAAAAAAAATTAAATGCTAGCTGGTCCCGTAGGACCAGCACCCCACTTCTCCTCATTTCTCTCCACGTACTCACACCACCACACACGCCAACCTCTCTTCCCTCTTCTTAGCTTACCATTTCTCCATCACTTCTTTTATAACCCAACCTCCCCATTTTTTTCTTCCAGAACCCATCTGAAGAACAAAATCCTCCCCACCAAACTCTCCATTCCCCTCTCTCTCTGTGGAGTAAATATTTCTCCAAACCCACATCCGAAACCTAACCCCTCTCCGGCCAGATCCGTGGCCGACCCCCGCTGCGACTCCCCGAGCTCGCCCCGAACCCTCGGCCGCACTTCCCCCGTGGCCGCGCGGCTTCCCCGCGGCATCCCCGCGTCCCGGCGACCCCCGCCGTCAGCGCCTCCGCGCAACCCCGTGGCCGACCACCCTCGCGCGGCCGAGCTCGCGCGCACCCCTCCGCGGACTTCCCCGCGTCCCGGCGACCCCCGCCGTCAGCGCGGCTCCCCGAGCCCCGCGGCCGACTTTTCCCCGGCGGAGCTTCTCCCTGCCGTTCTCGTCCAGCGAGCCCCGCAGCCGCGCCCTCTTTCCAGCGCCTCGCCCGCTCGGTCCCGAGCACCCCGCGGACCGCCGTCGTTCTGACACGCTGTCCGGCTGTCCCGTTCCTCGTGAGCCCGCAGCCCTGTGCCACTGTTCCGCCGAGACTCCGTACTCCGCGCTGCTGTCCCGTACCGCTGTTCGGACTATTCCAGTCCTGATCTGCTGTCCAGTGCCTTCGCACGCGGATTCGACACTGTCTAGACGCTGTCCCAGCATTCCCGAGATTATCCCGCGGCTCCCCGACCAACAGATTTTGGTAATTTCTTGGTAATCACAGTAGTTCGTCCCTCCCGTAGAGTCGGTGATGAGAATCGGTCCCCGGTTTCCCTTTGGAAAATCCGGTTAGCTGCGTAATATTTTCGGTTAGCTACGTTAGCGTATTTTTCTGTGTTTTATCTGCTGGTTTGGTGTGAATTGGTTTGATTATGAAATTCCCGGATATTTCGGGAAGTTCGGTTGTTTGGGAATTATTCTGGTGGTGTTGGAAATTAGTTTCGGTGGATATTTTGGGATTATTATTTGGGATGGAATATTTGCAGGTTTTCTGTGGCGCATTTCCCAGTTTTGGGTTTGTCCCGAAATAGAGGAAATGCTGCCCAAATTTTTACAAAAACTATATTTAATTGATTTCAAAATTGGTTTTCGGAAATGAATTTCTAAACTGATTTTTGGGCGACGACCGTACCGGTCTGTGGGCCCCGGCGAAATGTAAACGCCCCGGTCCGACCGGGCGTTGTGGTATTAGCCGAATTTTGATGATGGACCGAGTCTGAGACTCTTAGCATTTATTTTAAATTATTTTAAATTAATATTTAGGCTATCTAATATAGTTATTTATTTACTGCACTTTATTTAAGAAATTAAATTATTTTTCTCTTATTTGATGTAAAAATAATTGTACAGGGCATAAGCCCACTCTAGGATGTTTAGCTGTGCCCTTGTATTGTGTAGCGTAGATTTTATTTTATTTTCTGGGTAGATGTGATCTTGGGTGGTTCTGATTTTGACGTGAAATCGTAACTAGATCGTAATCTATTCTCGTTTATGATTAATTAATAATTAATTAAAATAGATAAAATATTAGTAAATAACTAGTTCACGATTTATCACTAAAAGAAACTATATTTTTATAAATATATTACAAAAACCACAAAGATTTCCAAAGTTAATTGTTTCTCGTGTTATTTCCAAATAATCCAATTAACCGGCTTAATCAAACACACGTAGTTGCGACGTAAACGTTAGCTGTAGATTAATACAACTTAAAACCTAACTAGGACTTGCTACTAGAGATTGCAACTAGCACACTTAGTCTGGTTATTCAAGGATTTAAGTCGAGTTCTCAACTGTAGGAACTCGAAGTTACACCTGACGTTCCTCCTCGGTACCAACTCATCTCTCCAGTCATTTTCCTGAGGCAAGTATAGTTTGTGTTAGTTTACAGTTATTTACTTAATCATTTTACTGCATGTCTAAACCACGTCTCAAATACGAAACTCTCATCGAGAGTACTGTACTGTAACTACTGTAACTATTGGGGACTGGGGAATAGCGTAATGATTATGACCATACTGTAACAAAACCCCCTTATCCATTACTGTAACAAACCCAAGTCGGTCATATGTCATTACCTATTCAAATCACTGTTTTCTACTGTAACAAACATGTTTTAAAACTGTTTAGAACTGCATGATTCTATTTCTTATTTAACTGTTTAATTAGCATGAATTGTACTTTGCTCCCTCCTGACTGGAGACAACATTTTAAGTAACACTGAGGATGACGAGCTATTCTATAATGGCTATTATGACCCGGTTCTCTACCCTGCGACGGTACCAGAGCCGTCTCTGGAGGACGCTGATCCTGGGACTGCTGAACCTGATGCTTAGATAGTTTCTCTTTCTGCATTTTTTTCTTTATTTGGAGTTTGTAGTTTATTTCTGCATTTCCTTTCCAGTTGTATTTCTGAATATTTGATAAATAAAGTTTCAATTCCGAATAGAACAGTTGTGGCAAATGTACTTGTGTTGTTGTGAATACCTGCAATGGAACAGCTTACTGCCGCCGTCTCACCACGGTGCAGGCTGGGCATGGTCCGGTTCGACCCATTAAATTGGGATCGGGTCGTGACAAATGAACATGCATGAAATATAAGCTAAAATAACTAAACAGCAAATGGCAAGGTGTCTTGCCTGAGGTCCTTGCTGGTGAAACCGACAATCCCGTTGGGTACAAAATAGTCACAGGGCTACACAAGATAACTCAGACGATGTGACAAACTTCTAAAATAAAAACCAAAAATAAAATATTCTGGAAAAATTTTGGGAAAAACATATGATATGTAATTTTCTGTCAGTATTCTGAAACTTCAAACGGATCATGATTCTGATTCTTGGTTCTCCCAGAATCTCAAAAATACTAAAACGTGTCAGATTTCGGACCACTGACACTCCACAAATTTTCCAGAAAATTAAGTTTCGAATTTATGAAAATAAAATTTACATTCACAAAATATACCTCAATACGATTCCAACAAAAAACTGGAGGTCAAAAGGAGTCCGAAGTTGGGAGTTATGGTCATTCGAAGTTGCTACAACCTTTAAAAATTGAGGCTGAATTTATGACGAAAAAAAAAGAGAAATTGTGACAAGGATGGTTTGAAAGATGATTTGTGGTAAAAATAATATGGAGGAGTACCTGCCTATTTATAGGATATGGGAATTCCTAATTAGATAAGAATTAGGATTCCTTTAAACCCAATTTAGATATTTCCTAATTTAATTTAAAAGCAATCAAATCCAAATCCAAATCCAATCCAAATCTAATTTAAATCAAATCAAATTCTCTTAGTTTAAAATCAAATCAATTAAATCCAATTTAAATCTTTTTAAATTTTTAGCTCAAAATCAAATAGGATAAATAAATTTCGAATATTTAACTATTTAAATAAATCCAAAAATCAAATCAAGATTTAAATGGCCACCATAACTTCCAAATATATTTTTCAAAATACCAATAATAATAATTTCAAAAAATAATAAATATTTTTAAATATCTTTTTAAATAATAAAATATTTATTAATAAATCTCAAAAATTACATTTTTATTTAAAATAGACTAATAAATAATTACGAAATATATGTATGCACGAATAATGCATACATGATTATGCTTTTCCTAGTATACAATGAAATATTATTTATGATTAATAACTGCTAAAAATAAAAAGACTTTTCATAGCAAGAATAATAATTATATAATATTTTGAAAGTGTATAATAAAATAGAAAAAATATTTTTCTAAAATATGTACGCTCGCACATATTCGCACTTGACGAGCAACTACGAAAAATAAAATTTCGTGCGCGACGTACAATACGACTATGCGACGTACAATACAAAATTTTTAAATCAGTACCAAATTTAATATATATAAAAAAATATAGTAGAAATTTAGGGGTTTTACATCCTACCCAACTTAAAAGAATTTTGTCCTCGAAATTAAGAATTAGGAGGGGGTAAGAAGGCACAACGGTAGATAGGAGGGTTTAAGGAAGTTTATATGGTCATAGTCCAGGTTGAGGGTATGATTAAGAGACGATTTGTAATAACTCTTAAATTCAAGAGATTAGAAAATCAAGATTGTAAATTTAGTGTCGAGGGAAAAGTCGAGTAGTTCAAGACAAAGATATGGTTACAGTGGGTGGTAATGGTCATGGTGATAGGACAGTTAGAGGAGTTTTAGTACGACGCTTTCGTCCTTCTAAAATAGGTGAAGGCGAACGCAATATAGAGTTTGAAGGAGGCGTTATCGAATACGAATACGTGGTTCAAAGGCGACCGAATAATTCAAAAGAAGTTTTCAAGGCAGTCGCGGATGGGACTCTAGAGGACAAGTTTAGCTATGTCCCCATCCACGTAGAACGATAGATAAAAGCGAACCAAAGTGCACTCGGTTGATCAGACCATTATGTACCAGTTCTGATTAGACAATATGTTAGTGGGTGCACCCAATAAAATATGTCATGATCAAGCTTGATAACGAAATAAGCTTGCAAAACTGAAGCTACGTTAGCAGCGCGAGATAGTCAAAATATGAGCAAGGGAGGTACTGATGAAGGAAATTTTAAATAGTTCCAGATCTTTAAGATCAAGGCTCGCCCGAAGTTCGGGCCTATACAGTTGTCTTGGTTGACCAGCTAAGTTAGGGTCCTCTGAACTTATAGGCTAAGCAAATTTATCCACATGGGTTACAAGGACAAAGGCTTTGTTGGGCCGTGAGGTATTCTACCCAACTTACAAGAGTTAAACTAGTAATGGGATGAGACAATGGGTTAAGCAATCAAGATAAAGCACAAATTTAAGCATTTAAGGAACTAAGTAGAACAAAATTCACCTATCGGGTTAAGGGATTGAGTCAAGGTTGGATCTCTTAACTGAAGTCGGAAAGTATTTTGGTGTCATGGTAGAGGTTATAGTTTGGCCATTTTGACCAGAAGGTCCTATCATGAAAATAGTGTACAAGGAGACGTGTTTTAGTGGGACATGATACATCTACATGAAGGTGGACTTGTTTAGGTCTTACATATAAAATTTGTTGGAAGTAAAAGTGTAGTGTTGTACTCCAAATATACAAGTCTCGGTAGGGGACGCCAGAAGATCAAAAATAGAAAGTGGGAGTTCACGAGGTGATAATTAATGCACAAAATAAAGAAGATCAAGTTAAAGCGTAAAATAAAATTAATTAAAGAATCCATTAAAAATAATTTAGGAACACAATTCCGGAGAGAAGATAGTCTCCTAGATGAATACAATTAAGGAACCATTAACTCATTATTCAAATTGCAAATGGGTTAGAAGGTCGCAATTAAAAGATCTAGAATTGAAGGAAGGTCGAGTAAGTCGAGGTGAAAATACAGTCACATAGTTGGGTAGATGACTAACAACACTTGTGTATATACTACTATCATGGTCATGAGTGATATGGCAATTAGTGTGGAATACTTCTAACTCATTTGGGCTACCTTTGTGGCCTATCATTAATATTTTAACTCAAGTTTCCTCCAAAAGTTTTTAAAAAATAAACTTTCAAAAATATACCACCAAAATTTGTATTTACTCCAAGCCGTTCAAATTCATCAAAAAATTTAAATCATTCTCATAAATCTCAAAGCAAAATTTTATCACGTTGCTACTAACCTTTTCCAAAATTAACGTTTAAATTCAACTATTTAACTCAAGAGTTCATAATTTACGAATCCATAAAAATTTCACAATCAATCAAAAATTTAACACTCTAAAATTTTCAATTAATTTATAATAAAACTCTTAGCATATTAAAAGCAATCTCAAAAAAATTAAGCTCAATGCCCTCATCAATTTTAACTTCTATTTATGCTATGTTATTCCAACAAACTCACAACTTTTAAATGGTAACTTCATTTAATCAATCAAAATAACTTTCCATCACATCCTTCAAAATTTTTTAAAAAAATTTAATATTAGCAATCCCACATTAAACTAAAATTTTCAAATAATCTTATCAGTCAAAATCTATTTTTTTTACCAAAAATCTAAATAGATTTGTAAATCCTCAATCATAGGACACAATTTAAAATAAAGAAAACTCAAAAATCATTTTCATAACTTTCAAATATTTTAAACCAAAATTAACCGTCATAACTTCCCCTTAAAAGTTAAAATTTACTAAACACGAAATCGCAAGTTGTACAACGCAAATTTAAATAATTCCTATGGCCATTTTTAAAAGCTAAGATCATTTTCAAACCAAATTTATAACTGTTCAAAGGTATATAACTATAATACAATAAACATCAAAACTTGAAAATCAAATAAATTTTATATTTGTTCAAAGATGTATATCTATCACCCAAACTCATAAATATCACAACTCGAAAAGCAAATCAATTTTATACTTGTGCAAGGATGTATAACTATAATCCAATAAATCATAAATATCAAATCTTTGAAAATTAATCAATTTCTTAAACCAAGTATGAAATTCTATAAATCCTCTGATGTTTACTATTTAGAAATCTCAAGGTTAAAACTTTACGTGCTAATATCCTACTTTACAAATTACTAATCATTAAATCACACTAAAAAAAACCCTTTAACTCAATTAGAGTCTTAAATGTATTCCAATTGCCAATATAACCATTCTAGCCATGTGTTTGACCTATGAGCATATACTAGTGTAGTCATCTTCCTAGTTGACACTAAGCACGAAAATAAGAATCAATGGTAGAAAGGAATCAAGCAAGATGCAATTCAAGAAAGTCGAACGAGAGTTCGAAATTTGAAGCCAAGGGAAGAGGACAAGCTGTATTGAGATTACTATAATTCTAATCCTATGTTGCAGGTTCACATCGGTACAGTAACGTAACCGAAGTGACAAACTCGACCTGCATGGGCCACCAGAAAAACATGTAACGCCCCAGTCCCAAAATACGTAGGACTAGGTACATAGACATGCCAGCTGTATACATACGAAGTATACTCTAATATATGGAAATCTCGTATGAATACATAAGCTGTAAAATGCAGTAAACCAAGAGTAATCTAATCTCATCCACGAAATATAAGAATAAAAGATGTTATATAATGATAATGAATTTTCATTGATACATATAGTTGGGCGGAGACAAATCCACTACCAACTATGAAAAGAAATACAAGATATACAAAGAATAATTTTGGCTAGCGAAGCAAAGACGATCTAAGCGCAATCATCCTCGAAGAAATAGAGATGGTCACAGCTAGAGTTAGAGCACCTACGAAAGACATGAACACACACCTGGAGAGATAACCAGGTCCTCAGAGGGACGTAACAAGACACTAATATCATGCCATATAAACTGAATAAATATTGCTCAAATAAATAAGTCAATTGAATTTATAACATGGTCTAATACGCACCTACTGAACGAGCGTACCATCCCCCCAACCAAATAAGGACAGGAGATGGTAAACTAATTCACGGTGACGTATCTTTCCATGCTAAGAATCCAATATGGTATCCGGACCCCAACAAGGTTCAATACCTTCTCGTCGAAGTAGTAAGTCATACCTACAACCAAACAAGGACAAGATGTGACGAACTAATCTGCGACAAGTTATTGTTCCAAGCCACGGTCAGATACAAGTACCCAAACCAAGAGTACTCGTACCTAACGGATAAGGGCGCCTAACCACATCTAAGTGAATGCATTTTAAGAACAGTTCATGGTCGTATGACTACCCGATCAAGTCAATAAAATACTAATACTGTACCTCAGTAGCGAGTCACAACACCATATACTATTCCTCATTATCGAGCGAGTCTATAGCATATAGTCTACCTATCGTTCCTCAGTAGCGAGCGAGTCTACGATAGATAGGGTGGTAGTCAACTTCCAATCATGTTCTTCCCGCCCAATGCAAACTCATAACTGCTAAGTCTTCTAGCGTGCAATTCTATTAGCAGTTATTTCCTAATGCACGGCTTATACGTACTGGTGGCCAGCCAGTCACGCACTTCTGTATTCTACATGCGACACACAACCTCGTAGTATAACGTGTCAAGGCCATGAATGCAACACACAAAGGTGGTCCCTTAAATCTAGGTTGAATGTACAATAAAAATAATCCATAGCAGGAAATATAAATGAACTGTAAGTTCTAACAGGTTATGCCATGTATCACAGTTTCTTTTGCATAAAGAAAATAATAAACATGCATGAAATATGAGCTAAAATAATTAAACAGTAAATGACAAGGTGTCTTGCCTGAGGTCCTTGCTGGTGAAACCGACAATCCCGTTGGGTACAAAATAGTCACAGGGCTACACAAGATAACTCAGACGATGTGACAAACTTCTAAAATAAAAACCAAAAATAAAATATTCTGGAATTTTTTTTGGGAAAAATATATGATATGTATTTTTCTGTCAATATTCCAAAACTTCAAACGGATCATGATTCTGATTCTTGGTTCTTCCAGAATCTCAAAAACACTAAAACATGTCAGATTTCGGACCACTGACACTCCACAAATTTTCCAGAAAATTAAGTTCCGAATTTATGAAAATAAAATTTACATTCAGAAAATATACCTCAATACGATTCCAACAAAAAAAACTGAAGGTCAAAGGGAGTCCTGAGTTGGGAGTTATGGTCATTCGAAGTTGCTACAACCTTTGAAAATTGAGGCTGAATTTATAACGAAAAAAGAGAGAAATTTGACAAGGATGGTTTGAAATATGATTTGTGGTAGAAATAATATGGAGGAGTGCCTGCCTATTTATAGGATGTGGGAATTCCCAATTAGATAAGAATTAGGATTCCTTTAAACCCAATTTAGATATTTCCTAATTTAATTTAAAAGCAATCAAATCTAAATCCAAATCCAATCCAAATCTAATTTAAATCAAATCAAATTCTCTTAGTTTAAAATCAAATCAATTAAATCCAATTTAAATCTATTTAAATTTTTAGCTCAAAATCAAATGGGATAAATAAATTTTGAATATTTAACTATTTAAATAAATCTAAAAATCAAATCAAGATTTAAATGGCCATCATAACTTCCAAATATATTTTTCAAAATATCAATAATAATAATTTCAAAAAATAATAAATATTGTTAAATATCTTTTTAAATAATAAAATATTTATTAATAAATCTCGAAAATTATATTTTTATTTAAAATAGACTAATAAATAATTATGAAATATATGTATGCACGAATAATGCATACATGATTATGCTTTTCCTAGTATACAATGAAATATTATTTATGATTAATAACTGCTAAAAATAAAAAGACTTTTTATAGCAAGAATAATAATTATATAATATTTTGAAAGTGTATAATAAAATAAAAAATATATTTTTCTAAAATATGTACGCTCGCACATATTCGCACTTGACGAGCAACTACGAAAAATAAAATTTCGTGCGCGACGTACAATACGACTATGCGACGTACAATACAAAAATTTTAAATTAGTACCAAATTTAATATATATAAAAAATATAGTAGAAATTTAGGGATTTTACAGTTGGAGAGCAGCAGCCATAGTTTTTTATCGGGGAGAGAGATATATTTAGGTTGGTTTTGATCAAACGGTGAATAAGTTCTGAATGATTTTGTGATGGACGATCTAGATTTAGGTCATCCGATCTAATGGTCACGATGGTGACATGTGGATGGAAACGTTCCTCCCCTAAAATTTGGCAATTAGCTGCCAAATGTTTGGCATTCCCGCCAATCTATTTAGGACGATAATGTAAATTATTTGGAACAGAAAGTTTTATTAGTCCCAATAGTGATCCATTTTCACAATATGTCCCAAAAAATACAACTTTTTGTTACCAAGAATTTAGCCGACCCTAGAACTACACTTTTAGGACTTTTTAGACTAGTGTTCCTAATAGTGTCGTCCCAAAAAGACACTTTTTTTGTAGTAGATGGAGGATTTACAAATCTAGTTAGATTTTTGGTTTTAAAAATAATAATAATAATAATAATAATAATAATAATAATAATAATAATAATTTTTATGACTAATAAGATTTTTTAAAAATTTAGTTTAATGTTGGATTGCTAATATTACAAAAAAATTTGGAAAAAAATAATAAAAATAAAATAAAATAAAAATATATTAATGATGTGATAAGGTTGTTTTGATTGATTAAATAAAATTACCATTTAAAAGAGGTGATTATGTTGGAATGACTTAGTATGAATAGAAGTTGTAATTGATGAGTGCATTAGAATATTGAGCTAAAATTTTGAGATTGCTTTGTATGTGCTAGAAATTTTTATCTGGGGAGCTATTAATTTTTGTAGAGTTTTTTAAAGTTATGATTGATTATGGATATTTTATATATAGATTCATGATTTATGAACTCTTGAGTTTAAAAGTTGAATTGAAAGTGTAAAACTTTGAAAAAGTCAGTAGTAATATGAAAGAAAAAAAATGCTTTGAGATTTATGAAAGTGATTTAAATTTTTGTCATGATTAAATTTGAACGGCTTGGAGTGAATAAAAATTTTGGTGGTTTATTTTGAAAATTTTTATTAAGAAACTTTCGGAGAAAACTTGAGTTAAAATTTTAAAGGCAGGTGTAGGCCTCAAAAATGATAGTCACGCTGAGTTGATCAGAACTGAGTCTCAAAGTCACGCAGAAGTGATCAGGACAAATATTTAAAAATCACGCTAGTGACAGCTCATCATTTGTCAGAAATTTCATCATAACTGACAGCACGACAGTCGAAGAATGTCTCCTCGTATGCCACGTATGCACAGAACTCGAGAGATCACAGCCGACTATTGCGTGACTTTCGAAATCTTCTTCAACAAGACTCAGCCTTCATCAAGTTGGCGTACCAAAAGAGTTTCTTGTCATTTAATGCGACTGATAAAGTAATCACTGTCAGGGATTTTGTGTCAGTCGAGGCACGTCGAATCAAGACAGCTGACAGTCCTGCCTCAATCGAGCGTGGATTATGTTCTTTCCTCAAATCTGCGTATATTTTGAGCTTTCTGTCTCAAAGTCTGCGTGGATTCTGAAGTTTCCTCCCTCAAGTCTGCGTGGATTTTGAAGCTTTTTGCCCCAAGTCTGCGTGGATCCTGAAGCTTCTTGCCCCAAGTTTGCGTAGATTTTGAAGCTTTCTGACCCGAGTCTGCGTGGATTTCGTCCTCAACGAGCCTGCGTGGATTTCATCAAATTGGAGTACGTGGCAGCCATGCCACTGATCTCTCACCTGCGTGTCTTGTAACTTGCACACGACTCATGCACGATTGCCATGTGTCCAACAGTTACAGGCCACGTCCAGTAACTGCTCACAACTCTGCGTATGTTAAATCCTGCGTGATTTTCAACTAGGCAGAGGCTGTGAAGACAGTTATCTTTTTCAGTTATTTTTGACTCTATAAATAGAGTTCTTTTCTCATTTATTGTATAGATACATAGATATCTAAATTGCTGTTGCATTTTTGAGAGCTTTTCTTCTTCGCATCGTCCAAGGGATAAAGCGATCGTCTTCTAGATCGGATTCCTACAGTTGTAATTTTCCCAGATACACAATAAATAAAGTGAATTTATTTATGGAAAACAAATTGGCGACTCTGCTGGGGAAAGCCATCTTCTCTTCTGAGATGGCAACAACTCAATGCGACGCTTCGTCGGTCGGCTCGACGAAGAAGGTGATATCGATCCAATTCGATCAACTCGCCTACGAAGAAATACAGCGGGCTAAGGGTGGCAAGCCCACTTCAGCCTCCATCACTACTGCCAAGTCGAAGGGACGATCTGTCTACGTCCCTAAGAATCAGTTGGCAATCAATGGTGACTTTTCTGCCACAGTGTCTACTCCTAACACTGGCAAGGAGTCTACTGCAAGCACACACACTCTTGTGTGTTCAAAGACAACAGCAACCAAAAGTCACGCTGGCAGCACTGGCTCCTTAGCCAAGCCTGTTCCAGCGTGCAATCTTAATTCTAAAAGTCACGCTGGCAGTACTGGCTCCTTAGCCAAATATGTTCCAGCGTGCAATCTAAAATCCAAAAGTCACGCTGGCAGTACTGGCTCCTTAGCCAAATCTGTTCCAGCGTGCAATCTAAAATCTAAAAGTCACGCTGACAGTACTGGCTCCTTAGTCAAAACTGTTCCAGCGTGTATTTCACCAAAATTTG
Organism: Iris pallida; assembly: GCA_029216955.1. Taxonomy (NCBI): domain Eukaryota; kingdom Viridiplantae; phylum Streptophyta; class Magnoliopsida; order Asparagales; family Iridaceae; genus Iris; species Iris pallida. The sequence continues at coordinate 535,147 of JANAVB010031820.1, forward strand.
GCTCCTTAGCCAAAACTTTGTACACTGACAATACAAGCTCCTTAGCCAAATTGTCACCAGCATGCTCTAGGAAGAATAGCTCTTTAGCTATCTCTTCTTTTTTACCAAGTTCTATTACAACTGGGGGTGGTCTTGCTAAAACTCCTCTACACAAAGTCCCTTCGAAAAGAGATAACTCTTTAGTTGTTTCTTCTGCTCCTGTAGTTTTTACTTCAGGAACAGCTTTGACTGACAATTTTGTTAGTCAAAGAAAAGGAGATGGTCTTTTGACTACTCTTCCTTCTGGACATTCTATGTCTCAAAGCTTGAATAAGTCTAAGAAGAAACATTTCTTAATGTCTTCTTCTACGACTTCTTCGAATTGGGCACATAATTTGTCTATGAAAGAGGGTCTGTTACCAACTCCTAATCAAGGGGGTGGTCCAATTCTTCCTTCTCTGTAAATATCCAGATCAATGGAAGGAAAACTCCAAGTTTCAAGAACTAATGTGTTACCTCCAACTGATCTAAGAGTAAAACTTAATCAAATATGCTTAGGAAACACTTCTGGTGTCAAGAAACCATACCAATCGGGAACAAAAGTAAGAGATCCAGATGCAGAGTATGCTAGAAATTATGTGGCTCACATTAATCACTCTCTATATAACCAAGAGCCATCAAGACCCAAGAACCAGAGAATATTCTCTGATATATCTCAATCTTCACAGACAGATCTACGAGAACATCTTCAACAGAAGAGAAGGAATAATTCTATGTCAATGGACCATGCTGAATGTGACTTCCAGCCAAGAGTCATAATTCAATACAGATGTCAATCAATGGATCAGAACCATGTTGATCATGAATGTGACTTCCAGCCGAGAGTCACAATGCAATGCAGATGTCAAACTAAACGACAATCTGTCTTCAATCGGATTCAGTGTGAACCTATGCCTGATGAAGATGAACCTCTGTATGCTTCTGTCAATATGACCTCTCGAGATACTGGGGGTAGAAATGATAGTCCAGATGGAGTATATAGAGGCACCAGATCAAGAGTCCTGGCTTCTACTCAAAGGACTTTGATTCCTGAAGATGATTCTGAATTTCTTGGGGAATCTAACTTCCCACCTCTTCCTACTGGGGGTAGTTCTCCTATAACTGACTTTGATACACAAAGCAGTGATTCAGAACAAACAATATCCACAAGTTCATCAATAATCCCTCGTACAGTCACAACATACATGGTTGATGGAAATACTGATGAACCTTCTTCTTCCATGACTCCTCAAGAACAAAGAATTGTTTCTTTGGAACAGCAAATGAAGTCTATGGCTGATAATATGAAGTCGATATATGAACTCATGGCAGCCCAATTGCAAAATCGACAGACTGTACCAGAAGCTACACCAATTGACACTGGTGTAAGTCCAGTACATGTTCCTCCAGTAGTCCAGTCCAATACTCCTGGGCAAGTTCAACCAGTTCCTAGTCACTCTGGAGCTGGGGGTAGTACTTATAATGCTGTTCCCCCTCCCAACTATTCTCTACAAGCTACAACTCCACAATCCTCCGGAGTTGTTAGTGATGAATTGAGGAATCTCAAAACTCAATTTGAGGCATTCAAACAGAAAGATGGTTTACAAAGGTTAGGTATCAAACAACCTTATCCGATAGAATGGAAGCAAGTATCATATCCTCCTCCTACTATCTCATTCTATGACGGAACTACTTCTCCAAGTCAGTTTATTAATCACTTTGAAGTGATGACTGACCAGCTGCAACCAAGTGACGCCCTTCTTACTCGGGTGTTTGTCGGATGTCTCAAAGGAACAGCTTATGAATGGTATAGAAGCCTTCCAGATGGGTGCATTACTTCATTTGCCGGTTTCAAACAAATGTTTCTTGAACGATTCTATGAAGGGCTCAATGACATGACTATGTCTGCTCTTATTAGAATCAATCAGAAAAATAATGAAACTACAGAGGAATTCATTGAACGGTTTCGAAGAGAAGCTCTGAAGATGCCTCTTGGAACTCCTGATGCTGTCACCATCGACACATGTAAATCAAATCTGTTGCCAATAATCAGCATGTGGACAGGTTCTACTCAATTTCAAGATTGGCCTTCCTTCATAGTCAGTGCTAAAGCTGCAGAAATCTGTGCTGAAACCTTCAAAGGTTTAGGAGTACAGATGTCTCCTAAAGAAACAGGTCAAAATAATGCTAAATTCAATAAAAGTAAGGGAAAAGAAACTCTTGAAGTTAATCTTCAGAGTAAAGATGCATCGACCGTTCAAACTCCTCCTGCCTCTATAACTCAACAATCGAGAACACCTCGCCCCAAAGAAGAATATTCTTTTGATGACGATGATGTCCTCGGTATCTTTGAATGTCTGCTGAAGGGTAATAAAATACAATTACCTGAAATCAAGAAACCTGATAAAGCTGGTAAGACAGATCATCCTAAATACTGTCCATACCACAGAATGTTGGGTCACACAATTCGTACATGTTATGTACTGAAAGGAAAGATCCAAAAAATGATTAAATCTGGAGCTATCTCTCTTACTCCAAAGAGAAGACCGTCACCTCCAATGTCGTCACTATGCAATTCGGAGATTTTTTCCTTCAACACCTTGAAAGCGGGATCGTTCCTATTCCCAAGGCAACCCTTGAGATAGTGAATATTCCTCCTCTACAGTCTGACGGATTAGTACCAATCACTATGGAGACAGGAGAAATCATGTAGATTCATCCTGATTTAGTGACAGACTTTGAATCTCCTTCTCTTCAAAAGACTACATCTCGAAAGTCCAAGAAGGCTGGAAAGATTAAGTTATGTCATATGACTTCTCTCGGATCTACTTCTGATGCAGATCCAAAAGATAAGGAAGAAGCACTTGTTAGTGCTACTCGAACGGGGAAACCTTATCTAAAGGATTATTCCAAGAATCCTGAGGATACTCCTGATATCCCTCCGGCTGACAAAGATGCTCCTAATGTTCCTCCTGAAGAAGAATCATCTACTGTACCTGTTCCTTCAACTACACCAGTTGAACCTGTTCTTCCCAAGTCCACAACTCTTGAGAAAGGCAAACAACAGGCTCGGTTTGATAAACCAATCAAGAAGTCCTCTCCTCCTGGACTTCAGAAGCCTTATAATTTTGATATTTTAGCACAACTTGCTAATACTCCAGCTAGAATGTCACTCTTTGAACTTCTACGTCTTTCCAAAAAGACTCGGGAGACGTTAAGTGAGGCACTTCTTCAGGCAGACTCTTGTCTTGCACAATTAAAGAAGCTAGGTGAAGAACCTGCCACATGCTTACATTGCAACAGTGTATTGGAGATTATCCCAAATATCACATTTATACAAGACGACATGCTATTGGAGGATAATCGACATGATCGGCCTCTCTACTACACCGGTTATATTGATACAATGAAGATAGATCGTATCCTCATTGATCCAGGGTCTGCTATAAGTATAATGCCGAAGAGCCTGTTGGATGAATTAAAAATTCCTCTTCACAAACTTTCCAAGACGGTTACTACTATCCTGGGATTCAATCAGAGCCGAAGTGAACCTTTGGGAAAGATTCATCTGAAACTTCAGATTGGCGATTTTAGATCCAAAGTCACTTTCTATGTGATCGAGATCGTAGGATCTTATAATCTTCTACTGGGGAGGCCTTTCCTTCATGAAAATAATGTGGTGCCCTCTACTCTTCACCAGTGCTTTAAATATATTGACAGCAATGGAAGAGTACAAAAGAAAATCGCTGATATAAATCCCTTCTATGGGGTTGAAGCTTATTTCAATGATTCCCGGATGTACAAAGAAGAGTATACAAAGGTGATACAAGCTATGGAGAAAGAGGATTCACAAAGTGAGACTTTAATAATCCCTGTTAAAGGTCGAACTACTCAACAACAATCTCCCAAACTCTCTGGAGAAGGTTCTTTAATCATTCCAGTGAGCGGACGGATCTCTCCACTACCTCAGTCATCTACTCAAGGTACTCTGATCATTCCTGTTGGAGGACGGACTACTCTTCCATCTCAAGCTTCAAGGGAGCTCACCTCTTCTGAGCCGTTTGTTATCGATCTTAATCGAAACAAAACCCCTTCTAATTCTTCTTCTCCTCCTTTAGTCATTGATTTGGCTAAGATCTCTAAGGCTCAACCTTCTTCCAATATAAATACTGCTACTTTTAAAGTTAATGAAAAGTCTCCATCTTTGCAGTATGTTGATGTGTGTAATCATGTTCATAGTTATTTACATTTGTTAGATGACTTGAGAACAATAACCATAGGAGTTGTACAAACTTTCCATACAGATGTATTCCTAGAATCAGTACAAACTTCATACTTTCTAGTTTCCAGCAGAAAGCCAGGAGACATTCCAATATTCTTTTACAAAGGACCCCCAAATCCTTCTGAACCTTCGAGACAATTTCAGCTTTCTTGAATGCTTCTTCAGACGACATTTTTATGTTAAAGAGTAGAAGTGCTCGTTCTTGTTAGATTTCTGCTATAGACAGGAGTTCTTAGAATAATGAAATGACACATTCATCCGACGGTTCGTCCGTTCATTAATGCTTGACGGTTCATCCGTTCATTTATTCATCTGACGGTTTGTCCGTTCACTTGACGGTTCATCCGTTCATTTACAATCATCTGACGGTTCACCCATTCATTAATACTTGACGGTTCATCCGTTCATTTTTCGACGGTTCACCCGTTCATTAATACCTGACGGTTTATCCGTTCATGAAAAATCGAGTTCAAAGATATTTTTATGTCTGAATTCTATTTTTTTTTCTAATCAGTATTAAACTAAGATCATTTCTGATTTAATATCATATGATAGAATTACAAAGCTTGTTTGTATATTCCATTCTATTGAAATGTGTCATGTATTATTTACCTCTGAACATATTTTCTATATCATTATCAAAGCACCAAAACCATAAATCAGATCAAAAATTCTCATTTTTCATTCATAATCAAAACGTTGGATACAAGTGAGAATAATAAAGATTCACTTATTGGGAGTTATTAGCTCCCTGATACGTTCACTAACAGCATTCAATTTCTCTTCATAAGTCTTGCGAACTCGTTCCGCTGCTTCCACTGTAACATTCTGTTCATCAAAAATTATAATAGCAGTCTGGCGACGGTTGGCTTCTTCAATCTGTTCCGCCTGCATCTGCTCTCTCTCCTTCTGAAGAATTTCACAGTGTTCAGCTTCAGAAATATAAGCAGCAGTAACCTCAGCTTGCTCTGTCTCCATAACAGCAATTCGTTCTTGAAGGCGAGCCAATTCCTTTTTCAAATTCTTCAGTTCTTCAGCCTTTGACGCTTTATCCTTCTCCAGAAGCTCTACTCTTTGACGAGTAGCTAATATTTCTTCGCCCTTTTTCTACTAATTTCTCAGAAGAAGAGGCAAGAAATGCTTCCAATGCAGCTTTCTGGGACTGTGCTTCATGCTCTAGTTGACTGATCTCAGCTGCAGTTAAAGATTCAATGTCTTCTTTCTGAGTCTTCCAGTATTTTTGGATAGTTATTTCTAACTCGTCCAGAAGATGTTCGAAGAATATGCACTAAGATTCACAACCGGCATGTCACAATGCCATGAGTGGGAACTTGACCATAGGTCGAAGATCAGAAAATGGCATGGCTTCATCCTTCAAGAAACGTCTGGAATATGTATCTAGATATGAGTAAATAATCTCTGAATACATTCCCAGAGTTCTTGCTAGTCCAGTTTCAAATCCAGGCATCGCTGTCATCACTGAAGAAGAAGCTTGAATATTCTCTACCTTGGGAACGGAAGTGTGTGCGACTGGAGAAGTTGGCAAGTGTGAACTCCCGTCATCAGCATCAACCTGGATAAGCGGAGCATGAGTCGAACTCATTGCTGCAGCAGTTCCTACAGTTAAAGAAAAATATAATCAGCGTTTAAAGAAAAAGAAACAGTGGAAACAGAATTTGAAATAAAGTTCTACCTGGCTGAGGTTCATATTCGGTATGTGGAGGGAGTTTTGCTTCTTCTCGCAGCCGGTCCATGATTGTATCCGATACCTGCTTTATATGGCTGCTTCCAGCTCCAGAATTACTGGGTGCTGGAGCATTGTCTGGAGATTGAACAGGTTCAGGACTAAGTTCCATTCTGTTCCCCTTGACTTTATTCTCATCATAAGGAGTAGAAGTGCCAGCATGCCAGTCTTCTCCTCCTTCAGTTTCTTCTTCTTCTTCATCTTCAGGATGAGCTTCTGATTCAGAGTCAATAATATTCACATTCTCATGAGTCTCAGGAACAGTGACGATAGCAAGCTCAGTGTTGACTACCGCCGGTTCAGTCCTCTCTGGAATATCGGTTCGAAGAATGATGTCTTGACAAACATTCTTCAACAGATCATCAGCAGCTGATAGCTCAGACGTCGGCACGTCTTCATCGCCTCTGTCCAAAGAAATATTTTCTTCAGCTGGAGTTTCAGGAACTTCTGACTGTTTGGTAATTGCTTCTGGAGCTGTTTCCTCTTCAGAGTAATCAATCTGGTCATCCAGTGCTTGAATGACGCCCTCTGTCCCATGCTCAAATGGGATCATCCTCGTCTCCGAGGGTTCAATAGCTACTCCACTTGTTGTTGGAGTAGTTGTTTCCTGAGCTTGAACAGATTCTACTTCAGTCTGTTCAGTTGGAGCTGTCGGAAGGTGAATATCATCAGACTCGGTCTTCTCAGTAGAAGCTGCTTCGTTGATTTCTGGCAAAACTCCTCCACTCATGATCGTTTCTAGGAGTTTGTTGCCCTTAATTTTGCTGACAGACTTCTTGACATATTTGCCTCTTGACCTCCTTATCAAAGGAGCGTCATCTTCATCAGTTTCTTCGTCTTTATCAGCGGCATCGTCTTCATCAACTGAGATACCGCCTGAAGATGAAGTAGCAGTCAAGGAGACCCCTTTCTTCTTCTTCCTAGATGATGGAGACTTAGTACTCCTCTTGGAGATGGTCTCAGATTCATCGCTTCTCTTTCTTTTAGAAAGAGATACAAATATAGGAGGGAGAACTTCATCAGGAAAATTTCCCTCCTGAAACAATTCATACAGAGGTTCAACCTCCGTTGTCTCATCTTCGGGTTTCGGAGGGAAATATTAAATAACAGTCCTTTTCTTTGACCTCTTTGATTCATCCTTCGCAACAAAGGTCTTCAGATTGAAACTTGGCCTGAAAGTGCTCGACGACACATAGAAGCGAGCATATGTGTACTGCATTTTCGTCCCCGAGCTAGACAAAGGATTAGGCATAGAGAATACAACTTTTGTATCTCTAGCCGCAAAATATCTCCAAGCTCGAGCTCCATCGATAAGCCCTCCACGAGCAGATAGACAAGTGGTGGCGTTCCCAACGTGAAGTTGATCATAACCGAATTGCCTGGCAAATCGGCTTGGTAAATATGGCTCCAGATACGCCATTTCTTCATGATGGTATACTAGATGGGAGGGCCGTATCCTCTGCAACCACTGAAAGGCTACATCGTCTAGTCTGTTCCCCATATCTCCGTCTATCATATTTAAGGGCATGCTCTCATAGCCCTGTGGTGGAGGGACACATTGGATAGACCAATGTGATGCCCGATTCAAGACATTTTTGCATTCTGGGAGGGTGTGAACCTTCCAGAACGTCTCTCCAGAGTACCTCTCCAGAAATAGACTGCTACTCCCTCCTGCCCCTGGAGGTATCAAACCGTCATGATGAAGGAGGAGCCAACCATAAAGATACGTGAAGGGCATCTCTATCCTTGGGAATTCTTCAGTCATCATCCTCTGAGCAGACAGCATGGTGGTTATAAAATTCTGAAGACCTGCATTCAGTCTACAGGTCATCGCCGATAACAAATCCAGCTTGTAACCATACACAAGGCGCACCGCTGCAAAGATAACGCCTCTATGTATCCTGTCCAAGGAGCTGGAGCCAGGAACGATGAATCTTCTTAACCACAGGGATAGGAATTCGGCCAAATGACCGTTCCTTGACAGACTCTTGCTACTCTGCCTCACATAAGAGCTGAAAGTGGTTCCAGCTTTGAACTCATACCAATCTTCAGTGATAGTGAAATCCTTGCAATCATATTTCTCCAACAAATAAATGATCTCACCCTCAGAGAGAGGCTTGAAGTTGCTAATTCGGTACCACCTCTTTTCGTTTATTTTCTTATCATCCTTTTCACGGCTCATGAAAAGGTAGGACATCCATTTCTGAATGTGGTTGCCAGCTTCATCCTTGGAACCCTTATAATACAGGGTACATGTACCAAAATGGCACATCATCTCTTCAAATAAATATACCATCTCTGGGTTCTCCTCTGACAAAAAGTTTAGCTCTTCTGTCGTAGGAACATACTCCTCATACGGCAGCGAGCCCGAAGGCCGATGTGAGATGTATTCCATCTCATGAAGGGCCCATCTCCCCCTTAGGAGTCATAAAGGTCCCCATCCTGTGGTTGTATCTCTCAACCAAAGCCAGGAATAAGAAAGGGTTGGGCTTGAAGCCGTAGGATGAGTTGACGACGGCATCATAAAGATTAATCTTCTTCAGCTCGGTGTCAAAATTTTCCAAAGCCTAATGGACCAAAGTCTTCCATCTCACATTCTCCTGATTCATTAGGCCGTTCATCCTCGGCGTCGAATCGGTCGGATAGAATGCATTCTTGTTCGACATAAATTCGTTTATGAAGAAGGGCATCCTGAATGGCATCAATATGGCTGAGTCTTCAGGTGTTATGCATCCAGGCTTCAAACCCCGAAACACTGATACATGGTTCTCTGGGGCACTAAAGAATCCCTCTTTTCTGTAAATTATACGGCTTGCCTTCGCCTGCTAATATTCTGTCAAATACCAGGACATTTTTCTCGGATAGCTGGCATGCATAAGTCTTATGATTGACAAGCCTCTGAAAACCTTTGGCTAGTACATGGGCTGTTTTACATCCCCTTCGAAATCGAAACACACCTTCTCTCTAATGCCCTTCGGCTGAGATTTCTGTGCTATGGCATCTCCGAACAAGAATGCTGGTTTCTTGTGGGATACCAGATCCAAACTCTGAAAGGGTTGTCCATTCATTAAGCAGAGTAGGGTTGTATGATCTTGATTGGCCAACAATGACAGTCTTGCTTTAGGAAGATCAAATTGAGGGAATTGAACATGAGATAGATCATGCTTGAATGAGAAACTCAAACACCCCTCATAATCTGCTTCTTCGCTTCGGATGTTCACTACAGAAAATGACAGAAGACAAAGTCAGATATATCTATGTCTATGTGTGTATTATAGTATTTGAAGGAAATTTCAAAAATTACGCAGACTCCATATGGATATACTACCATGACATGCTGAGTAATTTATTCACGCAGATGATTAATTCACGCAAAGTCCAGACAGATTAAGATAAAAGTCACGCATCATTGCCAGAATCACATTTTAGTAAAAATGACAAAAAAACACGCTGACAGATCGAGACTAATCTATCCAGAAGATGACTCTCAGAAGTCTGCGTGAATAATTCAATATTGACATCTCTGTCAACATGTAAAAAATCATGCAGTATCATCATGAAAGCTGCGTGACTATTTCAACATGGACATTTCTGTCAACGTGAAAAATGACGCAGAGTCATGAGAGTCATGCTCCTTTGCGTAGAACACAGAGCTTCGTAAACACGAAGATGTGAAGTATGGCCGACCCTAAAAAGGGGGGCATACTTTATTAATATCCTTTGCCCTAAGAAGGGGGGATATATTTCTGAAGTTTATTATCTTAAGATCCTAAAAAATTCTATGTGGAGTTCATCTTCATCAAAGTCGTCTTCAACAGTCCGTGTTCTCCCATCACTTACGATGCATAGGAGCTTGCGGGACTTCCTGTCGAGGAAGTTTGTCAGTTGTGGCACGCGACGAAGTCGCAGGGGCTTTCCCCTTGGCCTGAGCATCAGCTTTTTTGGGAGCCATTGTTGCTGAAAAAGGGTAAGAAGAAGTCGGGGAGGAAGGAGTTCGTCGGAGAAGGTGAAGTTCTCTTCTGTGGGTTCTCTCTTTCAAATGCAAGTAAAAAAGGAAAGAAGTAATCTATGGCTTATTTATAGGCTTATGAAGAATTCCAAACGGTCCATCATGATTTTCCTCGATTTAGGAGCTTGATACGGGATCCTAACTGCACAGAATCCCAACAGTCCAATCATTCAGGAAGAAATATCTCTTTAAAGTCATCTCAGCGTGACTGAGTTCATTTTATCACCTTGATTTCAAAGTATTTCGAAATAATTTATCATTTTTCGAAAACTTTGAAGGGGGTTTTGTAGGCCTCAAAAATGATAGTCACGCTGAGTTGATCAGAACTGAGTCTCAAAGTCACGCAGAAGTGATCAGGACAAATGTTTAAAAATCACGCTAATGACAGCTCATCATTTGTCAGAAATTTCATCATAACTGACAGTACGACAGTCGAAGAATGTCTCCTCGTATGCCACGTATGCACAAAACTCGAGAGATCACAGCCGACTATTGCGTGACTTTTGAAATCTTTTTCAACAAGACTCAGCCTTCATCAAGTTGGCGTACCAAAAGAGTTTCTTGTCATTTAATACGACTGACAAAGTAATTACTGTCAGGGATTTTGTGCCAGTCGAGGCACGTCGAATCAAGACAGCTGACAGTCCTGCCTCAATCGAGCGTAGATTATGTTCTTTCCTCAAATCTGCGTATATTTTGAGCTTTCTGTCTCAAAGTTTACATGGATTCTGAAGTTTCCTCCCTCAAGTCTGCGTGGATTTTGAAGCTTTTTGCCCCAAGTTTGCGTGGATCCTGAAGCTTCTTGCCCCAAGTTTGCGTGGATTTTGAAGCTTTCTGACCCGAGTCTGCGTGGATTTCATCCTCAACGAGCCTGCGTGGATTTTATCAAATTGGAGTACGTGGCAGCCATGCCACTGATCTCTCGCCTGCGTGTCCTGTAACTTGCACACGACTCATGCACGATTGCCATGTGTCCAACAGTTACAGGCCACGTCCAGTAACTGCTCACAACTCTACGTATGTTAAATCCTGCGTGATTTTCAACTAGGCAGAGGCTGTGAAGACAGTTATCTTTTTTAGTTATTTTTGACTCTATAAATAGAGTTCTTTTCTCATTCATTATACAGATACATAGATATCTAAATTACTGTTGCATTTTTGAGAGCTTTTCTTCTTCGCATCGTCCAAGGGATAAAGCGATCGTCTTCTAGATCGGATTCCTACAGTTGTAATTTTCCCAGATACACAATAAATAAAGTGAATTTATTTATGAAAAACAGCAGGCCATCAAGATAGCTCTAATAAGATAGATGTACTCCACACTAATTGTCATATCACTCATGACTATGATAGTAGTATGTACAAAAGTGTTGTTTGTCATCTACCAAACCATGTGACTGTATCTCAATCTTTACTTACTCGATTTTTCCCTTGAATCTCGATCTTTTATGGTAACCTTCTAACCCAGTTGCAAATTGAATGATGATTTAATGGTTCATTGACTGTATTCATTTAGGAGGCTATCTTCTCTCTAGAACTGTGATCCTAAATTATTTTGCTGGATTTTTAATTAATTTTATTTCATGCTTTAACTTGATCTTATTTATTTTTATGCATTAATTATCACCTTGTGAACTCCCACTTTCTATTTTAGATCTTTTGGCGTCCCTTACCGTGACTTTGATATTCAGAGTGTAATACTAGCTATTATCTACCAACAAATTTCTTATATAAGACCTAGACAAGCCCACCTTCATGTAGATATATCATGTTCCACTAGAACACGTCTCCTTATACACTATTTTCATAATATGACCTTCTGATCAAAATGATTAAAATATAATCTTTATCATGATACCGATATATTTTTTTACCACGGATAGGGATTCAATCTTGACTCAATTCTTTCGACCGATATGTGATTTTGTTCTACTTAATTCCTTAAATGCTTAAATTTGTGATTTATCTTGATTGCTTGACCCATTGTCCCATCACACTACTAGTTTAACTCTTGTAAGTTGGGTAGAATACATGACGACCTAACAAACCCTTTGTCCTTGTGACCCTATTGATGAGTTCACTTAGACTAGAAATTCAGAGGACCTTAACTCAACTCGACAACCAAACCATAAGTAAAGAAAACTAGGACAACTGTATAAGCCCACACTACGGGCGAGCCTTGATTTTAAAAGATCTTGGACTATTTAAAATTTTCTTCATCAGTACCTACCTTGCTCATATTTTGACTATCTCATGCTGCTAATGTAGCTTCAGTTTTGCAAGCTTATTTCGTTATCAAGCTTGATCATGACATATTTTATTGGGTGCACCCACTAACATATTGTCTAATCAGAACCGGTGCATGATGGTCTGATCAACCTATTGCACTTTGGTTCGCTTTTCATGTATTATTCTACGTGGATGGAGACATAGTTAAACTTGCCTTAGAGTCTCATCCGCGACAGCCTTGACAATTCTCTTTTGAATTATTTTCGTCGTCTATGAATCCCGTATTCGTACTCAATAGCACCGTCTTTGAAACCTTTGTTGTTATTGTCTTTTACTTATTTTGGAAAGACAAGAAACTTTACTTGCTAGATAGACTCAAGGTATCATCTTTGGTTGCCCTATCAGTTATTTATACACGAAATACAGATAATCACCGACCAACTCATGTGGCTATATCATCGCCTTTAACTACTCATTATTCCTCAACCCTAGAATTGTTATCGCGCCCTTCCAATTATTCTTGAGCACTCGAGAATGATTCTAATCATTCACTTAAATCAAACTCTCAATCGAGGCGATTAGTCTCCAGTTTCTCTCTAGGAACCACATCTCCCAAATGTCTAAATTATTCTCTTTGATCTACTCAAATTCCTTATTACTCTCCAAATTGGATTATCGAAATTTTGCTACCTTCACTAGCAACCCTTATTCAATTCCATAATCATGATATTTTTGTATATATCGACTCCACAATTTTCTATTGCATGGTGGTGTTGAACGTCGTTTTATCGCCTCCTCCAAAATTTAATTGTATTTTGGTATTGACGAACTCTTTCTATCCCTTAACCCTATCTACCCTATTAATTCTAAATTTCGAGGACGAAATTCTTGTAAGTTGGGTAGGATTTAAAACCTCCTATTTATTATTATTATTTTTATTATTTTATTAGACTTAAAAATAAATTTATACAAATTATGGTTTTTATTAATTATTAAAAATGACCTTAGCCATTGTTGAGTTTTCGAGCACTAGACAACCATGACTTTTAGCACGGAAGTTGTAGCAGTGTGCCTTGACTAGTATATTAGCCATGCCATGGGAGGCTTAGCCATAGTTTTGTCCAAACTAGGAAAACCAGGCCAAGTTGTGCATTAACTCATTTAAATTATTTTAATTAAATATTACTTTATATATTGATTTTTAGATGACCTGGTTTGTCCAATTCAGTCCGAACTGGGCCCAGACCGAACCCAAGCCCATGGAAGCATGTAGTGTGACCAAATGTGGCCATGTAGGCATAATTTATGTATAAAAAATTTTCCTGAATTTCATGTACAATTTCTAATTATTTGATTATTGGTACAAAAGTTGGTATTTATTATTTAAATAATGTTCCCAATATTTGTAAAAAAATTTGGACTCGGATAAGAGGTATAATATATGTCCATCCAAAAATTATTATTAGATTATTTTATTACTTTAATTTGTTATTAATATATTTTGAGAAATTAATTCTTTATTTAGTTAATGGTGATCTTCTTGCCATTAAAAGTATATAGATACGTAAATATATTTAAATGTATTATATATATATGCTCAAATATATTAAATAATTGGATAGTTGACTTGTAAATGGTATTTGAATTTTAAATAGATTTTTGGTGTATATATATATATATATATATATATATATATATATATATATATATATATATATATATATTGAAGTTTTAGTTAAGAAAAGAAAAGATTTGAAAATAATAATAATAATAACTAAGTGGTCGGCCCCACCATGTGGGAGCCGACCACATGCACACAAACAATAAAGGAATAAGTAGCAGCATCATTAAGCCGCCCATAGCAGCATCATGGGGCCGAACTACTTCCCTCCCTCCTTTAGCACATATATAGTATATATATATATATATATATATATATATATATATATATATATATATATATATATATATATATATATATATATATATATATATATATATGTTTTAGTAAAAACCAAAACCTAATTAATCTCCTCCTTCCTCCCTCCTTCTTCCTCCTCTCTTCTCCTTCCTTCCTACTCACCTCTCATCCCCGGCAAACCCTCGAACAACAGCACCTCGCGAAGACAGCAACAACAACAACAAACACCCACAACAATAACAGTTTTCAACGATGAGGTATCCAACTTCTCCATTAAATTTTTCCTTCAATTCTAATCCAATTTTAGATCCGTAAATTCGTGTAGAAAGCCCATATGACCCTCTTCGATATCCCCCAGGTGAATTTCAACATGGCCATCCAACTTGTACGAAAAATTGAGGCGATGTTGGAGAAAAACTACTTTTCTGAAATATTAAAAACTGTTGGAAAATACCAATTTGTCGGCCAATTTTCGTTCTGTACTTTAAGATTTTATAGAAACTAATTAAAGACAGTCAAAGACAACATAACCGAGATTGTAACGCACCTTCTGGATTCATTTTTCATCTAGTGTGTAAAAAGTTACACGTTAAAGTTTCACGAAAAATTGTAAATTCTGTTTTCAGAAAGTAGAAAAACACCCAAAATGACGTGCGCCCCGACAAACCGGACGATGTGGTTGTGCACTATACGCATTAAAAGGCGCGTATGGATGTTTTTGACGTGTGGGAACTGATGGAACCCGATTTTGTTGCATATGCGCGACGAAATCAGTGCGTATCCGTCGAGATACCCCCGTATCGACCTTTTGCAAATTAAGTCACAACTTCGTGTACACTCATCAAATCGCGACGAAACTTGTGCCGTTGGACTCAAAATATTTTTCTGGTCCTGTGAGCCAAGTTTGGTTCAATTCTGAGAAGGTTGATCGAAACGCTATTTTGGCGGGCCCACAATCCTACTCAACGGACGATTTTGTGCACAGCCCACCGAAATCCAAAATTGGATATACCGTTGGGTTTGTCTCATCAAAATAAATCTGTAGACATGTAGTATGATGACTTTAGAGACCGTAGGTTCTGGCGCACATTTTGGTGCAAAGCGGATCCAACGGCGGACATCGTTTTGACCCAAAATTACGATTTTGCCCCTTTTTCAAAATTTAACTTTTGGACAGGCATTTCTTAGGCATATCTTACATTCCAAACTCATTCGTGATGTTTGTTACAGCATCCGGAGTCATCTGCGGGATTTGGCTTTTCTTGCTTTATTTTTTTGCCGGTTCGAGCTACTGGATTATTCCCTTTTGCACATAACCTCAGGCAAGACACCTTGCCTTTACTGTTTAAATTTCTTGCTCAATATCATGCATGTTTTTTCTTATTTTTAGCAAATAAAATTTTGTTCTTTCAAAACTATATATAGATGCAAATTACTATACTTTATGCAATTGACTTAGAGTTAAGGGACCACCGTATAATTAGTGCATCTCATAAACTGTCACGATGTGCCACGGATTGTGTGTGAGTTATGAGTCGTATATAGATGCGAACTTGTGTGTTGACTGATCATTGGTGCGTACTGGCCGTGCGTTAGGATATAACTGCTAATAGATTAGTGTAGAAGACTTGGCAGTTATTAAGGATTAAACAATGTCGTAGAGACGACGCATGTATAATATCATTGGGGAGAGGGGACAGTTATTAGCGTAGGGGCTACATGTTCAGTACACACATAGATTTGGGTCGATAGTGTCTCGGATGAGCGCTACTTACTGTCCTGAGGTCGATAGTTCTCGTATGAGTGCTACTTTCTGCCCATGGTCGATAGTGTCTCTTATGAGCGCTACCTACTACCATTCTCTCTCCATCTATGCTGAACACCTAAGCTCTTGCGTAGAACGTTGTCTTCTAAAGTGCATTCCACATAGTATGGTTAAGAACCTTTACTCATGTATATTTTCTATTGAGCTCTTACTATTCAGTTTATGGCATAATATTATCTGTCTTATTACGTCCCTCTGAGGACCTGGTTATCTCTCCAGGTGTGTGCTTCTGTGATATTGCATGTGTTCTAGTCGAGGTCGTGATCTTCTCTATTCATTCGGAGATGACGTGTCTTGGGTTTTTCTTTGCTACTCCCGCCAAATCATTCCATTTCCATGTATATTTTTTCGTACTTGTTGGTAGTAGATTTGTCTCCATCCAACGTATTATACAAAGACTTATTACAGTTGATTTTATGATATCTTTTATTCTTCATTTGTGGATGAGATTAGATTAATCTTGGTTTACTGTATTTCGCAGCTTATGTATTCATACGAGGTTTTCATATTTTGGAGTATGCTTCGTATGTATATAGCTGGCATGGATACATACCTAGTCCTAAGTATTTTGGAACTGGGGCATTACACTATTTCATAGCCTTTAATTTTCTCCTTAGCATGCTTATATTTACTAATGACTTTCTTGTGGTCATTTAGTAAATCATTAAATACATCGTCAAGTTCATCAAAAGTAAAGTCATCGAGAGTTTCGCTAGTTACCTTCTCGGATGTTGCCATTAGGCAGATATTAGCGGTGTCTTGAGGAGAGTCATTTTCTTCTTCGGAATCACTTGTTTCGCTTTCGTGCCAAATGCTAGTGTTGGCATACTTTCTTGAAGAAGGCTTCTTGTAGGGCTTCTCATATCTCTTACCTTTCTTTACGAAGGGACAGTCCTTTCGAACATGTCTTGTCTTCTTGCAGCCGTAGCACGTTGGTTCTTCCACGTCGTCTTCTTATTGTTCCTTCTTTCTTCGATTGAAGCGAAGGAACTTCTTGAAGTTGCGGACTGGAAGAGCTTGATCATCACCTTCAGAATTGTCGTCATCAGTCTCTTCAGGATCAGCCCTTCGTTGATGAGCTTTTAGGGCAATCTCTTTTGCCTTTGGAGCAGGTTCGTCGAAGTCTTTGAGGTCGAGCTCGTGGGTCATCAGCTTTTCCATCAAAGTTTCCATGGACATTTTGGTGAGATCATTGCCTTCTATAATAGCTGTTACCTTAGGGTTCTAGATCTTCGGTAGCCCCCTAAGTAACTTGCGATCTTCTCATGATTTGTATATTGTTTACCAAGGGATGACAGAGGGTTGATGACGTCAAGGAATCTTGTGAACATTTGGGTGATCGTCTCATTCGGCTTCATCTTGAACGCCTCGTATTCTTGAGTGAGACGACTAATTTTTGATTCCTTGACTTGAGTGGTTCTTTCATGCGTCACTTCTAGAAGCTTCCATACTTCGTGCGAGGTGGTGCATGTCGAGACCCTATTAAATTCATTCCTGTCTATTGTACAAAAAAGAGCATTAATAGCTCTAGCATCTAGACTCGCCTGTTTTTTTTCTCGTCAGAATATTTGTCGTTGGGTTTCTCGACGAGATCTCCATCGACAACTATTCTGGCGGGCTTTTTATAACCATCGGTGACAATGGTCCATAGGTCGAAGTCTAGAGACTTGAGATAGAAACTCATCCTTATTTTTTAATAGGTGTAGTTTGTTCCAACAAATAGGGATGGCCTATGAGTGGACTGTCCTTCACCATGATTGGAAAACCTAGATTGTGTGGTTGCCATAGATCAGCTCTAGGATGTTAGTCCTTGTTAAAAGAACAGAGCTCTGATACCAATTGAAGAACAGGTAGGCAACTCTAGAGGGGGATGAATAGAGTTTATAATAATAATGGCAAAATAAAAAATTAAACTCTTTTCACCAACAGTAAATAATCAGAGTAAATGCGGAAATAGAAAGTTCAAGAGAGCATACGCAATCACAGTCGTTTTTAACCTGGTTTTCCTCGTGGAGGACTAGTCCAGGCCTGAGAACTCTAGCTCAGGATTAAATCCACTATTTGTGAAATAGCAGTTACACCCCGTACCTTTTCTTCAGAAGAGCACGTCAACTTCTTACAAAGATCTTTGTGGCGATGCTTGGAATTTTTTAAGCGATTTTCTTGACTCTTGCACAAACTCCTAACTGAATAGCACTGAGCACTTTGAGGCTTAGGAAGCTTGTGTCTAGTAGATGAGAAGGTTAAGGCTTATATAAGGCTTATAGAGAAGAGAAGAGAAAGATTGGATGATTGAAAATGAGAGAATTTAAGGCCTATTTATACTAGTTGGAATAGGCAGAATTCGGCCAGAATTCTGTGTCAAGAATTCAACGTTTTGGCCGTTGGACAACTAGCATACAGCAAACCCTAAAAATTAGGATCCTGTAATTTAGGGGACAGAGTTCGGCCCGAACTCTGTGTGGAGGCAGAGTTCGGCCCGAACTCTGTCTCCAGGAGACAGAATTACTCAAAAGGACTTTGGTGGGCTAGTTTAGTTTGGTGGGGCTTTTGGTTTTGTTTTGGAGATAAGGTATAGGCCTAAACTACTTAGTTCTACTCAGTTTGTATATTTAGCTAGACTCAATAAATGTAAAATTACAGACTCAAAAACTGAGTACGCTGCAGGAGAGAGCCGACGTCCGTCTTGCACCGAGTTTTGTCTTGATGTGTCATATTGAATTATGACAAGTATCATATTGTTAATTTTATTAATATTTGGTTGACTGTGATTTTGTGTCAACAGGAGAGTTATTAGTGGTTATGTGATCAATATCCCTTCTGCATTCCTATTACTTTCTTGCATCATAGCTCCATCCTCACTGCACGTAGGGTGTAGCCTGACCTGATACTGCTTGCCTCATAGCTTTCCATTGTGGTCGACCTGCTCCAGTTTTCTTGCATTTTTTGATTCATAGCCGATCAAATGGAACAACCTGATCTTGACCCAAGCCGATCACATAACGCACTAATATCTCAAGGCCCAATTTATGTTTATATTATACATCAGATATTCTTGTACTGTTATACATTCTAGTATTTTATACCCTGACATGATCTCCAGTTTTACATATCCTGTTTATATTTCAGTCTTAATATTTCATCGTATTTTATTATAATTGTCTCTTATAAAATAATTTTAATTCACATGGAACTGCTGTTAGTATTTGTACTTGCTCATATCCTGACAGGATAATTCTGTTGATGTTTACAGAGGATTTAAATGCTGACTCCTCGACCTTCAATAGATTTGGCACAGACGGAGACTTTGACCAGGATCTACCTTTGGTGACAGTGCCCGTAGAGGATGTACCTTCTGTAGTGACCTAGTCTAGTAGGTTGATTGGACTGCGTTCCAGCTGGATATTTGAGACTTGTAGTATACTTTATATTCGGGATCTTGTGTTATGTCTTAATTTCTGAACTTCTGTCTGTGACTTGCATCTATTTCCGTTTATCTATTTCCATCATATCTTTATGATATTCGTGCTTATCTTCCTTAGATGTCTTGTGATTGAGTTGAGATTATATACCTCCGTGCGGAGATGACAAATTTATATACTTTGTGTCTAGATGTTATATTTCTAGTTGACCTATACAGCGTTCTACCGTCGACACTGCGGCGTAGGCTGGACGTACACACGTTCTCGTGCCCCCAAACCGGGTGCGGGTCGTAACAATATAAAATACTATTTTAAAACATAATTAATACTAATTATTTCATAGAAAATAAACTTGGACTCAATAGCTCAATTAACCACCAAGTTTTGGGTATTCTATGTCAGTAACTTACCTGAAAACCTAGTATTTTGACCCCTATTTTTTCAATAAGATCTAAGATGATAAAATCATAAAAATTTTATTAAAAATTTTATTTTACATTAATAAACGTACTTTAGATTTAGTTTTGAAAAATACTAACAATTTCTTAAATTTTTTTCAGAATGGTGCTCAAAATTAGCTCTACCGTAACCCGATTTTTCAATAATCCAACA
Organism: Iris pallida; assembly: GCA_029216955.1. Taxonomy (NCBI): domain Eukaryota; kingdom Viridiplantae; phylum Streptophyta; class Magnoliopsida; order Asparagales; family Iridaceae; genus Iris; species Iris pallida. The sequence continues at coordinate 555,209 of JANAVB010031820.1, forward strand.
TGCAACTTCTAGAGTTAAAAATATAGGATAAAAGAGATCAAAATCAAATTTATATGATATTAAACTCAGATTTCCTACAAAATTAATAGCATGGGTTTAGAGATGGACTCCACCCGGCTCAACTACGTATAAGCTGTGTTGATGTTCTAATTCTATATATCAATCAACTATAGATATATCTATCTCAATCCACAGGATAAGTAGAACAATATATATTATGGTCTATAGCCCAATAACTTACATGTTCGATTAGACCCGAAGGACGACACGGGTCTATAAAACTAAGCTAAGAGCAAGTTATAAATAATGGATACAATATAAAAACATGATAAAATACCTGAGTCGAATATAACAATAGATCCACGATCAGCGGACTAGGTCTACTGTGTCGCAGAACCAAGGGCAAACTAGAAAACAAATATCAAAGCTCTGTGACAGAGACAATGACATACTAGAAACATGCCAACTAGAAAAGTTTGATATGGCAGTCAAGTTCTCCCTACCTCATGTCTAGAATCTAGCAAGTCAAGTAAATTCGAGTATATAAACCACAAGTACAAGTAACCATCAAGTATCTAAAACAAAGTCCAAGCCACGAATACTCATGTATCACTCCATAAAATGAATCGTGTCAGTGTCCTGGGCCTATCGTGTCAACGAATACGAATACGATATATCACAATGCCTAGGGTTGGTTGATACCCAATATCAATATACCGACATCGACACCCGAGTGCCCCTTAGACGCTAAGTACCAACAAATCCTACATACACTATGTCTATAAAAAGAAACCAATACAACAAAAAAAGAAAATTATAATAAAAATAAACTAGAATATTGGCAAGATACACTTGCCTGCAACCTCGGTCTGAGTGTGCGGTTGATCAACTCCAACATCCTTTCTACTTCTGCCAAGTCCACCTATAATAAAAATTCTACTTTTAAACTCTCTCTAAAGACTTACCATATATGGACTTCCCATATATGATCCATAATAATATCTATACACCAAACTAGTCATAACGTCTATACTACGCAATATAACATATATAGTATCAAATATTCCTATAAAGGTATTTTATTACTAATATAAAATATTAATTTAAATTATAAAAATATATTTATAAATATTTTATATCATTATTTATTATATTTTTTTGGTAGAAAATTAAGTACACAAGTCCTAGGTTGATTATACAATAATGTTCTTAGACTAGGTATATGATTTGAGTCCCAAAATAATAAATATTAAAATTATTAATTTTGGAAAAGGCAAAGAAAATAAGTAAGATTATATATTTATCATGAAAACATGCACAACAATTAATTTGATAATGGTATACGAAGTTTCAAATCAATTGGACACGTAGAACTCATAGATTTTGGTGTTTTGATATTACGGTAAAATGTTCAAAATTTTAATAAATAGCAAATGAAACAAAAATGTTGCAAAAGTATATGTTTTGGAAATCTTAGGAATTTTAGTTTATTACCAGAAATATACATAAGGTCGAAGTGGCCCGGAAGTGGATGAAAATTGGCTCACAACAAAACTGGTATGTTATGGACACATTTTTGTAGAACGGACGTCCCGACCAAACCGTTTGAAACTGCATGGGTGACCAATTGGACATGAAAATAGACACAGAGATCTTTTCGTTAGTTTTGGTTTCAGAAAAATTTGAGATCAAAATTTACATGAAACTCTATATGCAAAACAACATACCTGTTGGAACGAATTCAGACTTGGAATCCAACTTCGGGTGACTTCTAGAATTCGTAACCCCTCACAAAGTTGCCATGGCTCCTCGGGGGCTTGTTAGGATGAGAGGGGTGTCCTAGGGCTTCAAAATAAATTATTGGAGAGGTTAAAGTGGGGTGGAAGGAAGGAATTTGGCGGCTACGGTTTGCTAGTAGCCGTCTGGCCTCAAAGAGATAGGGCTCGAGTTTTATATAGGGGAGGGGTATGTTCGGCCACTTGAGAGGTTTTATATGTAGGGTTTGATAGGATTTAGGGTTTGGGAGGTTTTGGCTTTTGTTTGAACTAATTTGGTTAAGGTTTGACTCTCCAAAACTTAGTTATAGTAATAGGTGCACTTGTATTTCCATATTTAGATAGTTTGTTTGATTGAGTCAAAGATACAAGAATTTGTGGCACATGGCTGCAATTAATTTCAACTAAATCAATCTAATATGGTTGCACTATGGGTTGGCAATCTTGGGTGGTCCCACTAAGTTGGGTTGACTCGGGTTAAGTCCCGAAAATAATTATAATTGATTCTAACACCAAAATTATACTATATGGGCCTTATATGCCATTTAAAAATAATTAGCACATGAAAACTCAATTGAGTGGCACACCATTGGGTCAAAACTATATATTGGATCAAATAATTTGGATCAGAGTTGGGCCTAATTGCTATTTGGAAACTAGTCAAATTTTATGGTAGAGACTAAAATGGTTATTTTATCCCTAAAGTTGTACATAAAAAATATAGCACAAGAAAACATGTTTGGATGGAACATGATATATCAAACCAAATGTGGACTTGTCTATAATTCAAATATGGAATTAGATTTTAAAAAATGTTAATTGTTTTGCGTCAAAAATTAAAGCTATGGTAAAGTATAAATATAGTCATTATTATTTTAAAATATAATTTAATATTAAATATCCATATAAAAATAATATAAATATTATCAAAAAATTAGGGGACTTACAGTTAACATGCAAGGTACTAAAATATGACTATGCCATCCCTATCATGGCTAGTATGCTAGTCATGGCACCCAACTACACTAGGCATACCATAATTTCTTGTCAACATGCATACTAAGCTTCAATCATGACTATTTCTCTTTTTATATAATAAAAATATTTGTTTTGAAAATATATAAAAATCCAAATATTACTATTTAAGCCAAATAAATAATAAAAATAATTTAAAAAATCCTAGGGGGTTTACAGTTCGTCAGCCAGTGAGGGGTTCTATATCCAAATTCTGGAAGATAAGTCTCATAGAAGCGACCCTACTTCCACACTCACATAGGTGACTTCCTAATAAGAGTATCATGCTATACTCTACTTGAATTTTAAGTCATAGGAATCATTAAAAGCAATGCTTACCCTAATTTTTCTTTACATGCGATACTATTATTTATCATCCTAGAGAATATGAGAGTATTTAAATACTCGCTAGTGTCATTTAAGAATTTCACATAATTAGGTTGTTCCTTTAAACCTAGATTTGGGATCTCTAGTCAATTAGGTTGGATTTTCCTTTATGAAATTTCTTTTATCATTGCAAGATTTTCTTTTGATTTTACATAATCAATCGTGTTATGCCATTCGAGAGAAGCTACCTAAAATATTGTGATGTCTCCAAATTTGTCTTGATTTATCGTTATAAATATGTCTTTGCGCTATACCGATAGCAGATTGACTATCACAATATATGCAAATTGCTGGTATGGGTTTTGGCTATATTGGAATGTCCTCCAAGAAATGTCGAAGCCACTCTGCTTCTTCACTTGTTTTATCCAGAACTATGAATTCATATTCCATAGTTGATATGCCTTTACACGTTTGTTTTAAGGATTTCAACGATATTGCTATGCCTCCAAGTGTAAAGACGTATCCACTTGTGGATTTCGAGTCTTTAGTATCAAATATCCAATTTATGTCATTGCATCTTTCGAGTTAGCTGGGTATTAATGTAATGCAGTCCATAATCTTTGGTATATCTTAGATATCTGAGTACTCTAATGATAGCCTTCCAATGATTTTCCTTGGATTACTCGTCTGCTCAGTTTATTAACTGATTGAGGTATGCCTAGTCGCATACAATTCTTGACATACATTAGGCTACTAATTATACGAGAATGTTCCACTTGTGAAATAATTTTTATGATATTCTTCATTAATTGAAGATTTAGATCTATCGGAGTTTTTGCAACGTTATTATCGTTTTGATTATGTTTCTCTAAAATCTTCTCAATGTAATGAGATTGAGATAATATCATCTCATCTGGCATTTTAGAAATCTTAATTCCTAATATAACATTTGCAACTCGCAGATCTTTCATATCAAAGTTTTTTTTTATCAAGATCTTCTTTGTGTCCTTTTGTTAGCATATTATCTACTTATAGACATATAATGACATATCCAATTTGTGTGATTTTAGAATACACACATTTGTCACACTCATTAATCTTGAATCCATTTGACATCATTACATTGTCAAACTTTTGATGTTATTATTTAAGTGCTTGTTTAAGTCTATATAGTGATTTAACTAATTTGCACACCTTTCTTTCTTTACCTGCTACTATGAATTCTTCTGGTTGATTCATGTATATTTTTTCTTCTAAGTCACCATTTAGAAGGACAATTCCCATATTTTGAGATATTTATATAAATGTTTCCTTTCTTTCCATAATTTATATGAGGTCTTGTCTTTTTTCTTATGTGACACCCTTATTTAAAAGGTAGTTGGTTGTAAGTACAGCTTCTCTTCGTAAGTGATTTGGTAGAATTAAACTTAATAATAAATAATTCATCATTTCTTTAATTGTCTGACTTTTTACCTTGTACGATATGGACAAGAGCAAAGCTGATTATCACAGTATTTTTCAACAGTGGACATTTTGTCTATTACAATATAGTCGTAACAGACTATAAGTGAAAAATAAAATAAAATTCATAATGGAGAAATATTTTGTCTATGTTATGTTTTATTAGAACATGTCAGAATCATAACCAAGTTAAGAGTCTCAAGAAAACAGAAACATATATTGTTTTAAGTTTGTTATCGTCTACTCTGTATTTTTCTATAGTCAAGAATATAAACAATGTAAATAAATAATCTGACCGAGACCGAGGTTTGGACTTGGTTCAATGTCCTTAAGACAATATTCGTCCCGCACTGGTGCTTACGGTGTAATGGCGATCTCGTGTCCCAGGATAACAGAACTCCTCCCTCAATAGTAGCACTTCATACCGTAGGAACTGGACGAAGCAATGTAGATACTCTCTCTCCCTCTCTTGGACTGAATGCTTGATGTATGAATGAATGAATTGATCAAACAATATGCTTTTATAAATGACAAAGGGGCACAAATGTGAATAGAGTCACACATTGTTTGGAAATGACACACCTTTTTAGTAGATACATTTATTGTAAATTAGACACACCTATTGAAAAATTAATAAAAACAAATTTTAATTAATTTTCCATGTCAAATTTATCACTTTTCCACTGACTCTTTCTCGGATCAGAGGATTTGTAAGGAGTACCTTATGGTACAATCTGCTAGGTGTCCTTAAATGGGAGGTGCTTATTGGCACATGTTTTAGGAATTTTACCAAGCATATCCCTATTTCTTAGTTAACTAAGGCTTTCTGAAATCTTGCAACATAGGAAGATATTCTTTATTACTACATCTGCTAAATGTCCATCGAGAGGTGAGTTACACTAGTGTCCAGAACATCTCAATTTCCAATCAGGCTGATATGCAGTAGAATTTTTGTAGAGAATAATTGTTGTGTGTATTTTATTGATGGGCTACTCAACTACTTATAGGGAGTCTAGCTCCTCTTCATATTACATTTTCCAATGTGGGACTAAAGCCCTTATTAATTCTCAACACTCCCCCTTAAGATGGGCGATAGATATGAATCATTTCCATCTTGTTACATAGCTTCGATAGACTTACTGAACTAAGACCCTTAGTCAGACCGTCTGCCACTTGCTCTTCTAAGCGAACATGATCAATCTTCAGTATCCCTTGTTCCAGCTTTTCTTTGATGAAGAATCGATCGATCTCGATGTGCTTCGTTATGTCGTACTGAACTGGATTGTTAGCTATACTTATTGCAGCTTGACTATCGCTCAGAAGACGTAATGGTGCTCCCTTGTCCAGCTTCAACTCTGTCAGCAACGCTTTCACCCAAAGCAACTCCGACACTCCGAAAGCTATTGCTCTGTATTCTGCTTCAGCTGTAGACCGTGCTACCATAGACTATTTCTTGCTTCTCCATGAGACCAAGTTTCCTCCTACAAAGACACAATATCCCGTGGTAGACCTTCTATCATCTATGCAGCTCGCCCAGTCTGCATCGCAGTATCCTTCAACTTTTATACATCCATTCTTCTTGAACCATAGCCCTTTCTCCGGCGTCCCTTTCAGATATCTCAAGATCTGAAATACTGCATCCATATGACCCGTTCTTGGATCATGCATGTAGCGACTTACTACACTCACCGCAAATAAAATATCAGGGCGAGTGTGTTCCAGATAAATTAATCTCCCTACAAGTCGTTGATATCTTTCACGATCAACTGGCTCTTCTGCTTCTCCTTCCAACTTGCACTTCTGGTCAATTGGAGTAACTACAGCTTTGCATCCCAGCATCCCTATCTCCTTCAGCAGATCTAGTGTGTATTTTCTCTGTAAGAGAACAATTTCTTGTTCGCCTTCACACACCTTGATACCTAGAAAGTACCTTATCGCTCCTAGATCTTTCACTTCGAACTCTTTCGCGAGTTTTGACTTCAGCTTAGCAATCTCGGCTTCATCATTACATGTGATTACTATATCATCCACATATACAGCAAGTATAGTAATGTGGTCTCTTGCATGCTGAAGAAAGACCGTATGATCTACATTTGATTGATAGTATCCCATGCCTGTAACAGCCTTTCTGAATCTGTCAAACCAGGCTCGAGGAGATTGCTTGAGCCCATATAGCGACTTCTTTAGTTTGCACACTTTTTTATGCGACGTCCCTCCGTCTGATTCTGTAGCATAGTACCCTGACGGGAGTTCCATGTAAACTTCTTCTTGTAGGTCCCCATGAAAAAAGGCATTCTTCACATCTAATTAGTATAGCTTCCACCCATAGTTTGCTGCAATGGAGACCAGAGTCCTTACGGTGCTCATTTTTGCTACTGGAGCAAACGTCTCATCATAGTCGAGGCCATATGATCGTGTGTATCCCTTTGCAACCAACCTCGCCTTGTATCGTTCCACATTTCCTTCTGACGTCTCCTTTACTGTGTACACCAATTTGCATCCCACAGTTTTCTTTCCTTTGGATAATGGAACCAGCTCTTACGTCTTATTTTTTTCAGTGCCCCAAGTTCTTCCATCATCGCAGCTTTCCACCTTGGATCTTTCTTTGCTTCCTGCCAACTTTTGGGCAATGAAATAGAGTCTAATGATGCGATGAAGGCTCGATAATTCGAAGAAATATTAGAATAAGACAGGTAATTGACAATATCATGTTCATAATCATCAAAACGACTAGGAGCCTTACCCGCATTGATGCGAGAAGATCTCCTTAAGGGAGTAATAGGTGGTGGAGAGATCATACCATCAGAGTCAGAGAGATCCGTATCAGAATCAGATTGATTCTGTGCGGGGGCAACATCTTCAAGAGTTGGAGCAGGAGTAGATGAGGGACTTGGTACAGAAGGCATAGGGCACGGTACTGGCACGGTACTGGACTTCTGTTGTCTCCTTCTGTAGACTTGGAGCTCCTTTTCCATTGTCTGCTGCTCTTCCTGTTTAACATATGTATCTTCTTCATCTTCTGTATCGGAGTCACTGCTTTCTCCCCCTTTCGTCCAGTTTTCCACGACCGGGCATGGGACCGATCCGACTACCACAGATGGGCTTAATTTCTCCCCCTCACATCTAACACCCATTGTGTTAGGTGTGTCAACAAACGCCGAACCGTCATCCGAACTATAATATGGTTCTAGTTCTCTGAAGGCAACGTCCATGCTCACAAACATCTTTCGCTCAACTGGGCTCCAACATGCGTATCCCTTCTAAGTTGTCGTGTACCCGACAAAGACATATTTAACCGCTCTAGGACCCAGTTTGCCAACTCCTGGCCTATTATCTTGGACAAAACAGACACACCCAAATACTTTTGGTGGAACAGTGTACGTAGTAGCACCAATAAGCATCTCCAACGGTGTCTTCCAGTCCAATACCTGAGATGGTATTCTGTTGATGAGATAAGATGCCGTTAACACCGTCTGTCCCCATAAGTGTTTCGAAACATTTATAGCCAGCATCATCGTCCGTGCGACCTCTAGCAGGTGTCTGTTCTTCCGTTCGACCACACCATTTTGTGCCGGTGTATAGGCACAAGAAGTTTGGTGTAGTATGCCATGAGTGGATAAATACTCAGCAACCGTCTTATTTGTATACTCCGTCCCATTGTCAGACCGTAAGCACTTAATCTTAGTGCCATATTGAGTTTCTACCCGACGATGAAAGTCACGAAACGCCTCAAAGACATCACTTTTATTCTTCATAAGGTACACCCATGTCACGCGAGTATAACAATCAATAAAAGTGACGAACCATCGAAAACCGTTAATACCGGTTGTAGGACAAGGGCCCCATACGTCCGAATGTATCATATCAAATGCAGCCGAACTTCTACTACCGAAACTCACATATGTGCTTCTGGTATGTTTACCCAACTCACAAGCATGACAAAATAAATTCTCCTTATTAGTCCTTTGGTATAAGGACGGATACATGCGACTAATAACTTTAAAAGAAGAATGACCGACACGCTGGTGGCGGAGTAACAATTCATCTTCTACACTACGTCGTATATCTTCCAGTGGTGTATCGGCTACCAGAGATGCCAATGCTTTGTCCAGTCCAGTCCTGTCCAAGTACCACAGTCCCTTATGTCATGTGCCAGACCCTAGTCGTCGTCCTATCCCCTTCTCCTGAAAGGTCATCGTAGGAATGTCAAAAGAAATAGTACAGTTAAGATCAAGAATAATGGCACTAATAGAAAGAAGATTGACAGGAAAAGACGGAGCATGTAAGACATTGGTGAGAGTGAGAGAAGGGGTGCATGCGACAGTGCCTTTACCCAGAACAGGGCTGGAGTTACCATCAGCAGTCTGAATGCTCTCCGGCGTCGGTAGGTGATTATAGTCCTGGAACTCACCGTCGGACCCCGTGACATGGCGAGATGTCCCAGAGTCCATAATCCAACCTGGTTGGTGGACAACTGCTGCAAGAGCACGCGCAGGTATATGTGTGCAGGTTTGGGCAAAGCAAGTGATGTGGTCCCCCGAGGTAGATGACGCCCCATGACTGCCATCCGAACCCAGCTTCGTGCTGCGTAACATCGCAAGGAACTCCTTCTCAAGAGGGGTTAACTTAGCCAGGTGATTGTCGCCCCCTTCCTTTGCCAAATTAGCTTTGTGTCCTCCAGAATAATTTCCCCTTCTACCAGCATAACTGCCTCTACCACCACGACGTCCGCCGCGGCCCCGTCCACGATCACTTGAATGACTGTGCATGGGTTTTGGACAAAACCTGATGTAATGCCCTGAGTCACCACAGTTGTGACAAACACCGGCCACAGAGGGAGGCTGATTGAAGGCGGCAAGCGCAGACTTGTCAACAGCGGCTTGCTCCCCCTGTAAAGAGCCCTTGTTGGGCATCAACTTTAAGCGAGCCTCTTCTTGTGCCATGGTAGCTATGGCGTCTTCTAAGGACGGAAGCATGGGCTGTGCTAGGAGGACATTCCTTTTATGCTCAAACACAGGGTTAAGACCCTTCAAGAACTTCATCATCCGTTGACGCGAAATATAATCCAAGAACTTTTGGAAATGTTTCGCGAATGCTAGTTCGACCTGGGCATCTTCCATCCCAAGAGGATCATAGTGATCCAGATCAGACCAGTACTTCTTTAACAGTGCTGCATACTCAAAGATGGTGTGGTCGTCCTGGGCCACCCTATCAAGTTCATCCTGCAGTTGGAAGATCCGTATAGGATTGCCCGAGCCTGAGTACATATCCTTCAAAGTCTGCCATATATCAGCAGCAGCCTCCATTGCCTCGACATTGTCCGACACCTGGTCGGTCAAGGAAGCCGTCAACCATCCAGCCACAACATTGTTGACAATCTCTCAAATAGCAAACTCCTTGGAGGAGGGATCATCTGGCGCCTTGGTTTGGCCATTGACGTATCCAACCAAGCCACGGCCCTTCAGCGTCCGCATGGCCTGTCGTGACCATTTCAAGTAATTGGACGTTCCTTCCAACTTCGTCTCCAGCTTGTCCAGCTTCCCCAATTTGTAGGGTGACGGATCTACATCAGTATGGATCACACGTGGGGTCGCCTCGGTTAATCTCTTTGATAAAATATCATCAACCAAGGCCTTCATCTCGTCTGCTGTCAGTTTACTACTGATCGAATCCATGACGTCTTCAACTGTGATTCGTCGTCGTCGTCGGCTTCGTCGTCGTCTTCGTCGTCGTCGTCATCTTCGTGTAAAGTCGTCAACATAGACCTTACGAATGCGCGGTAAACATGGCCAATACCGGCGCGCACATGGAGATCCTAATTTGCAGATCTAGAACGGAAAACAAATAAAGTATTTGTTGTTCCGGAGGACGTAATCTAGGAACAGAAGGTGCAAATAAAGTATTTGACAGCCATCCGTCGTCGAAAAACCACCCACATAATCTCTCTCTCAAAATTAGGTTTTTTTTCGAAAAGAAAAAAAGGAGGAGGGGGGGGGGGGGGCAGGGCGTCGGGGGGGGGGGGGGGGGGTAACTGCGGGGGGGGGGGGGGGGGGGTGACTGCCGGGGGGGGGGGAAGGGGGGGGACTGCCGGGGGGGAAAAAGGGGGGGGAAGAAATTTTTTTTTTCTCCGTTATGGCTCTGATACCATGTAGAGAATAATTGTTGTGTGTATTTGATTGATGGGCTACTCAACTACTTATAGGGAGTCTAGCTCCTCTTCATATTACATTTTCCAATGTGGGACTAAATCCCTTATTAGTTCTCAACAATTTTCACTGGCACTGGGATTCCTGTAGACTAGCTTCCAAGATCATCTTGGATTAGCCCCTTGTTAGGATTGCTAGATGTGAATTTTCACTATAGACATTAATGGAGGTTTTAGTGTTTGATTTTTGAATGTTTGATGGTTAAGTCAATAAGGGTGAAGAAGACGTACTTCATCCCGAAGTCATCTAATGTGAAGCATAATCTGCAGGGATAGGAACTTGCAAGTATTGTGCAATTGTTTAAATTAGGAGATCAAACTAGACTTATTTAAAGTTAGCTTTCTCACTAGTGTATAGGGATTCTCCAACAGAAAGCTAATGAATTATCTGTGCTTTTATCTAGTGCTCAACTATAAATCTTTTGAACTATGGATTTTACTATGTGAATAAATACAAAACAGGGGATATGAATCTTTAATTTTGCTTAATGATATAGAAAAAAAAAGTATGATTGTTTCTACTTGCTGCTAAACAAAGAAACCTATGTTCCATCGAGATCTTTCCCTTACCAAAAAGAACCCTAGGAGTGTATACTTTCAGTACAGATAATAAATATGTTCCTGAACTACAAAGCTTAAGGTTCAGCATAGGCATTGAAATGCCAAATGCATGCTATTCTAGTTTGGGCACCCCATTTCTGCTTTGAGCCTAGGCCATTTGTTATTATAACTTACAATATTTTTGCTTGCAAGAAATATGCAGTACCTTGATTGGGATTTTCGGCCCAAGTATCCTCTGTTTGGTGGAGGTGGTTAACTTCTAAGCTGTTCTTCAAATATATTTTTGCCTAAAAAAGAAGGATTCTATGTTGGTTGAGCAATCTGCCATTGCTAGTCGGAGTAAAATCATATTTTACCTCTAAATATGTAGACGATATTAGATTGACACATGCCTTTTTTCTGAAAGAAAGGTTGATATCATCTTGTGAATTTTATAGTTCAACTACTTTTCATAATCTTTTTTTTTTTAAATTTCAAGGGGACACTGTAAAACTGCTCCTTCCATCTGAGTTTGAGCAAGTACCTACCATCGCGTTAACAGATCAGTGTGCATGATTAATTTCCCACGACTCACCAGTCGAATCAAGGGAAATTAGGTCCTAAGAATGATAGAAGCAACTTCAAGAACTTACACATCGCACTCAGAAAAAATTAAACGTAGCAAAAGAATTGATCCTCGTGAGAGAAAACACTTCAATTGTAGGGGAATGACATCTCGAACTTATGATTTTGATGCAGGAGCTATCCTCTAAAGGTCCAACTAACAGATATTATTATGTCTTATCAATTCAACAAAGGTGTGAGACATAACATAAGAACACTTACAGTCCTCGACATGGCATCTTTAATTTCTGATTTTGACAGTGGAGCTTTTGTATAAAAATCTTACTAACAGATGTAAGGTCATCAAGTTGCCCAAAGTTGGAAGTCTATATACAGCAGCCATAAAAATCAAGATCCAACAACTACAACAGTTGCAATTGCTTTCAGGAGGTAGGTTCACTTCCATTCCCCAGGACTAAGTGTAGTATCCGAGCATCATCCTGAGCAAGCTTAACAAGAACTTGGGCATGAATGTAGTCCAAGTTGAAGACGAGTCATGTCTTCATTCAGGAAGGGAACAGGTCAACATTAAAGAGGGTGAAAGGTCATTATAGACTAGCACTACTAAAATTAGTGAGAAGAGGGTTTTCTTCGACACACATATTAATTAGTTTTTGCCATCACACTGTGCTTTCAAGGTTTGAATTTGTCTAGGTGACCTATTGCCAAACAAAATGTTGTCTTGTTCAAAAGGGTTCTCCATTTGCCACACAATGACATTCCTTGAGATCCTTAGATCTCTTTATCTTGTTGTTAGACTAGTGTTCGTGCTGTCTGGTCTTCATCACATCACATTTAGTCGATGCCAGTTACAAAATACTCAATATAGTTAGACACTGGTCTAGAGACATCACCCCTATTTTGATATGATTTTGACTATCGCATACCTTCAAGATGGACCATTTTTCATCATACCTTTTACCTTTCTCTCATGGCAAAAGAAAGAATTACCAAATTTAGTTACTTCGGAAACAATTAGGTATTAACAAAGATGATCAGTGTAGTCTTTAATCAAAGCTATATCTTCTTGCGCCGAGAGAATAGAAGAATCTGCAAACGAATAGAAGAAACTCAATACCTACTTTATTTGTTTTTGGTGTAGTATCATACCCTAAGTATCTGAGTTCCGAACAAATTTTATTTTTATGGCAGATCTTTTAGAACTGCTTACAATTACACAATTTTTTGTTGATATCAGGTTCTACAATTGGGCTATTTTACAATGGAGCTTCCTACAATTGGGCACATTTCAGACCAGACCCTCTTTCTTTGACATAAGGCTTAAATGATGATGCAAAAACATTCAGTAGAATGTTCTTCCAAATCCTATACTATAGAAGGACTCACAGACAATTAAAAATCCTAAACCTAGCATCTTATTTGATGAAAACAAGATATATAACTTCTAGATACTCCATCAATTCAGAATTCACTAATGCTTAAAATTTTTGTAGCTAACACTGCACCCAAAATCTTTCTTACCGGAAGGATGAGCAGGTTAACAATACTAATAAGTTTAGAAAGACCAGCGGGCGCCGGTTCTCTCTTGGTACTTGCAGGATCAGGCAACCTGCAGGCTGGGAACCCAGGTATTCTGTGTTAGGGACAGCCCTGTTTCTTATTCTCGTGGACACACACATGGGTGCGTATCGTCTGGCTCCCAACATTTCATGCTTCGGCAATGCCTAATTAATTCTGACACATCCTTGGGCCCAGGACCCAGGCTGTAGTTATTACCGCGGCTTCTGTATTATGTTCAATTATCTTGTTGCTTCGGTACAGGAATTGGATATTTGGTATAAGATTGTGGTGCATAGTGAATGGAGTTATTTGCGTAGGCCTACTTTCCCTCTTGTATCGGTCAGTCAAACTGACTGAGCTATTATCTCCATCTTTGTTCTGACAAAGTTTCCGAAGATAAGGTTAAGTGAATTGACCTGGAGTTGTCCGTCTCTAGCTACATCCAGATCGAAAGGCTAAATGAAGTTAGTTATATATATGCATTAGTGTATTCATAGACACACAAGTATGCTCTGATCAGTATAACCTCCCAAGTTTCTTGTGTTAGCTGTGTATTAGAAGGAGAAATTTTAGTTTCTTAGAAATTTGAAGGTCAAAGTAACCCCTAAATGTTGAGAGTTCCATCGACATACCACACCTGATAGAGATTCAATATTTCAGGCCAAGTTAACTATCAAGCGTATCTGATTACAAATTCTTCTAGGTAAAATGTGTCGATCATCGGTATTATTTTCCTATAGAAATGTGTAGATCGTCCCTATTGGAGTGTGATTAGCTATAAGATCAGAAGGTCCACCACTCGAACCCTTCCGTGTATACAAGCTAAGTTAATTATCTATAATATAAAACACAGTGGGTTTTTGGTCCGACCTATGTCCTTTGGTTCAACGATGATGAAAGGACTCAATTGTCCCCCTCTCTATAAGGGAGGAGGAGGTCCCATGTTGGATGCGGAGCAACCGGTTGTTCCAACGGCACCCCCGCCTCCAGCTCCTCTTGCACCGTCCCTCCCTCCGCCGCCTCCGCTCCATTCTCGCCCACGCCGTCGTCGCCGGCCTCTTCCGCAACCCCTTCGTCGCAAGCAGTCTCCTCCACCGCGCCGCCGACGCCGACCCTTCCTTCGCCGCCTCCCTCTTCTCCGCCATGACCAACCCCAACCCCTTCTCCTTCAACACCGCCATCGCCATCTCCGCCGACCCACTCTCCATCTCCTCCCAAATGCTCTACTGCTGCGTCCCTCCCGACTTCCACACCTCTTCCTTGCTCAAAACCATAACCGCCGCCGCCACCAGGTCGCTCCACGTACACGCCCTCCTCCTCGGGTTCCGGCCCGACCCCTTCGTGCAAACCGTCCTGCTCACCGTCTACTCCCGACGCGGCTCCGTCGACCATGTCCTGCGGGTGTTCGACGAAATGCTGCACAGGGAGATCGTCTCCTGGACTACCGTCGTCTTGGGCCTCGCCGCCCTCGGACGCCCCGCAACGGCCCTGCGCGTCTTCGCCTCCATGAGGTCCCACGTCGCCCTGAACGCCGCCACCGTGGTCTTTGCCGTGTCCGCCTCCACCGGGCTCGGGTCCCTGGCGCTGGCCCGGTGCCTGCACGCCTACGTTGAGAAGGTCGGGTTCGGAGGCCGCGTCTTCGTCCGGAACTCCCTGGTGCTGACCCGGTGCCTGCACGCCTACGTCGAGAAGGCCGGGTTCGTGTCCGTGCCATTATGGCACGGGTTATCCACTAGTGGCTGCATAAACAAGTGAGGAGTTACATAGAGCTCAACGCAGACTCAACATGACATCTCTGTAGTCCCTATGAATCCCATACCCTACAATTGAAATATGATCTTATTATTTGAAGGAAAAGTTATATAGTGAGATCTGATATCATTATAATAGTAACGACGGAGGTTTTCCCTTTCCCTTCAATCCTCATTAATGGAGGGCAAGAGGATGCTAGAGTGGAACAGCTAACGCTAATGTGCGTGTGCGTGTGTGTGATCGAACGGAAAAAACTCTAAATTCAAGAACCTTGATGGGTATAACAAGGACTGACTGAAATAGGGTATTGCTTGAAAATTTGTTGGGAAAGAAACGCGGAAACCTTTTCCCAAACCGGAGAGTACCTGCGAAAGGACCGAGCAATACAATGCACGAACCCAAAAACAAGCACACAAAAACAATCCACGCAGACACAGAAAATTTTTGACGTGGAAACCCTTGCGGGAAAAACCACGGGACGATCGGAGTCCAACCCTGAGAAGCCTCCACTAAAGGAATAGAAGAATTACACCCTCTACAAACTCCTCCCGATCCAAATCGGATTCCCACAACACTCAGAAGTAAGAACAATGATTACAAGGCTACGAAGAGCGAGAACGACGAGTAGAGATTACCCGAAACACGAACTCCTTCGAAAACGACCTTCAATCCTCCGTCTTCTCTTCCGAAGTTGTAATGGCACTCTTGCCTCCTTCCTCTCTCAAACTTGTGTTTCTTGCGATAATGTTGCACTTGTGAATTAGGGTTGAGAAATCTCAATATAACTCCCTAATCCCGCAACCAACCTGGACCGTTGGATTAGATCCAATGATGAAAACTCATCCAGAAATCCGCTTCAGCCCCCGACGACACAGAGTTCGGCCAGAACTCTGTGTCGAGCATCCAGAAACTCACGCCACAATGCTGGAGTGGCCAGACCGAGTTCGGCCCGAACTCGCCATGGGACCGAGTTCGGCCCGAACTCGGATCCCCTGTTCCAGAACCTCCCTCGGGGCAGTAACAGCAGCAGCGACTCCACGTCGCCTACTTCCCGAGCTTCTTCGACACACGAACGGCGCTCGTCGCAATCCGGGGTCTTCTCCACATAGGTTGGGAACCCCACCCACTCCAACAAATCTCCTCCTTCACAACTATGGAGAGGATATCGTCATCCCGATGACCTGCCTGCAGTACTCAAACTTCCCCCTTGGTAGAATCTTCGTGAACATATCAGCTCCGTTGTCATCTGTATGAACCTTCTCAAGCTCCGCGTCCTTCTTCTCAACCACATCCCGTATCCAATGATACCGGGTCTCGATGTGCTTGGACCGGCTATGAAACGTCTGATTCTTCACAAGGTGGATCGCACTCTGACTGTCGCAAAGCAAAGTATACTGCTCTTGCTTCAGTCCCATTTCCTGCAGCAGCTTCTTCATCCACAACAGCTCCTTGCAAGCCTCCGTCGCCGCAATGTACTCTGCCTCTGTCGTCGACAAGGCAACACACTTCTGCAACCGCGACTGCCACGACACTGCTCCTCCCGCAAACATCATCACGTAGCCTGAAGTCGATCGCCTCGTGTCTACATCTCCAGCCATATCAGCGTCGGTATACCCAACCAGCTTCGGCTCGTCACCACCAAAGGAAAGTCTCCAACCAGCAGTGCCCTGAAGATAACGTAGAATCCACTTGACCGCACTCCAATGTACCCTTCCAGGATTTGAAAGATACCTGCTAACCGTACCAACTGCATGAGCAATATCTGGCCTCGTACACACCATAGCATACATCAGGCTTCCCACAGCTGAGGCATATGGAACCCGCTCCATATCTTCCTTTTTGTCCTCGGTAGATGGACACTGTTCCTCAGTGAGCTTAAAGTGAGCCGCGAGGGGAGAACTCACTTTCTTCGACCCGTCCATCCCGAAACGCTGAAGTACCCAGTGAATGTACTTCTTTTGGGACAAGTGTAGCAGCTTGGACTCTCTCTCTCGACTGATCTCCATCCCAAGAATAGTCTTCGCTGCGCCCAAATCCTTCATAGAGAAGGCCGCGCCCAGTTGGCGCTTCAACTCCGCTATCCTAGTGGCATTCCGACCCACTAATAGCATATCATCAACATAGAGCAACAAAATGATGAAATCATCATCGGCAAAATACCTCACAAATGCACAATGATCCGACGTCGTCCGTGCATAACCATGCTCCCCCATAAACGACTCGAACTTCCTGTACCACTGCCTTGGAGCCTGCTTCAGACCATACAAGCTCTTCCTCAACCGGCAGACCAAATGTGACTTGCCCTTCTCACAGAATCCCTCTGGCTGCTCCATGTACAACTCCTCCTCAAGATCACCGTAGAGGAATGCCATCTTCACGTCCATCTGCTCGACCTCCAAGTCGAAACTGGCTGCTAATGCTAGCACCACCCGAATAGACGAATGCTTGACGACAGGCGAAAAGATCTCATCATAATCCACGCTTTTTTGCTGACCGTAGCCTTTGACTACCAGCCTCGCTTTGTATCAAGGGCGAGTAGCATCATCCGTCTGCTTTACTCTGAACACCCATCGATTCTTCAAAGCCTTCTTGCCCTTTGGCAACCGCACCAGATCATAAGTGGAATTGGTGTACAAGGAACTCATCTCCTCCTGCATAGCCACCATCCACTCCTGCCTGTGTTCGCCTTCCATAGCCTCTGCGAAACTTTCGGGCTCCCCCCCGTCAGTCAATAGCACATACTCATCCGGTGAGTATCTCGTAGATGGTCGACGATCCCTGTCACTCCTTCTCAGTGGAGCCACTGGTGCTGGCTGTATACCGACAGCCTCCGCCCCTTCAGGAACTACCTCTCCGACATGCTCATCCTCCTGAGGGACACCCTGACCACCATCAGCAGGCTGATGATCAAGGTTGGGAGCAACTCCATGTACCGGCTCCCCCATAACTGGATCCTCTGCGATGTCCTCTAGAAACTGCTCGAAGCGAAATGACTCTAACTCAGGCAATTCCTCAGCCTCAGAAGGCGTCTCGGAATCCTGAGTGTTGGTCATGGTCTGATCCTCGACGAACACCACTTCCCTGCTTCTGTAGAGCTTTCCTTCCACTGGGTCGTAGAGTCTATAGCCAAACTCATCCCGACCGTAGCCGACAAAGACGCATCGCCTCGTCTTCGGCTCAAGTTTGGTCCTCTCGTCCTTCGGTACATGCACGAAGGCTTTACAACCAAACGCCCGCAGGTGATTGTATGACGGCTCTTTGCCGTACCATACTTTGTCAGGCACATCACCCTGCAAAGGAGCACTAGGAGACAAATTAATAATATAAGCAGCTGTGAGAAGAGCCTCACCCCAATAACTGCCCGGCAAGTTTGCTTCTGACAGCAAACACCGCACCCTCTCCATCAGTGTCCTGTTCATGTGCTCCGCTACACCATTGAGCTGAGGTGTCTTTGGCGGAGTCTTCTGGTGTCGTATCCCTTGCTCTCTGCAATACGCATCAAAGGGACCGATGTATTCGCCGCCATTGTCGGACCGAACACACAACAACTTCTTGCCCGTCTCCCTTTCAACAGAGGCCTGAAACTCCTTGAAAGTAGGCAGCACCTGATCCTTGGTCTTTAAGGCATAGACCCAAACCTTCCTGGAACAATCATCAATAAAAGTCACAAAGTAAGAAGCACCACCAAGAGTTTTTACCTTCATAGGACCGCAGACATCCGAGTGAATCAACTCGAGCAACGCTGGCTTCCTCGAACTTGGGTGACTTTGGAAAGACACCCTATTTTGCTTTCCAGCTAAACAGTGCGTGCACTTCTCTAACTTTGTAGACTTGAGCCCCGGAATCACTTTCCTGTTCACCAAGTAGCTCATCCCCTTCTCGCTGATATGGCCGAGCCGCCTGTGCCACAACTCGGTAGACGCATCACTGACTGCGTTCACCTCCTGTGCCCCCTCAGCACTCCCCTCCATATAGTAGAGACCGGACTTCTTGCTTCCTCTGGCAATCACCATCGAACCTCTGGAAAGCTTCCACTGACTGTTCCCGAAGAGACTGAAGAATCCCTCGTCATCCAACCTTCCAACCGACACCAGGTTGAAACGGATATCAGGGACATGACGAACATCCTTGAGAACAAGAACTGCACCCGTCTTCGTTCTCAAATGCACATCTCCAACGGCAACCGCCTTCGACACATCTCCGTTGCCCATCTTCAACACGCCGCAGTCGCCTGTCGTGTAAGTGGCAAACAGTGCCCTATTGTGAGATACATGTGCTGAAGCCCCTGAGTCCACCAGCCAAGAATTGTCATCGCAGGCGAGGTTAGTAATGACCTCATCACCTACGACGATCACATCGCCTCCATGCACCGAGGCCGCCGCTGTAGTGTTCTCTTCTTGCTTCCCCTTGTCGCCCTTCTTCTCTCTCTTCCAAGCGAAATAATTCCGCTTGATATGGCCCTTCTTACCGCAATGGTAACACTCCGAGTCCTCGTAACGACCCTTGGACTTCCCCCTGCTCTTGTCTCTGCCACCACCTGGACCCCTGCTTTTGCCCCTTCCGCGGCTCTCTGAAACAAGTGCCTCTGAGTGATGGGATGTAGATGAAGTGCCCTGAGAACGTCTCCGCATCTCTTCATTCAACACCCTGCTCTTGGCAAACTCCAGACTGACCACGCCCTCTGGAGCAGAAGCGATCATAGATACTCGTACGGTCTCCCACGAGTCTGGCAATGTACACAGCAGCCATAGTCCCTGAACTTCGTCGTCGAACTTGACTCCCATAGAAGATAGCTGGTCAACCACGCCCTGGAACTCACTCAAGTGATCCGAAATAGACGCCCCATCCTTGTACCGCAGACCCATCATCGTCCGGATCAGGAACAACTTGTTTACCTCGGTCTTCTTCGCATACAAGGATTCCAGCTTATCCCACAACGTCTTCGCGTGCTCAATATTGGCAACGTGGTTGTACACGTTCTCGTCAACAAACTGCCGTATGTACCCACACACCTGTATGTGCTCGAATGTCCAGTCCTCCTCGGATTTATCACTGGACTTCTCGGATGCAAACACGGGTAGATGCAGCTTCTTGACAAATAGCAAATCTTTCATCTTGCTCCGCCAATAATGATAGTTTGTGCCATTAAGGTTCACCATGCGCACCGGCTTCGCGTCCATCTCTCCTCTCTGGTTCCTCTGTCAATTCCTGACACCCTTTGAACCTGGCTCTGATACCACTCTGTTGGAAAAGAAACACGGAAACCTTTCCCCAAACCGGAGAGTACCTGCGAGAGGACCGAGCAATACAACGCACGAACCCAAAAACAAGCACACAAAAACAATCCACGCAGACACAGAGAATTTTTGACGTGGAAACCCTTGCGGGAAAAACCACGGGACGATCGGAGTCCAACCCTGAGAAGCCTCCACTAAAGGAATAGAAGAATTACACCCTCTACAAACTCCTCCCGATCCAAATCGGATCCCCACAACACTCAGAAGTAAGAACAATGATTACAAGGCTACGAAGAGCGAGAACGACGAGTAGAGATTACCCGAAACACGATCTCCTTCGAAAACGACCTTCAATCCTCCGTCTTCTCTTCCGAAGTTGTAATGGCACTCTTGCCTCCTTCCTCTCTCAAACTTGTGTTTCTTGCGATAATGTTGCACTTGTGAATTAGGGTTGAGAAATCTCAATATAACTCCCTAATCCCGCAACCAACCTGGACCGTTGGATTAGATCCAATGATGAAAACTCATCCAGAAATCCGCTTCAGCCCCCGACGACACAGAGTTCGGCCAGAACTCTGTGTCGAGCATCCAGAACCTCACGCCACAATGCTGGAGTGGCCAGACCGAGTTCGGCCCGAACTCGCCATGGGACCGAGTTCGGCCCGAACTCGCCATGGGACCGAGTTCGGCCCGAACTCGGATCCCCTGTTCCAGAACCTCCCTCTGGACAGTAACAGCAGCAGCGACTCCGCGTCGCCTACTTCCCGAGCTTCTTCGACACACGAACGGCGCTCGTCGCACTCCGGGGTCTTCTCCACATAGGTTGGGAACCCCACCCACTCCAACAAAATTTCCATATGTCTGCTTGACTAAGATATGAATTCATGTTGCTTTGTCTATTTCATGTCACAAGTTCCACAAGGCACCGATTCCACATATTACTGGAAGTACTACTGTTTTCTCCCTCTGTTGCCCCATCAAATGTGCAGTAAATGTTTAGTGCAAGGGGTCGGCCTAACATCTTTTACATATAAAGGAATATGTACTGTTTTGTTTCATCCAGGAATTTCACACTAGTCTCATTCTTCATTTACTTTTAGGAATCATAAGCATATATTGGTAATAAAGATTCTGACGGATAGTTAGCTCCTATTTTGTTGCTATTTTCTCCCTTTGGTTGTGGTCCAAGGCTCTTGCATCCAAATTGGAAGAACTTTATGCGTTGGGAGTCATAACAATGCAATGGCAACCAAACTGAGATTTCCTTCTCAAATTAATGGATGTGAAGCTTGCATGTGGATGAAGAAGCTAGTGGGAAACACCAATGGCTGGTCATGGGCTGGGTGTCTTTAATGGGGGGGGGGGGGGGGGGGGGGGGGGGGGGGGGTATGTTGATGACATTGGTATTCAAGAAGGAAGCATGGGGTCACTACATACCCCACAGGCACATTGTAAGCTTTCTTGCTCTTCCTCGCCAATCAAACTTTCCACATTTAGAGGAAGATCCACTCTGCAATAAATAAAGCTGCTTCCCTGCATTCCTCTCCTACTCCTTCTCTGTTACCCAACAAGTTTCCTCGTTTCATTTGACCTGTTCTTTTTTTCTTTTCCTAGTAGGATAGATTATAGTTAAAAAACAAAGTGTGTATATATATATATATATATATATATATATATATATTTATGTATATATATATATATATATATATATATATATATATTTTTTTTTTTATGTATATATATATATATATATATATACATAAATATAAATATATATATATATATATATATATATATATATATATATATATATATATATATATATATATATATATATATATATAGCGGATCAAAAGTCTCCCTTAGAAAACCTCCTAAAAAATTTTCTCACTCTCGACCGTAATTTAATGTTAATATTAATGTTAATGTTAATATTAACATTAACATTAATATTAACATTAAACATAACATTAAAATTAATATTAACATTAACATTAATATAAAATAAAAATTAATATTAACAATAACATTAATATTAATATCAATGTTAATATTAACATTAACATTAATATTAACATTAAATTACGGCCGAGAGTGATGGGTTTTTTAGGGGGTTTTCTAAGGAGAGCTTTTGATCCGCTCCTATATATATATATATATATATATATATAGTCGCAAAAAACAATCATATGAGAACAAGGACTTCTATGTCAACTTCTATGTTTCTTAGTACAACTTATATACTAAGGAAGAGACCCTTGAAAATACGTCTGGTTCCCTTTCCTCCAGACATGCTAGACCATCGATCCCAAGAGAAGGCAGATCTGTAGATACCCTTCAGCTCCCTTTCCTTTATGTGCTTTCATGACTTCATTCATGATAGAGGCAAGATCTCTATGCGTCGAAGAAGCAAGGCTAAATTTGGTGCGTTGTGTATTCCAGGTATACCAAACAAAGTCACATCAAAAGTAAAGGTGATCCATGGACTCATCCATATCTCCACACATGCATCATCTCTTGTCCGTGTAGTCAAACCCAAATATGTCGAGTCTGTCTCGCGTCAGAAGGCGGTTCCAAATTCTGGAGGCACAAACAGGTCTTGACCGCAACTCCTTTCAACCATACCACCTCCGTCCAGCCAACCTCTTCAAATATAGGTCGAATTTGGTTCAAGGCAGTCTTAAAAGAGAAGAAGCTGGCAATCATATGATCCTGCATCTTCTATTTCCTATCATGGATAAGACAACTAACAGACTCTATAGATCCCATAAGCTCATAAATATGTCAATCCTCCCTATCAGTTAAACTGGAAGCCAGAGGCTAGTCTGATTCTCAGAGCAAATCACACTAGTCATCTTACCTTTAGCCATTTTCTCACTACCAAAATAAGTCATATTAGCGACGCCAAAGGACGTTGCTAAATGAAATAAAAACATTGCTGATTTTATTTAGCGACAAAATTAGCGATAAAATCTGTCACGACCCGCACCCGCTTTTCGGATACGAGACGTGTCCAAGCCAGCCTACGCCGCAGAGTCAGCGGTAGAACGCTGTCAAGCCCGCAAGAAATAAATGCTCAAAATCACAAAATATAATATTTGCTGCTTATTCACATTTCTAAGTTTATTACAATATTTACAAGATTTATATTTAAAGGAAAATACAAAGTCTCACAATTTAATGAAAATGATACAACTGCTATCTATTTCTAGGTTTCTGTCTGCGAGTACACCCGTATCTCCCAAGCTAAGTGAAGCCACAGCTAACCTAAAAAATGTTGGTTTCCAGTCAGGAATGGAACAAGTACACAAATCGACGGCAATGCAAAAAATACAATAGAATTAACAAGACATGAAAATAACATATGAGATATGAAAACTGGAAAGTACTGATGACATGGCACGGTGGAGATAAAAAGGAAAAATAAAAGACATCTACCTAGGTGGTGTGAAATATCCTTTTCGACATGTGAACGGCTAGGGGGTAAATTCGGCACACTGCACGTGTCGTGTGTAGCTGCTATCGTTCAAGAATAGAAATTTTGGGAATATTTCTGGGTAGTCCACATGTCTATTAAGATATTTCCTCTCCCGACTACTCCGTGTGACGAGCGTGTCAACAAGCAGCAAGATATATGTATAAACATGAAATGGAAAGACTACTATGAATCGAAAAGCAATCAGAAAGTGCACTTGCCTGAGGTCCTTAGCTGGTGACACCAATAATACTATACCACTCAATGAGCCACAATCAGTCAACACACGCAGAAGTCTTCAGATGCTTAAATAAACATTACCAACGTTCTCAGAATAGTCAAATTAGCTAGGATTGCATGTCCTTAATGTAGGAACCCTAGAGGGGGGGTGAATAGGGTCAAGCTAACTAATCAAGCACTTAGCACAAGCTAATTGGCAATTTAAAAATATAAGTGCAAGAGAAGAAGCAAACACAATACCGACACCCGATGTATCCTGGTATCCTCCTAAGAGGCAGTCCAGTCCCGGAACTCTCTCCGTCTTTAATCCACTATTTGAGCAAATAGTTAGCTCCCCAACTTCAACCGAGAGTTTGGATACGAAGACTCTCCAACTTCAACCTTTCACAATAGATTTTGATCTCCTTATACAATAGGATGAAGATCTCACTTTTCAACTCAATAACTCTAACACAATTTGTGAATGACAAATGAAAGCTTTGTAGAGTTGTTTGTGGATAGGCTTTGGTGGTTTAGAAGAAAAATTTAGGCTCAAAGCATCAACCTTGAATGAAGGGGTTCAAGGCTATTTATAACCAAAGCTTGAAAAGAAGCCAAAGGCAACTTTTCAGTCACGAACCGGCATACCGCCGGTATGATCCGGCATAACGGCGGTATACCGGTCTGGGATTGCAACGGCTAGAAATACAACCGTTGGGATCATTAATGGCTGGAAATCCGACCGTTAGAATTTCAACGTTTCGGAAGCGGTATACCGTCGTTATGGACCGGTATGCCGTCGGTATGCCGGTTTTGTAAACAGAAACTTTCCGTGAACAAAAATCGGTATACCGTCGGTATACACCGGTATACCGTCGGTATGCCGTTTTCCACCAAAAATGATCCTGGGCTTATTTCTGCCCTGGCTTTCGATTTTGCCATCCATTTCTTGTGTTTACAATAATTCCTAAGACTCATTACAGACTCCAGATAAACTTAGGCAGGTGCAGGCTTCTTCAGAGTCTTGAAATGATGATGGCATGGCTTGGCTTCTACAGACTCCAGATAAACCTTGACCCCCGTCCGCTGACCGGGCAGCGGAACCCCCGGTGCGTGGCTCCAGAGATGTCGTCGGGTGGTTCAAAGAAATCTTGTGGGATCCGTCGTCTTTGGCCCACCATGATTTCTTCATTGCATATGTCCACATTGATCTTGCTTATTGCTTTTCTGTATGTATATGTTAGACGAACAAAGCAATATACATAGTAGCAATTATGATAAGTTTAATGCACATTAGGACAATGCTGAGTTTAAGTATAAGTGCTAAGGTGATAGCATTAATGTTAGTGATATCATAATGATTAAACTTAATTGAATGACCACAATCAAAAACATAGTTTTGATTTTGGCAACCCGATTAAATTTAAGATAGATAAGCTCATATCACTAATATGTAAACCAATAGTCACATATCACCAAAGGTATAAGTATAAGTAGAAATGCTATAGCGATAGTATGAAGATTAGTGATAATGAAATGCTAAACTTAATATATTAACCATATTCAAAAACATGATACAATCATTGGGCTAACACTTAAGTCCAAGTCTGGACACAGGAGCAAAACGGTAATTTCGGGCAAAAACGATGTCCGCCGTTGGACCCACTTTGCACCGAAAAGCGTGCCAGAGTCAAAGGTCTCTAAAGTCGTTAAACTACATATTTACGGATCCGGTGTTCCGATACGAACCCAACCGTATGTCCAATTTTGGATTCCGGTGGACCGTGCACAAAATCGTCTATTGAGTGGGACCGTGGGGCCCGCGAAACGGTAATTTTATCAACTATCTCAGAATCGGACCAAACTTGGCATACATGACCAGAAAAATAATACGGTCCTGTTGGCACAAGTTTCGTCTCGATCTGACGAGCGTGCACAAAATAATTAGGAAATTTGTAAGGTTGTCGATACGGTAAATTTCGACGGATACGCATCAAATTCGTCGCACACACGCGACCAATTTGAATTCCGTCAAAGCCCACACGACCTCGAAGCCGTTACACACCTTTCGATGCTTTCGATTCGCAACCACGTCGCCCGGATTGGCGGGACGCACGTCGTGTGGATGAGTTTTCTATTTTTTTAGTATTTTAAAATCATTTTTTTCGCCAAACTTTGGAACCGAATAACTTTACGCATATTTCCTAAAAATAAGAACTACCAGTTGGGTTTTAATCTTGTTTAGATTGTCTACAACTATGTTAAGTTAGATTCTCGAAAACTCCAATGTATAGGTTGTAAACTGGCTTCCAAGTTGGGGTTCGAGAGGGGTTTCCTGTCCTGTTTCGGACAGGTTTTCGATCGACTTTGGGTCGATTTTTTGGGCAACATAGGTTTCCTAAAATCAGACTAATTACTGGGAAACGAAGGTGGTTGTGTTGGGGTCATACCTGAGCAATCGGGACGAAGTTTCGTCGACCGCGTCCGGAGAAAACTTGCGACGAAGTTGGATGTTTGGGTGGAAGATGGTGTCATTCTTCCTGTGCTTGCGCGCTGTCCGTGGCGACCTGGCCGGCCGGGGGCGGCCCGCGGCGGCGGCGCGCGCGTAGGGGTGCACCCAGGGTGGAGGTTGGGTGGCGTTTCGTGGTTTAGGGTTTCGTTGCTCCCCCTCGATCTCTCTCATATATATATACAATTCGGCTGTGCTGAACAACCGAACATGGGGGGTTAGTTCGGGCTGAGGCTGGGAACTGTGGGGGAATTTGGTTTTAGGCTGGTAGCCCGAGAAGGCTGGGCCTGGGATGTTTATTTATTTGGGGTTTAATATATATCTATACACAATTATATATTCATATATATACCCAAGCACACAATTACCTATATACATTTTATATATATATACACATACATTTATATATATATATATATATATATATATATATATATATATATATGTTTTATATATATATATATACACATACATTTATATATTATATATACATACACGTACACACATTTATAATATATTTATATACATATACATATACACATACTTATTTATATACGTTTATATATACATACATATTTACACCCATTTTATATAATATACCTATATATACATCCAAATACACACACATTTATATATGGTATAAAATCCTAGCAATCTAGAATTACATCACAAAAGAGTATTTATCCTATTATAAAATAATTAACAGTTTAATATCAATAACACATATTATATATGTACGTTTATATAACAAATGTGTCGCAACATAATTACTAGCCCATTAAATAAAATAAATAATAATAAAATATTTTGAATTTCTGGAAAGGGGAGCTACAAATCTACCCACCTTAAAAATAATTTCGCCCTCGAAATTCTAACTTATAAACATGCCTAAAATTCAAAATAAAAATAAAAAATAAAAGAATAACTCCACTATTACCATAATCTTCTCAAATTTATTTCTCAGAATTATTTATACCTCCTCCTAGCCATTTCATAATTACGAATCTTCGAGGACTTCTACTCACTTTTGGTCACACTACTCCTCACAACTAAAATCTATAATCTTCTAACTAGTTGCTAATAATCCCACCAACAGATACCTACTGCATATGGCGTATATACTCCTTTCCTATCTATTAAGTAACCCAAAATTTAACAAGCAAAAAATTTACACAAGTAGCTAAGAAATATTGATAAATTCTAGTAAGCATGACCATCGTCCCTCTGAAATAGGAGGGACGGAAAGGTAAAGAAGAATAAATGAAAGCAAATATGAAGTTCCAAGAGCGGTTGAGTATCCAACAATACAGCTAAAAGAGTGTTTATGAACCGTTGACTTATTTGCTAGATTGGACTACTCTAGTCCAGTCACTTGTTAAATCATAGAACCCTTCGTTTCTCAGAGGGCTTGCAATCCATACAATATAAAAATTCTGTTTCCCCAAATTCTAAACAAGGTTCCATAATAGAACAAAATTTGAGAAATCAAGGTTGTGATATATTTCGTGGTTATTTAGACACACGGGCAAGGGATATGAATGCAATACAATATCGTATCGCGACTTCTAGGTATATGGAATAAGGGTTACGAATGACATTGCATTTTAAGAGATGGAGACTTCATAGTAGGTATAGGGACCTTTTTCAAACTGGTTCGATTTTATAGTCCAAATATGGGGGTATGTCTGGATGGGTTTTACTGGGCCTTAATGGGTTTTCTATTTGGATATCACTCGTTGATTGGATGAACCTTGGATTTCAATCTATATTGGCTGGATAAGAACCCAATGATAAAACTATTCCTACTAGATTAGGGTGACCTGGAATAGGTTTCAACCCAAGTGGTTGTGCTGGTTGTCAGTCAGGTTGGTTAGCTAGGTTCCTAAAGTCCAAAATGCGTCTTCATTGACTTTTGTGTTTAAGTAGCACGAGAAGACACAATTGAGTGGCACCCTAGTGTCATGTGCGTAGTGGGCTTCGAGTAGATCACAACCACATATTAGGTCGAATGAATCGAGTCAAGGTCGAGGCTCTAGTGGAAGTCGGAAAGTATACCGGTATTATGGTAAGGGATATAACTAGTCATTTTGACCTGAAAGTCGTACTACAAAAATAGAGTACAAGGGAATGGGTTTGAGTGGGACATGGTATACCTAGATGAAGGTGGACTTGACTAGATCTTGCGTATGAAATTTGTTGGAAGGTAACAACTGGTCTCGTGCTTCGAATATTAATGACACGGCCGGGGACACAAAATGACCTAAACGGAAAGTGGGAGTCCATGGGGCACTAATTATTATCCTAATGGAAATCATTCTAATCACTCGATAATCCTGGTATATCCTAAAATTTTAGAAAGCTTATAGTCTACCCACCTTAGAAACTAGGACATGATTTTAGGAATAATGAGGTTAAAAAAATTCCAAAGTCCGGATATTGTACCTCGACTCTTGTTAATAAAGAATGCGGCACGGTATAACGAAATACGGTAGATATAAGTCA
This sequence comes from Iris pallida, assembly GCA_029216955.1. Taxonomy (NCBI): domain Eukaryota; kingdom Viridiplantae; phylum Streptophyta; class Magnoliopsida; order Asparagales; family Iridaceae; genus Iris; species Iris pallida. The sequence continues at coordinate 584,370 of JANAVB010031820.1, forward strand.
AGTCAAGAGTCGTTCCTCAATAAATGGAAAATGAGTGTGTACAATGGCACATGGTCGATAAAATAGAATGATCTACTCGTCCACAGTATACAAGAGTTATCGACGGGATAACCAGCTCTAAGGCACATCATATGAAATGGTTCCTAACAACTGGGTCGTGAATTTCTATGTGTTTCAAACCTGCCAGACTATTGTCACAAGGGCTTTGGTTAAAACAAGCTTCAACAAATAATTAGAGGCTCACAACATTTGGTCTCATGAGAATAGGTAGTCTCCTAGGCTGGCATTCGATCAAGAAAAGGATCCTAATCATTCTCGGACTCCAATGACTAGAAGATCAAGATAGTAGGTTTAGTGTCGAATGGAGGACGAGTAACTCAAGGCAAGGTTCTTGTCACAGGACTGGCCGATGGTAGCTACACTTGCGTATACAACCATCATGGTCATGGGGATACTAGGTATCTATCTATCAATTACGAGCTTTCATCTTTCAAATCAGTAAAAGACAAAAACAATAAAGAGTTCGAGAGAGATGTCACTGAACACAATTACATAATTCAAGGGTGAATGCATAATTCAAGAGGAATTGTCAAAGCAGTCACGGATGAGATCCTAGTGATATCTACATCTTAATCTACGTATGGTAATTAGATAAAAGCGAACCAGATGCATCATGGTTTATCAGACCGTAATACAATGATTCTGATTAGACAGTATGTTAGCGGGCGTCCCCAATAAACATATGTCTTGAATCAAGCTCAATAAAAAAGTAAGCTTGCAAAAACTAGGCTGTAATAGCAGCATTGGTCAAGAGAATCAAAATATAAATATGCGAGATTTTTGAAAGAAGGAATAAGTAGTTCGAGTTTTGTGAGAATCAGAATCTAACTCGAGATTCGTACACGACTAACAGAATCAGAAATCATAAATCAATTCCTTACAGCAAAATAGAATTTAAAATAGACAATTCTAACTTATGATATAAGATTTATATCTAAATAAGAAAATTGAACAGTTTATCAAAATTAACGCCTTAATTCTAGGCAAGCCTAACATACCAAGCGAATAGCATATCCAAATGGGGTCATATCGTCATATCAAAAGTAATAGTGTATTTGTAGAGATCTAGCAAGCTTTCTAAATTACATGGCCTATCTAATAACCTTAACTACCCAACGGTCAATTTAAACAAGGGACTCCTAGTCCTAGTTATTCTCCTAAATTATTTTAATCCTAATTATGAATGAGCATTTCCTGGGCGCAGGCTCGCAATGGTACGACTAACTTAAGTACCATCACGAGTTTGCATAATTTGCGAAGACAGACCTGCATGGGCTACCACAAAAACTTGTCACGACCCGCATCCGCTTTTCGAATACGAGACGTGTCCAAGCCAGCCTACGCCGTAGAGTCGGCGGTAGAACGCTGTCAAGCCCACAAGAAATAAATGCTCAAAATCACAAAATATAATATGTGCTGCTCATTCATATTTCTAAGTTTATTACAACATTTACAAGATTTATATTTAAAGGAAAATACAAAGTCTCATAATTTAATGAAAATAATACAACGGCTATCTATTTCTAGGTTTCTGTCTGCGAGTACACCCGTATCTCCCAAGATAAGTGAAGCCACAGCTAACCTAAAAAATGTTAGTTTTCAGTCAAGAATGGAACAAGTACACAAACCGACGACAATGCAAAAACACAATAGAATTAACAAGACATGAAAATAACATATGAGATATGAAAACTGGAAAGTACTGATGACATGGCACGGTGGAGATGAAAAGAAAAAATAAAAGACATCTACCTAGGTGGTGTGAAATATCCTTTTCGACATGTGAACGGCTAGGGGGTAAATCCGGCATACTGTACGTGTCGTGTGCAGCTGCTATCGTTCAAGAATAGACATTTTGGGGATATTTCTGGGTAGTCCACATGTCTACTAAGATATTTCCCCTCTCGACTACTCCGTGTGATGAGCGTGTCAACAAGCAGCAAGATATATGTATAAACATAAAATGGAAAGACTACTATGAATTGAAAAGCAATCAGAAAGTGCACTTGCCTGAGGTCCTTAGCTGGTGAAACCAATAATACTATACCACTCAATGAGACACAATCAGTCAACACACGCAGAAGTCTCCAGATGCTGAAAAAAATATTACCAACGTTCTCAGAATAGTCAAATTAGCTAGGATTGCCTGTCCTTAAGTCCAATTCTGGACACAGAAACAAAACGGTAATTTCGGGCAAAAACGATGTCCGCCGTTGGACCCGCTTTACACCGAAAATTATGCCAGAGTCAAAGGTCTCTAAAGTCGTCAAACTACATGTATACAGATCCAGTTTTTCGATACGAACCCAACCGTATGTCCAGTTTTGGATTCCGGTGGACCGTACACAAAATTGCCCGTTGAGTGGGACCGTGGGGCCCACGAAACGACGATTTTATCAACTATCTCAGAATCGGACCAAACTTGGCATACAGGACCAAAAAAATGATATGGTCTTGTTGGCATAAGTTTCGTCTCGATCTGACGAGCGTGCACAAAGTAATTAGGAATTTTACAAAGTGGTCGATATGGTAAATTTCGACGGATACACATCAAATTCGTCGCACACACGCGACCAATTTGAATTCTGTCAAAGCCCATACGACCACGAAGCCGTTATGCACCTTTCGATGCTTTCGGTTCGCGACCACGTCGCCCGGATTGGCGGGACGCACGTCGTGTGGATGAGTTTTCTAGTTTTTTTAGTATTTTAAAAACAGTTTTTCGCCAAACTTCGGAACCGAATAACTTTATACATATTTCCTGAAAATAAGAACTACTAGTTGGGTTTTAATCTCGTTTAGGTTGTCTACAACTGTGTTAAGTTAGATTCTCGAAAACTCCAATGTGTAGGTTGTAAACTGGCTTCCAAGTTGGGGTTCGAGAGGGGTTTCCTGTCCTGTTTTGGACAGATTTTCGATCGACTTTGTGTCAATTTTCTGGGCAACATATGTTTCCTAAAATCAGACTAATTGCTGGGAATCGAAGGTGGTTGTGTTGGGGTCATACTTGAGCAATCGGGACGAAGTTTCGTCGACCGCGTGCGGAGAAAACCTGCGGCAAAGTTGGATGTTTGGGTGGAAGATGTTGTCGTTCTTCCTGTGCTTGCACGTTGTCCGCGGCGGCCTGGCCTGCCGGCGGCAGTCCGCGGTGGCGTGCACGCGCGTAGTGGTGCACCCAGGGTGGAGCTCGGGTGGCGCTTCGTGGTTTAGGGTTTCGTTGCTCTCTCTCGATCTCTCTCATGTATATATACAATTCGGCTGTGCTGAACAACCGAACATGGGGGGTTAGTTCGGGCTGAGGCTGGGAACTGTGGGGGAATTTGGTTTTAGGCTGGTAGCCCGAGAAGGCTGGGCCTAGGATGTTTATTTATTTGGGGTTTAATATATATCTATACACAATTATATATTCATATATATACCCATGCACACAATTACCTATATATATTTTATATATATATACACATACATTTATATACATATATATTTTATATATATATATATATATATATATATATATATATATATATATATACACATACATTTATATATATATATATATATATATATATATATATATATATATATATATATATATATATATATATATATACATACACAAAATATATGTATATATATATATATATATATATATATATATATATATATATATATATATATATATATATATATATATATATATATATATATAAATGTATGTGTATATATATATATATATATATATATATATATATATATATATATATATATATATATATATATATAAATGTATGTGTATATATATATATATATATATATATATAAAAAAAAAAAAAAAAAAAAAAAAAAAAAAATATATATATATATATATATATATATATATATATACATACACGCACACACATTTATAATATATTTATATACATAAACATATACACATACTTATTTATATACGTTTATATATACATACATATTTACACCCATTTTATATAATATACCTATATATACATACAAATACACACACATTTATATATGGTATAAAATCCTAGCAATCTAGAATTACATCACAAAAGAGTATTTATCCTATTATAAAATAATTAAAAGTTTAATATCAATAACACATATTATATATGTACGTTTATATAACATATGTGTCGCAACATAATTACTAGCCCATTAAATAAAATAAATAATAATAAAATATTTTGAATTTCTTGGAAGGGGAGCTACAAAATCTCCTTGTCGCGTATTACCTGGTCGTTAACACACAAAATGTTGTTGTTCATCGCCATAGCGACGTTACTTAGTGACGCAAAATCGTCGTTAGCTTTTTATTGGATATAGCAACGTTTGCCTACGAGACATTGCTAATTAGCGACGTACATATTCATTGTTAATTGTTGCTGACAGTTCAGCAGTTAGCGACGTAATCTGTGACGTTTAGTGACGTACAACCTGATATTTGGGTTTGCCACATCAAGATTATTAGCGACGCCTGGCGACCGTCCGCAACGTATCCGACATAGGCTAGCGACTTTCAGATACGTGAATAGCAACGTTATTGCTGACATGTCGAGTTTACCATGTCAGCATGTTAGCGACGTCCAACGACGCTTAGCGACATTGGCTTTTCAGTTTAGCGACGTACCGATACATGTTAGCAACATATATTGGCATCACTATTCGTCGACAAACATCGCTAAGCGTCGCTAAGTTTAAAAAATTAAAAAACATTATTCTGTTTGCTTTTCCATCCAAAATCTACCTATATTTTAAATGACAGTTTACTAATAATAGACCCGAAGTAACCCTCCGTAGAATTTCTTGGGTTCGCGGACCCCTTCGGTGGAAAACTCAATACCGGTAAACAAAAATAATTAGAAAAATCCAACATAACAAATCCAACTAGCAATAATCAAACAAATAGAATCAAACAACAAAAAAGATATAAAATAGCCAGGTGAAAATAAATCTACTACCAAACGACTATAAAAAGAGTTTATTCAGTAATGTTTCAACATGGTCAACATAACACAGTTACTAAATAAATAAAATAAATACATAAAGACCCAACAATGGGTCAGCAAACAATAACAGAACACATGAAAATAAGTCGAATAAGGACTACGCCTGGTCAGGAGGAGGAGGCAGTCCCTACATCTGGGACAACATGAACCTATACTACTCCGACGTCAGCGTCACCGGCGATGACTCATCAAAAGGAGTAGGAGGAGACAGTGGAACAGATGCAGTCGGTATGGATACCGACGCACGACCAGAAAGTATCTGCTCCATGGCTAGTAGTCTAGAGTTGGAGGAATCCATAACAGCCGCAAGCCTCAAAAGTTGATCGTCCATGGCCAGCTGCGACCCCTGACCGCCTGAACGGCAAGATCCATCCTCTCGTGTACCACTTGAATGGCCAGATCCGTCCTCTTGTTCGTCTTTCTAATGGTACACTCGAGCATATCAAATCGTGCGGTGAGTGCCGCATGATCCATCTGCGGCTGAGACTGGGACTGGTCTGCAATCCTCTACAATAGCTCGTCACACAGCTCAGTAAGCTGGCGATGGAGTTCCTCCACTCGGGCCGACTCATGTGAGGACTGTAGGGAATGCACACTGGCAGAGGGGGCCGTGGATGACTGCATTGCCACAAAGGCGCCGTAGGATCCCATACCGTAGTACGTACTCCTTTGAAGACCACCAACGACGGTCATCCAAAGCTCATCCAACACCCGAGCCGGAGGGGGCTGCGAGGAAGTATCAGCCCCTCCCTCCGCAGGTGCACTCTTACGCTCTAGCCCAAGATACTCATCCTAGAAAAGTACGCATTACGATAAGCATAATATTTACTACCAACCTAGTTGTTCCCCGTCTATGGATATATATTGTATACTTCTTAAGTTATACTAAAGTTAGTGACATATAAAGTAATACTTACATAGCTCTGCGTGGCCCTATCATCGATGAGCATTTCGTCCTTCCTATGGGTGGCCAGGAAGACGGTCACCATGTTGGGGTTCTCACCCCTCATTATTTGTTATAATAATATATTTATTATTAAAATTGAACATTTTATTCCTACTTTTATTAAAATAATATATTACAGTAAAATATATACCAGGTGCAAAAATGTTCCGTCATAGAAATTGAGCCACCACACCACTTACCTGCCCTCATCCTAGCCGCCTTCGTCTTCTTTGACCGTTCCATGTACCTAGGGTCATCAAATTTAGCCCTCATCGCAGTCCACTGCTCGGACGTGATCCAACCTTGGATCGGTCTTCCGGAGTGCTCTCGAGCCTGTTGGTCGTTGATCGCATCCCGGATCAACTTGGCGGCAACGGCAAGAAATTGCTTCTCGATCATCTCAGCCCTATGTGGTGGATAAAAATATATTTTCTACAAGAATTAAATTAGTTAGTTATATAATATACATAAAAGATGATTTATACTAAAAAGTAATATACTTTAGTTACCTTGAAGTGGGCAACAGAATGCCTTCCTCTCGTCCGAGACATCCAAGTAGTTGATCCAAGGGCCACCGTAGTTGGACCTCAGAAATAGCCCCAATGCCCTATGAATTGACGGGAGACGATATCTACACAACGATAATTATATTCATGAATATATAGATATATGTATAAATTAATGTTAAATAATTAACTTACTTTGTAGGCTCGTTGGACCAAATCTCCATTATCGTCTCGTCCAAGGGGCGGGCTCAGATCATGGAGATGGACTAGGTGCGACCTCCTCCATCCGCTCCTCCGTCTCCATAGTGTCGTCAACATTCGAAACGCTGGACGGGGTAGTCTTAGGCCTGGAACTGCCTGTTCCAGGAGTACTGCCATGTACCATCGACGCAGTCGGAGATATGACTGGTCGATACACTGGAGTACTAGGAGACGAGGGTCCGGAACCATCATCCGATAACGGAGTACCACTCCGTCCACCGGTGGAACCTCTACCGGCACGGGATGCTCCTCTACCGGTGGAACCTCTACCGAGGTACGATCCTCTTCGTCCTGTCATACGTAATAAAAATAGATATATACAAAAAATGTAATATATATTCTAAATCAAATATGCATGCATTTAACATATCACAGTTTACAAAAAAGGTCTGGAGCAACACTTTGTTGAATTTTTAGACAATAACTAAGTCTAGATAGCATCTAGAAACATCAAAATCTTGATAATAACTAAGTCTAGATAATAACAATAAAGTAATCCAGAAACATCCAATTCTAGATAATGACCAAGTCTAAAAAATAACAAGAAGCATCCAGAGTTGTACAAAAGTTCCAAGTCTAATCCAAAAATAAGTCTACCAGAGCTAAATTCGGTCAAAAGTCATATCATATATATAACTCTACCCTCTACGCTGGGGCAGATAGAACTCCCTCAGCCACTGCATATAAGACTCCTCCACGCCATCAAAATTAATATCTACAGGAGCTGGATGACTGGAACTCTCAGTGCTACTGCCTTCTGGTGCCACTTTCTCCTTTACAGCGATATTGGCTTTAGGAATCACTTCCTCCTTAATAGTAGGAGGTTGCACTTCTTCCTTAACCTTGATCTCTACTTTAGGAATCACCTCCTCAGCAGCAGGAGGCAGCACTTCCTCCTCAGTAGCAGAAGGTACCACTTCTGAATCAGCAGCCAACTGTGCATCTTTCAAGCGACGTACTCGAGTCATAGGTGCCATCTGGTAAGATTGATTGAAATATAGAAATTAATTAGGGGATAAACAAAATAATAGTATATTTCACAAGTCTAAATAGTTGTTGCATGTAAATTAATTAGTAGTTAAACATGTTTTATATTTTATTTTATTTTTAATCATCTTCGGAAAATTCATCTTCTTCGTTCTCCGCGTCCTCATCTTCCTCTTCCTCCTCATCTTCGCTTTTATCTAATTCATTTTCCTCTTCGGATATTTCTACCTCTTCTACACGATTAGACGTGCAATGTGAAACTTTCGTTGTGTCCACGTCAACTGTATTTGTTACGAGAGGTAGCTCATCCTCCTGGTAAGCTATTTCATCAACATCATAGGTATTTCTGGCTTTAGTCTTGCATACTGCCTACTAATCCAACCTAGTTGTTTCTCGTCTAGGATAAGTAGTGAAGTAAACGAGTTGAGCCTGACTTGCTAGGACAAATGGTTTGTATCCTTGATATCAACGTTGGTAGTTAATATCCACAAGACTATGCTTGTCAATTTTCCAACCTTGATCTTGGATCAGATCGAACCAATCACACTAGAACAACACGATCTTAGCCGGCTCTATATCATAGTTATATGTCAACTCTATAATCTCTAGTAAGACTCCATAGAAATTATTGTCTGGATCGACATCTTTTTACTTTGTAGATCTGATACACAAACAACTATTTTTTGTCGAATCAAGTTCCGAAAAGTTCTCTCTGATCGGAGTATTTGTTGACTTGAACCTAAACTAATTCACAAAATAGCTTGGCCATATTTTGACCGAATAAATTTACCCCTTAGCTAGAGTTCTAATAGATTCATTCTCTAGTGTTGCGTCTGGACGATCGACCTAAATACCATAAGATAAGAAATTAAATTCAGCATTCCACTGTGTAAAGTGCATATACAAAAAGTAATTACTGAGCTCCTTACATATGCACTCAACCATGAAGGGAAATGAAGTCTCATTTCACGTTCTACTTTCTCATCTGTTATGTACTGTCTACTCGACCTCACCTCATCATTAATGTAACTCCTCATCCCGAATTTTTTTCAAGAATTTTTATTTTATTTTGATTACTGTGTTTAAATAAAATCTTTCGTCGAGACTTGGCAAATGATATTTGATCAAAACTAGTTTGAATTAAATATTTTAAGATGTTCTAATCTTATTTTAATAGAAATATTTATTAAATAGAATTTTTGGAATTATGAAAGGTGTTTATTTATTATTCGAATGTTTATTAATTGATTTATTTTATTTTATTTTAAATATCATGATTAGAAATAAATCCTCTTTGAAGAATATAAAACGTTATTTTGCTATTATCTTTGTATTACAAAACTAGTTAAAATAACATATAAATATTTGAAATCATTATTGCATTACAAAATATTTGGTTAGAACTTTGGACTTTCAAAATATTACTTTCAAAAGGGTTTCAAAAAGGATAAATATTTAATATATAATTTTTACGATTTGAATGGTTTGATAATTTGGAATAATATTTTAAAATTATTGTTGCAATCATTTATAGTATTACGATTTGATTAAATTGTATTTAAATTTTATTTGATTTACGTAAAGATCTATCTATTAGAATTTAAATCAATTTGATAGATACTAAATGTTATTTTAAAATATTAGGTTACCATTTATTTGAACTAGATTTAAATTCATGCTATTCAAATATTATTATTTGCTGGTAGATTTTGATTAAATTAAATTATTTTAAACGTTTAATTGATTTAGACTAAAAGATGGACTTATCTATTAGGACTTTTAGTCCTTATCCAACTAGGAGAGTAACCCCTATATAAGGAGAGCTCCTACTACCATTTTCTTCAATCCTAACAACTCATCATCCACAACGAATCGTGTATCGTGTCTGTGTTTGTGTCTACCCTTTCCATTATGTTTCTCTTTTATTTACATACAACTCATTACCGTGTCCGACAATCCCGGACACGCGACTAAACCCTAAACCTAGGTTGTCCCGACCACAGTAGCCCCGCCATCAGCAACACCGCAAACTCCGTCTCCCTGACTGTGCCGTCGACGCCGCGAACCAAACCAACCATCAACATCTCCATCTTCATCATCGTTTCCAAACCCAATCGATCACGAAACCACAACCCACCGCCCTCATCGTCTTCGATCGCCAGAGCCCTCCCCGTTCGGCCAAGCCCGGCCTTTCACCACTACAACTCAGAGAGAGAGAGATAGAATGAGCACCTTACCCATCCGAGCTTGCAGCCTCCGCCAGGTCCGCCGATCTGAGTTCGCCACCGCGACTGAGCGCTCCCTCCTCCGCTGGCGAGTCAGCTCTACCGCGCCTCGCCCGACCCCAAATCTCACCACCCTCCGTCCGACCTTCGCGGACCAGGCACCTTCCCTTCGGCGTTGTGCGCAACTCGCCCCTCCCGGCGCCCATCTCCACCGCGCTCGGGCCGCAAACACCCATATCCGTCCCTCCTCCCCCTCGGTGAGTCTCCGAGCCCTTATTTTTCCTTTCCATCAATCCCTCTCTTTCTTTTCCTTAAGAAATAAGTAGATGAACAGATGGGTGTACATTGAATGGTGGGGATTAATAATGTATTGGTGTATTTAATTGGTATGTAGGTATATTAAATATTATACCACTATACTAATTATAGTATTGGATATGTATACATACGATTAACAAAACAATTACAATTATTATTATTATTATTATTCTTATTCTTCTTCTTCTTATTATTATTAGTATTATTGTTATTATTAAACATTTATTATTTTATTTTACTTACGGGAACAACAGGACTTGGGCCCGATTTTAATTGAAGGGACTTTGGCCATTTAGACCCGAGTATATTTAGTAGAAAATTCAGTTTTATTATATTATGGGCCTTGGGCCTTGAGGCTTAGAGCTTAATATTAATAAATAAGTTGTAGTTAAAGAAATAATATTTGGATTTATTATTATATTGATATCAGTATTATTGTTATTTATATATTTACAAAAATATTTTAGGAAAAAGCATTATTGGGTTTTGATTAAATAAGTATTTTTTAAAAAAGGTTTAAAAACATACGTATTCCTAAAATTGTTTCTAAAGAGTACATGTAATACTTTTAAATGATTTTCTAAAATATATTGTAACAATTATAAAATTTGGCTTGGCCCTACCTCTATTTTAAATAAGGCTTAAAAGTTTAATGTAATATTTTGTGGTATTTTTGAATATAATGTAAAAGTATTTTGTTAAATTAAGGGTTTTGTCTAAAATGAATTGATAGCTTTAAACTTATCTATTTAAACTATTTTATCGTTTTAATTATCACATATATAATTTTTAACTAATTTATAAATATTTTCTACATAAATATATTTTCTAATTAAAGGCTTCCTTTATTTAAAATCAAAATTCCTATAGATTAGAAACCTTGATTATGGCTGATAGTGTTCATATTTTTCTTGTCATTTTGGGGATTTATATACAACGATCCTAGGCTAATCGAACTATGTTGGACCCAACAAGATGAGTGTTTCATCAGCAAAGGACCACAGGCAAGTGCACTTTCTGATTGCTTTTCGATTCATATTAGTCTTTTCATTTCATGTCTATACATATATCTTGCTGCTTGTTGACACGCTCGTCACACGGAGTAGTCGGGAGGAGAAATATCTTAGTAAACATGTGTATTACCCAGAACTATCCCCCGTGTCTTTCGTGGAGAATAGCAACAACACACGACACGTGCAGGGTGCCGGATTTACCCCCTAGCCATTCACATGTCGAAACGGATATTTCACACCACATAGATAGTTGCTTTTATTTATTTTTCTTTGTCCTTTCCACCGTGCCATGTCATCAGTATCTTCTAGTTTTTATCTCTCATATGTCATTTTCGTGCCTTGTTAATTCTATTGTGTTTTGTATTGTCGTCGGTTTGTGTACTTGTTCCATTCTTGACTGGAAACCAATATTTTTTAGGTTAGTCTTGGATTCACTTAGCTTGGGAGATACGGGTGTACTTGCAGACAGAAACCTAGAAATAGATAGCAGTTGTATCAACTTCATTAATTTTAAAATCTTGTATTTTCTTTAATTATAAATGTTGTAAATGTTGTAACAAATTTAGAAATGTGAATGAGCAGCAAATATTATATTTTGAGAATTGGCCGTGACAGCGTTCTACCGCCGACTCTGCGGCGTAGGCTGGTTTGGACACATCTCGTATCCGAAAAGCGGGTGCGGGTCGTGACATATTTTTGTGGTGGCCCATACAGGTCAGTTTTTGCAATCGTGATAGTACTTAAGTTAGTCGTACTATTGCGAGCCTGCGACTAGGAAATGCTCATTCACAACTAGGAGTAAATCAATTTTAAGAGAATGGTTAGGACTAGGAGTCCCTAATTTAATCTGACAGTTGGGTAGTTAAGGTTGCAACATAGGCCTTATTGAATTCTAAATCATGTTAGATGATTTTTATAGAAGGATGCACTATTGTACTCTGAATCGGTAGTATTTCTGAAGTAAGTAGATTCGTAACCCCTCTTTCCGAAAGTTTGGAAAATATTCTCTTATTTATTTGTTTGAATTAAATGTGATTTTTTTAATTTTATGAATATTTATTATAAAGGGCCTTAGTCACGATTAAGTTTTAGAGCACAAGATGACCAAGAATTTTGGCACTGAGAGTGTAGTCGAGTGCCTTGACTAGTGTTCTAGCCATGGTAGAGAAGACCGAGTCATAAGTGTGCACTAACTAGAAAAACCAGGCCAAATCACGACATAACCCTAGAAATTAATTATTTATTATTAAGATTATTGAATTCTAGAAGACCCGGTTGTTCCAAACTAGCCCGAATCCCACCAAAGTCCTGATGGTCATGTAATGCGACCAACGTCGACCATGTAGAATGTGTGTATATATATATATATATATATATATATATATATATATATTTGTAGTCCATTTCTAGTATTGTGAATAATTCCTATAAATTATGTTTTGAATATAATATAGGTGTTGTTGCTATTTAAATTCGTATTTTACTTGGAATATGGTAATCTTCCCTTAAATGATATTTCAACATTAATTCAGACTATACTTGTGTATAAATATATTCGTGAATAAGTAGGCATAGTAGAAAAAAGATCTCTGAAGAATATGCTCAGCTCTGTCAATGGATCCCAAACGACCGACGGTAATAATTCTCGAAATACGATCGGAATTAACCTTTTCATAAATATGCTCTTCATACCCATCAGTTTGTTCTCCTTTGGGTCGACGCATCTTCTTAAATTCGATACGTACCCGTCAAGAAATTTTAGGGCCTGAATCCACCTACAAAGTCGCCCTTTATTCTTCCTGTCTAGTGAAAAAATTGCCTTAGGCTGCTTATACTTCCCATTGCCTTCCTTTATCAAATGCAATGTAGGACGTCTGTATATATCTTCCAAGTCCAACCTGGTCTTGGGATTATCTTTCGTCTTTGCCTTTACGTCCATCACAATATTAATTATGTTGTCAAACACAATCTTTTCAATATGCATGACATCAGGTTATGTCTGATCAAATTGGTGCTCTAATATGGCTGTAACCCCTGTTTTCGGATTCTCCAAATTTTATTTGATTTACTAATTTTTTCAATTAATATTGTATTAGAAAAATTGTTTATTTATTTATTTTTCTAGGAAGGAAAGAGTATTTTTAATTTACAAAAATGGACTTTACCTAATTATTTTAGATTTCTAATTTATAAAAATATTGATGTTTTGGTAATAATTAGTAGTTAATTTATTCTTGATTATCAAATACTAGGTTAGATTTGAGTAATTGTCATTTGATATTTTAATTCTAAAAGTATAGTATTTTGATAATATCAAATATTATTATGGTTATCAAATATTTAGATTTATTAAATAAGTTTAAAATTTTATTTATGATTTAAATTCATAAACTAAGATTGATTTATTTTGATGGATTTAAATCTCTAAAAGATTTCACCCATATGATTGGCATCTTTCCCTTATTAGGAACCTCCATCCCTATGTAAAGGGAGGTTCCCCTTTATTTTTTCTCATATCAAGCCAACACCCATCTCTTCCACTATTTGTCCTTTTTCTTTTATATATTTACAATTTCTTTCTCGTGTCTACATCCCGGACATGCGACCCTAACCCAAATTTTGCCATACCCGAGCTTTCTAGCAGCCCTACGCTCCCAGGTCGTCTTCCCGACCCCTCGATCAACCCATCATTATCATTCAAACCACCTCAATCATCAGCCATCACCACAACCGGACCTGACACAACCACCGTATGGCCACCGCCGCTCGCACCACAGCCGCCAGCCTCACTGGCAAACCCGAGCCGATTGACCCCCGACCCGATCCTAACGTCCTCAACGACCATGCACCATCACCGTCCCTAATTTCCTCTGGCCGACTGCCAACCCTGGCCACCCATCCGACCAAAATCACCTCCTCTCACCACCACTGTTTCCCCAGAACCACCACATCGGCCAGGACATCACTGCCACCATCTCCTCCTCCTATTCCATCCACAACTGGCCCACAACCGAGACAACAACACCACCGCAATTAAAGGGGCGTACATGACCATCGGCCGTACGCCAAGCCCCGATCCCTCCAACCGCCGCCTGGCCTCGACTCAGAGCGCCGTGCGCCGCTCCGATATCGAGCGCCACCGCGCTCGAGGGTTTTTCGCCGGACCATCTACTTCCTATGCCACTCTCCCTCTTCCTTTCTATGCCTTCTGCGCCGTCGCCGCCAGCGCACGACACCACGACGAGCGCCGGATGCTCGCCACGGTCGAGTCCAGGCCAAGGTCGAAAACCCCGCGTCCGGCCATAGCCAACTTTTTCCTTCTTCGCCTTCTTCTCAACCCAGATTTCAAGCTCCGATGCCTTTCCATAACTTCCATGCTCCTTTTCTTTATCTCGTTCTTAGCTTCTTTTCTCTCTTAGTTGCTACTCTCTCCCCTTCTTTTGAAGTTTGCTGCTTCTTTCATTTTCACCTCTCAAAAAATGAGAAGGAGAGAACAGCTGAACAAGATGTTATTATTATTATTATTATTATTATTATTATTATTATTATATATGTATGTATGTTTTAGAATAAATATATTAGTATTATTGTTGGATTGATATTGTTATTTTTTACTTACTTTGAAAATTATATATATAATAATTGCCAAATTATTTTCGTAACAAAAGTATATTGGTGCTTGACTATATACGTACTCTCAAACTATTTTCAAAGCATAAATATATTGTTTTATGGTATAATAAAATACAGTCTTTGACATAAAATCCCCATTTTGACTAATTGGGTTTGTAGCGTTAAAATAAATATTTTAAAGATTTTTAAGTGGTTACCTAAATTAGTGTTATATTATTTTGTATCATTTATGGCTTTTTAGTTTAAAAATTTATTTGATAAAAATTAATTTTCAGCCTACATTATTTTCTTATATTTTCAAATAATTATTGTAATATTTTGAATAAAGGAAAACCATAGTTTTTATTTATAATTGATTACCAAATATAGTTTCCAAATTAAAAAGGTGTTTTATAAAATAGTTATGGATATGTTATTCGAATATTTATTCTTGTCCATAACCAAATCCTTCCTAATCTTCTTCCAAATCCCGAACATCTTATATTGTTCCTAGAAAATTTGACTATCCCGGACTCAATGGCACGGTCCGTGCCATCATCCGAGATCATCTTGCCTAGTTTCGACTCTGAGACTATTTTTTTGTCGAAATATTCATATCACGCCAGTCAACTCCAAATCAAACCGAGGCAAGTACTTGTTGATGCTTTCATGTGTATTTACTTTATACTGTTATATTTTACTTATACAAGCTATTTTTTTGTGTCTTGACTGTCTACACACACAAGATTTGAGTGATTGACTAATGTTTCTCATTGTTATCGTGATTGTTATTGTGACTGTGTTTTCATGATTGTGAGGTATGGATATTAGAGGGGTAATTACTAGGCACGTGGGCAAAGCCCGATTGTATTGTTGGCAACTCTTCCGGTTACGGGGGCGGGCCTTATAACCTCATCATTAGCCCAAGCCGTCCATGTGTAGGAACATTGTACTTCTCATGACACGTACACTAATATTGTTTATATGAGTTTCATTATCTTTTCTATGCTTGCTAATTCTTTTATTAGTTCTTCCATTGCATGTCTTCTTGTTCATATGGTTCATGTTTACATTGATCATTGTTTCACATGTTTAGTATTATATTGCTTTATATTGTATTTGTATTGTGAGGGCTGGACTTGTTCCAATCCTGAATGGATATTTTTTTTAGCTGACAGATTCTTGATGACTATTCTTGATGACTTGCTATCTTGCTTTGGATTTCTTCGGGTGGAGTTAGAGGTGTCTTAGAGGACAACTATAGATTCTAGCTAGAATAGTCACATGTAGCAAATTTGTACACTACTAAAATCTATTATATTAGCGACGTAATTTAGCGACGTTAGTTAAAATGTCGCTAATTCTTACAATTTAGTGACGTTTACGTTAAACGTCACTATTACCGACGAAAATTGCGATGTGCCAGCGACGTATATTAATTAAATGAGCTTTTCGTCTCTAAACGTCGCTAATAGCGACGAATTTAGTGACGTTCCTCACAACGTCGCTAAATTTTAATTAAAATCCCCCCTGATTCATTTCCCCCCATTTTCTATTTTCACTCTCTCACTCTCTCTCTCCTCACTTTCCCCTCCGGCACGGTGAACTCTCCTCCCTCTCCTGTACGTAACTCCCCTCCCCTCTCTCTCTTTTTTGGTTGTGGGTGGTTGGGGGGGTACGGGTGGATGGGGGGTGTGTGGTGGCCTATGCAGGTCAGTCTTCACAAAAGATTGCGAACTCGTGATGGTACGCTAGTCGTACTATTGCGAGCCTGCGCCCAAGAAATGCTCATTCACAATTAGGATTAAAATAATTTAGGAGAATAACTAGGACTAGGAGTCCCTTGTTCAAAATGACCGTTGGGTAGTTAAGGTTGCTAGATAGGCCATGCAAATTAGATAAGGAATTATTGATTTTGGATAGCTTGCTAGATACATTATTGCTTTTGATACGATGATATGCTTCAATGTTAGTTTATTATTCACTTGATTAGTTAGGCTTACCTAGAATTAAGGCTTTGATCTTGATGAACTGTTTAACTTTCTTTTGTTTTATTAGATGTAAGTCTTATATCATAAGTTAGAACTGCCTATTTAAATTCTATTTTGTTGAAGGAACTGGTTTATAATTTCCGATTCTGTTATTTATATACAAAATCTCGAGGTAGAATTGGTTCAAAGTTTTCCCTCAGCCATTTGAAATATATATGAGATAAAGATTAGGATGTTTTTACTTCGCTTGTCTTCTGATTTTCCTCCCCGACCAGTCTTTTGCTTTAATGATTGAGACTTACAGACAGGTGTTTACGCTTTCTACCATAGTCAACTAAGTTTGAATCCCTAGCAGCTCCTTGACGTTCTTAGGGATATAGTAGGAACAGTTCAACGACTGCGATGGTTAGACAGCAGCGCACTGTCGTCAATTATTTGAGAGTAGATAATGTGGGTTCACTGCTGTCAGCAGCGCACTGGCGAGGCACAACCCATAGAAATGAAATTGTTTTGAGAATCATAGGTTATAGAACATTGCTAAAACTATATCGTAGTTGACCTCATAGATCGTAGATACCCTTGTGTCAGTATAAGGCGGAGTACCTGATAACATATCGCCGCTGAATCACGGAACCAAGAGTTTGTCACAGCCATAGTATACAGGCGAGACATAATTCCCGGTGAAATGACTTCAAACGTGATTACAAGTTTAGGATACTATAGAGGATAGGGACTGCCCTGTATAACCCTAAGACCCAAAACCAATACTAAGGTAAGTTCTGTAAGTTGAGTACCATGTCTCCCAACCTAGTATTTCGTGGTCCTTGTTATCCATTGACGAGTAATTGACCGACACTAATAAGTTGCCTAGAATATAGAATCTAGAGTTCCATGACCCGTTAGTCGACCAAGGCCTTATGGATAGGAAGATAGTAGGATGAATGTATAAGCAAGAACACCAGGTAGGGATTTGATTCTCTCAAAACTCGAACCACTTACTCCTCCTTCAAAAAATTTTGCATACTTGTATATTGGCTATCTTGACCAACGCTACTATTACCGCCTAGTTTTGCAAGCTTACTCTTTTATCGGGCTTGATTCAAGACATATGTTTATGGGGGACGCTCGCTAATATATTGTCTAATCAGAGTCGAGGTACTACGGTCTGATCAACCTTAGTGCACTTGGTTCGCCCTTTATCTAATTATCCTACGTGGATTGAGATATAGATGTCTCTAGGATATCATCCACGACTGCTTTGACAATTCTCCTTGAATTATACATTCGTCTTTGAATCACGTAATTGTGTTCAGTGACATCTCCCTTGAACCCTTCATTGTTTTTGTCCTTCATTGATTGGAAAGACGAAAGCTCATGATTGATAGGTAGAGACATAGTATCCCCATGACTATGATAGTCATATATGCAAGTATAGCTACCATCGGCCAGCCCTATGACAGGAACCTTGCCACCTTATCCTAGCCTCTAAGGTGGGTAGACTGTAAGCTTCTTAAAATTTTGGAATTTACCAGGATTACCGAGTGATTAGAATAACTTCCATTAGGATGATGATTAGAGCCCCATGGACTACCACTTTCCATTTAGATTATTTTGTGTCCCCAGCCGTGTCATTAATATTCGGAGCACGAGACCAGCGGTTACCTTCCAACGAATTTCATATGTAAGATCTAGACGAGTCCACCTCCACCAAGGTGTATCATATCCCACTCAAACGCATCCCCTTGTACTCTATTTTTATGGTACAATTTGTAGGTTAAAAAGACTAGTTATAACCTTTACCATAGTACCGGTATACTTTCCAACCTTTATTAGAGCCTTAACCTCGACCCCATTCCTTCGATCCAATATATGGTTGTGATCTACTCGAAGCCCACTACGCACATGCCACTAGTGTGCCACCCAATTGAGGCCTCATGTGCTACTTAAACACAAAAGTCTCGAAAGGTGCACTTTTGGGCTTCATGAACCTAGCTAACCAACCCAACTGTGGCAACTAGCTCAACCCTTGGATAGAAACCTATTCCGGGATACCCTAATCTAGTAAGAATGGTTTTAGCATCGAGATCTTGTCTAGTCCATATAGATTGAAACCCAATGTTCATCCAACCAACGACTAATGTCCAAATAGAGAACCCATTAAGACCACGATCTTGATTTCTCAAATTCCGTTCCATTATGGAACCATGTTTGAATTAGAATTTCGAGAACGAGACTTCTGTATTGCACAGATTGCAGGCCACTCTAAGTAACGAAGGCTCTTCAACGTGGCAAGTGACTGAACTAGAGGAGTCCAATCTAGCAAATAAGGCAGTGGTTCATGAACTCTTTCTAGTTATATCATTCGATAGACTCTACCGCTCTTGAAGCTTCATGACTGCTCTCGATTATTTTTTTATCTATTTGTCCTTCCTATTTTAGAGCGACGAGTGGTCGTGCTTATTAGGATTTATTAATAATTTTTAGCTACTTGTATAAATTATTGCTTGTTAAATTTTGGGTTGCCGATAGATACAAGAGGAGTTTAGATACCATATGCCTAGATAATTGTTGATAGGATTGTTAGCAAACAGTTAGAAGAATTTTAAGACTTTAGTTTGAGGAGTAGTGTGACCAAAGGTGGGTAGAAGTCCTGGAGGCTGTATGGCTAGGATGAAGAATACAAACTATTTTTGGAAGAATTAAATTTAAGGAGATTAAGGTTCAGGTAGACTTCTTATTGAATTTTAAGAAATAGTTATGATATAGAATTTCGAGGACGAAATTAATTTTAAGGTGGATAGATTTGTAGCTCCCCTTCCCGAAACTTTTTTTAAAATATTTTATTATTAATTATTTTATTGGTATAATTGTGTTGTATCCCGTATTGGTGATCTAATAATATTTTTCTAAGTATTCTTATTTTAATATTATAAATATTATTATTAGTGAGAATCAGTGGCGGTTGTATAAACCATTATGGATTTACTGAATTTTGTTATCAATATTATTATTTTATTTTATTATAAAATATTATGTTATTATTATGGGTATATTATTTTGTCAAGAAATATATTATAGGTTTTATTTCTGTATTATTAAGGTTATTATTATTATTTATGAAATTATTGTGGTTATTAAATATATAAATTATTTATTAATATTTATTATTAGTTAATTCTCTATCGAGATATACATATATATATATATATATATATATATATATATATATATATATATGTACACCTATTAATATACGACTAAAATGGACCTAGATATAGAGTATTTAGTCATGTTTATATATATATATAGATGTATGTGTATACGAGTACATAGATAAATATATACATATATACATATGGATATATATTAGATACTAAATAAGTAAGTAGATAAATAAAAAAAAACCAAATAACAAAGCAGCCCAAGCCGGCCTGCCCATCCCGAGCCCAAGACCCAGCCTAATAACCAAAGCTCAACAGAGTCAGTAGCACCCCCAGGACTTCATGAACCCGAGCGCGCTCAGCACCTTATAAGCAGAGCTTATATGTCGAGAGTTTTCTCTCATAAACAAACCAAACCCTAACTCCACCGCTGCGCCGACACCAGTCCCTGGGCGACCCCCCCCCCCCCCCGACACTGCTTCGCCGTGCAGGGCGCCGTCGACCGGCCAAGTCACGGCCAAGCCACACACGCGCGCGTGTAAAACTGAGAAGACAGGACAGCAGCAACACCATGGCAGGTACCGTTTCATCGTCATATTTCTTCGCGTACACTCCTCGGTTTTCGATTTCTTAAACTAGTATGGAAACCCTATTTGACCCTCTAGAGGCCCCAGCAAATAGGTTGCAGTATGGTCGAGCCTTTGATTCGTAAAATCGAGGCAAACATTGACAAAAAACCCGTTCAAAAACTGTGTATACACAGTCCAAATGTCCAAGTTTGAAGATCAATCCTGATCGATCTAATGCCATATTAGAAATTTTATTTGAACAGACTTTTAGACAACATGAAGGGCTCCGCAACCCAATTTGCAGAAGTCGATTTCATCGACTACACGCCGAGAAATCGGACCCCAAAGTTCATGAAAAACCTGATTTAAATTCAATGAAATCCATCCACACGACGTACGTCCCACCATTTCGGGCGACGTGGTCGCGAACCGAAGGCATCGAAAGCTGCATAACGGCTTCGTGGTCGTGTGGTCTTTGACGGAATTCAAATTGGTCGCGTGTGCGCGACGAATTTGATGCGTATCCGTCAAAATTCACCGTATCGTGCACTTTGCAAATTTCTCAATTACTTTGTGCACGCTCGTCAGATCGAGACGAAACTTGCGCCAACAGAACCGTATCATTTTTCTGGTCCTGTATGCCAAGTTTGGTCCGATTCTGAGACCGTTGATAAAATTGTCGTTTTGTGGGCCCTACGGTTCCACTCCACGGGCGATTTTGTGCACGGCCCGCCGGAATCCAACTCTGGACATACGATTGGATTTGTATCAGAAAACTGGATCCGTAGACATGTAGTTTGACGACTTTAGAGACCGTTGACTCTGGCACACTTTTCGGTGCAAAGCGGGTCCAACGGCGGACACCGTTTTGACCCGAAATTATCGTTTTGTCCCTGTGTCCAGAATTGGACTTAAGGACAGACAATCCTAGCTAAATTGACTATTCTGAGAATGTTGGTACTGTTTATTTCAGCATCCGGAGACTTCTGTATGTGTTGGTTGATTGCAGCTCATTGAGTGGTATAGTGTTATTGGTTTCTCCAGCTAAGGACCTCAGGCAAGTGCACTTTATGATTGCTTTTCGATTCATAGTAGTTTTCTCATTTCATGTCTATACATATATCTTGCTGCTTGTTGACACGCTCGTCACACGGAGTAGTCGGGAGGGGAAATATCTTAGTAAACATGTGGACTACCCAGAACTATCCCAGTGTCTCTCATGAATGATAGCCGCTGCACACGACACGTGCAGTGTGCCTGATTTACCCCCTAGCCGTCCACATTTCGAAACAGATATTTCATACCACCTAGATAGATGTCTTTTATTAGTTTTTCCTTGTTTACTTCTCTGTCGTGCTATGTCATCAGTTATCTATCAGTTTTATCTCTCATATGTTATTTTCATGTCTTGTTAATTCTATTGTGTTTTCGCATTATCGTCGGTTTGTGTACTTGTTCCATTCCTGACTGGAAACCAACATTTTTTAGGTTTAGCCGCTATCACTCTTAGCACTGGGGAAGACTTGGGTATGCTGAGGACAACCTAGAAATAGAAAGCAATTGTATCAATTTCATTACTATAAAATCTTGTATTTTCTTTAATTATAAATGTTGTAATAAATCTAGAAATGTGAATGAGCACTATTGTTTATTTTTGAGCATTTATTTTCTTGCGGGCTTGACAGCGTTCTACCGCCGACTCTGCAGCGTAGGCTGGCTTGGACACGTCTCGTATCCGGAAAGCGGGTGCGGGTCGTGACAGGGTGAGGGACTGGGAGTGGAAGGGCAGGGGGATGCGGGTGGTCGGATGGTGAGTGGGGGGTGGCTGGGGGGGAGGGGCAGGGGGTGAGGGCGGCTGGGGGTGAGGAGGGGGGACTGGGGGTAGTTGGGGGGTAAGGGGCTGGGGGGGAAGGATATGGGGGATGCGGGTGGTCGGGTAGTGAGTGGGGGGTGGCTGGGGGGGAGGGGCAGGGGGTAAGGGCGGCTGGGGGTGAGGAGGGGGGCTGGGGGGCGAAGGGTTAGGATTAGGGTTCGGAAAGCTGTGTCGATGTATACATATATTATATGTATGTATATTATACATCTTTAGAATTATATCTATGTATAAAAACCTATTTGGATATATAATCATTTATATAAGAGCTTATGATTATCTATATTATTATTATTGGAGTTATATAAGTAAATATTTCTTAAAGAAAACCATAAAAGGATATTGTTTCTATACGTAGATGTATACATATATTGTTTGTAATACTTGGTTGTTTGTGGGCTCTGGTAGATTTCGTAGAACCGTAGCAGCATTAATCTTACCTAGGCCCGGACCAAACCCGGGGAATCGCAGTCTCAGCGGCATTGGACAAACCCAGACAAGTATACCTTGCCTATTGGCTTACATATTTACAAGCATGTATTATTTATCAGTCATTTACTTTCGATATACTGCAACATTCTTTACCTATTTATTATCAGTACTCTTTTATGATTATCCTTACTGACACGTAGACATGATACACGATTTCGTATTACATGGCATATAGCGACCGGATTATGTTTTCTAGATATTTACTTGATGATGGACTTTCATGTGTATATGTTTGACTGGACTTCTAGATTTATCATTTATTAGAGTCAGACTGGATGTGTCGTAGATGTGACACGCGCAATAGCATGGGGTTGGAAGGGTAATCACTAGGCGTGAGCTACTTTTCCTTATAGTTATTGCTGCATCATTACCAGGGCTGCGAAGATTTCATAGTTACCACAGTTTTCCTTATAGGGACTGCGGATACATCATAGGTACTGGAGTTTCCTTACCAGAGTTTTGGAGTACACCGTGATAGCTCAATGATGTCCTCAAGTGCATCTCATACAGAACATATAGTCTGTCTAGTAATAGTGTCACTTGATTACATGTTTAGTTTCTTGGATCACTTCTTTTAAGATTAGGGGTCTGCTGCTCGGGGTGAGGCCCCGAGGGGGCTCGCAGTATATTGTATGTATGTAGTATGTAGTATATTCGTTTCAGTTTTAAAGTTTATCATATTTGCAGATATCTAGAAATGGCTATATCCATGTATCTGCGAGACCGTTCGTAGATGTACAACCCCATTCGAGATGACAGGTACGGTGTGCAAGAGGAATACATCGCCGGAGTAGAACAATTCCTCCAATTCGTGAAGGCGTTTCCTCAATCCATAGACGGCATGGACATTAAGTGTCAGTATACAAAATATCAGAACATAAAGTTTCAACCAGAATTGGATGTGACGTATCACTTATACACAAAGGGTTTCCTTCCGAATTACTACTAGTGGACCGAACACGGAGAGCTTGTACCTTTAGCATTCCAAGCGGAGCCTTATGTGGAGCCTTATATGAATGTCCACAACAGAACTGGTATCGAAAATGAGTACGTAAACATGGTCTTCGATGCTGCGGGGCCTAGTTTCGATCCATACAATCGTGATGCAGCTGAGGAGGCACCGAATGCCGATGCCGCGAAGTTCATAGAGTTGCTGGAGAATGCAAGGACTCCTTTGTACCCTGGTTGTGAGGACCATTCACCCTTAGAGGTGATCACTCGGCTCTCGAGCATAAAGTCTGACTTTAACATGTCACAAGAATACTACAATAGAGTGCTCGAGTTGATTACAGATATCTTGTCGGAGGGTGCCAAGTTACCGAAAGACTTCTACCGCTCTAAGAGGATGGTGAGATCCCTCTGGATGGGATGCAAGAAGATCGATTGCTGTCAGAACAGATGCATGCTTTACTACAAAGATGACAAGGATGCAGAAGTATGTGGATTATGTGGTGCTGATCGCTACAAGCCAACTGCTGCAGTCTAGTCTAGAAGATCGACTGCTTCAATGTACTACTTGTTGTTGATGCCACAATTGCAGAGGTTGTTCATGGTGAAAGAGACTGCCGAAAATATGAGTTGTCACAAGCGACAACAGACCGAAGGAGTATTAGATCACCCATCTGATGGAGAAGCGTGGAAGCACTTCGATCGAGCATATCCTAATTTTGCTTCTGATGCACGTAATGTAAGGTTGGGGCTCTGCTCTGATGGTTTCACCCCATTTGGACTTTTAGGCTCCCAATATTCATACTGGCCGGTAATCCTCACTCCATACAACCTACCGCCTTGGATGTGCATGAAGACACCTTACATGTTCTTAACTATTATCATCTCCGGTCCGAACAACCCGAAGAAAAAAATCGACGTGTACTTACAGCCGTTGATAGATGAGCTGAAGCAGCTATGGGAAACAGGGGCGTACATGTATGATGCTTCAAAAAATAGAATTTTCAGATACGGGCAGCACTAATGTGGACAATCAACGATTTTTTCAGCTTATGGAATGTTATCTGGATGGAGCACTCATGGTCGGCTTTCATGTCCGTATTGCATCGACCGCACTAAGGCTTTTCATTTAAGACATGGAGGAAAGCCATGCTTCTTTAATTGTCACCGACAGTTCTTGCCGAAAGACCATCCGTACCTTAGGAACAGAACTGCTTTCCGTGCCGGTGCTTGGAGAAGGACGATCTACCGCCAATATGGTCCGGAGAGGACACATGGGAGCAAGTAAAAGAAATTCCAAGTGCTATTGAAGATCCTACAACGAGCAGCCGTTGCAAGGGATTTGGCGAAGATCATAACTGGACCAAAAGGAGTATATTCTGGGATTTGCCATATTGGAGCACAAATCTGATTAGACATAATCTTGACGTCATACATATCGAGAAGAACGTGTTTCATAATGTAATTAATACTGTAATGGACGTCAAGGGAAAGACAAAAGACAATCAGAAGGCCAGGTTGGACTTAGCCGAAATATGCAGACGCCCTACATTGCACATGATAGACAACGGAAAGGGAAAAAATTTGGGCCTAAGGCAATCTACTCGCTGGACAAGGAGGACAAAGTGAGACTTTGTAGATGGATCCAGGACTTAAAATTTTCGGACGGATACGTCTCCAATCTAAGAAGATGTGTCGACATAAAGGAGTGTAAACTGACCGAAATGAAGAGCCACGATTGCCACATATTCATAGAGAGGTTAATTCCTGTTGTATTTTACGAATTATTACCGTCGGTAGTCTAGGATCCATTAACAGAGATTAGCTTATTCTTTAGAGATCTTTATTCTAGCAAGTTGCTCGTCGATTGTTTAGAGAAGCAAGAGAAGGACATTGTGGTAACACTTTGCAAACTTGAGAGAGTTTTTCTTCTGCATTCTTCGACTCAATGGAGCATTTGCCGATTTATCTTGTCCATGAGTCTCTTGTTGCTGGACCTGTCGGTTATCGTTGGATGTACCTGTTCGAGAGACAGTTGAACTACCTGAAGAGGAAGGTGAAAAATAAGGCACGGGTGGAGGGTTCTATTTGTGAAGCATATGTCCTTGAGGAGATTTTGAACTTCTGTTCCATGTATTTTCAGTCTCATATTGCTACAAATAGAACAAGAACTCCCAGAAATGACGACGGCCATGAAGATGGCAATGAGGCAAAGTTGAAAGTATTTACTGCCTACTGAAAACCATCTGGTAAAATAAAAAAAAAAGATATCTGAATGACGACGAGGTTAGGGCTGCAATGTTATATGTATTGCTCAACTGCAACGAAGTAGAAGTGGACAAGCTAGAGGGGTAAGTAAAATTATTTTGCGTGCTTCGTTGCTTCTCAATATAACTAATATACCTATGCTTCGTTGCTTTTCAGCATGTTTAAGGATGAGGTAACGTCCAGCAATCTGTACGCAACCGAGGAGGAAGCAGAACAACAAACGAGACTTCATTTTTCTTTTTTTTTGAGAGCATATGTAAGGATATTTTCATAATTTAATTTTTCTGTACGTATATTCTTGCACAGAATAATTAAGTTAGCATCGTTTATTTGGTATTTAGGTTGATCGTCCGGAGGCAATCCTTGAGAATGAGTATATTAAAACTATAGCCAAGGGACCAATTTATCAAGTGAAGAACTGGCTAAGTTACTGCGTAAATGGCTTCAGGTTCAAGTCAACAAATGCTCGAATAAGAGACGACTTCTTGGATCTGAATTTTACGAAGAATAGTTGTTTGTGCATAAAATCTTCAAACTATAAAGACGTTGACCCAGGCAATGACTTCTTTGGCGTCTTACGGGAGATTGTGGAACTGACATATAATTGTGCCATAGAACCTTGTAAGATCGTCTTGTTCAGATGTGACTGGTTCGATCCGATCCAAGGTCGAGGTTGGAGAGTTGACAAACATGGTCTTGTCGACATAAATTATCGCCGTCGATATCAAGCTTATGAGCCATTTGTTCTAGAAAGCCAGGCTCAACTAGTTTACTTTACCAGCTATCCAAAACGAGGAGCCGGGAGATCAGATTGGCGGGTAGTCTGTAAGACTAAAGCTTGGAATACCTTCGATGTCGACGAGATAGCTTATTAGGAAGACAAACTACCTCTTATTACAAATATTGTCGATGTGGACTCAACGGAAGTTCCTTATGACATGTTTCATCAATTGGAAGAGGTAGAAGTATCGGAAGAGGAAGAGGAAGTTGATAGAAGTGAAGAGGAAGAGGAAGAGGAAGAGGAAGAGGAAGAGAAAGAGGAACAAGATAAATTTTCACAAGAGGATTGAATATGTTTAATTTTCAGATGTAGTATGGTCTACTTTTGTTGGCCGGTTGACCTAAATTTGTAATACTTTTATAGCATAGTGGTCTGGTTTGTCGATTATGACACTTAATTTTTATATATACTTTTGTGGTCTAGCTAGTAGTCTGGTTTGGTGATTATTTTTGTATATACTTTTGTGGCCAGGTAGCTTAGTTTCTATTTCATATTTGTATTTGTTTTAATTTTTTCTAATATTTATTTTTTCCAGTTATGGCTCGACGTGGATCCTTTGGTACCGGTGCCGATGGGAGTCGACGAGTAGGACGGTCTCCATCTACCACTCCTCTTACTAGGTCCTCTTCATCCCCCTGCACTCCAGTATACACTAGCGGTCTAGTCGCCGACAGTGGCCCCGGCTCTAGCAGTTCCCGACTAGGGCCTTCTATTTCTACGTTGCCAGTACCATCGAGTATTCCAGAGGCCGACCCCACTATTGAGGAGGAGGCCGAGGCCGAGGCCGAGGTCGAAGCCCACGCCGAGGGTGAGGGCGAGGACGATGGCGAGGCCCACGCCGAAGGCGAGGCCGAGGCCGAGGGACGTGCTGCGGGCAGGGGCAGGGGCAGGGGGAGGGGCAGAGGGATGGGCAGGGGCAGGCTGCAGCTCCCATTTGAGACAGATCCTCCGTATCGCCCGAAGGGGGATCTAAGGTTGAAGATTTGGGCCTGTACTCGGGCCAGGCGGTAAGTAAAATTGTTACATTTAATTTTTTTAAATTTATTATAAACTTGTTTAATAAATTTTAATTTCTATTTTACAGTTATTATCCCTCCTCCGTACACCGGTCGCTGGGTACATTCATGCAACAGAACTACGGGGGCCCCTAGGTCAACTGGAGGGATGTCCCGGCCGACAAGAAGGCCTTCTGGTTTGAGCACTTCTCGGTACGTAAAAGTTTATTTCCTTTTAACATTTAATATGTTATGTTATAACTTACGTACTACAATAATTTTTTCAGCGGACTTACTTCTTCCCTCCCCACCGTGCCGTTGCTGTCGAGTCTATTTTTTCCAGCGTCGCCAGCAAGCTCATTAGGGATGCGATCCTCGACCAAAAGGATCGCGAGCGCTGGGAGAGCCTATTCAGGGTTGGATCTCTGCCGCCGATTGGGCGACAATAAAGAGGAGATTCGAGGAGTGAACCTACAAGAAGAAGTCCGCGAAGAACAAAAGAGCACGACATGTAGGGTCGCAGTGGTGTGGTGGGTCACGGTCCATCTTAGATTTCTTCACTCATATGGTACATATCTCACTGTATACCCATAATTAATACATTATAGTAATATATTTATTTCAACTTAACTGACAAATCATATAATAATTTCGTAACAGGTTGTCTC
This sequence comes from Iris pallida, assembly GCA_029216955.1. NCBI lineage: Eukaryota > Viridiplantae > Streptophyta > Magnoliopsida > Asparagales > Iridaceae > Iris > Iris pallida. The sequence continues at coordinate 613,068 of JANAVB010031820.1, forward strand.
GAGAGAAGACCCGAATATGGTGACCTTGTTCCTCGCTACGCACACGAAGGGGAAGCGGTTCGTCGACGACAAGGCCCAGGACACCTACGTAAGTTTTACTTAATGCTAGTTCATTACTATTCATTTTTAGTTACGTAGAGAATTCATATAGATGTTATATGTAAGTTTTACTTAATGCTAGTTCATTATTATTAATTTTTAGTTACGTAGAGAATTTATATAGATGTTATTTCTAGGACGAGTTTTTGAGGCTTAGGGAGGACGAGTCGACACATTAAGAGGGAGCTTGAGCTAGCACCTCCCAGCAGTCCCCGGTCGCCGCAGCTCAGTCAGATGACGAGCTGCGGATGAGTGTCGTTGGTGGCATGCATAGGGGTACGTAATATGGTACGGGCTCCTATGGTGCCTTCATTGCGTCACAGGCCGCTAGGACCACCACTAGTGTGTCCGGCCCCACACAGACTGAGGAGTCGCTGTTAGCCCAACAGAGTATCGATGCGTAGATCGCAGCTCTGCGTGTCGAAATACTACAGAGGATGGCAGCGTCGCAGCCGCATACGGATGATCCTGCACTCATCTCACATTTTGAGAGGCTTGAGGAGACAACTGAGATGCTGCGACAAATTTCCTGTGCTACACAGGAGACTACGCAACGGTTGGTCGAGCAGATGCATCAGTTTCGCGAGATGGCTACAGAGCGACCATCTGGTACGTCGGGAGCATCGTCTACATCCGAAGGTGCACTGGAGGACATGCTCGTCAGCCTGTCATCGGAGGAGTATCAGACGATCCTTGTGTTACGACAACAGTCATCTGGTGGTGCTCCTCCTCCAGCTTCGGCTCCAGCTCCAGGCGATCAGTAGTTTTGTTTTTGCATTTTTGGACTTTGTACTTTATATTTTTACTTTGTACGTATTTGAGGATATTGAATTTGTTCTTTATATTTGTACCTTATATTATTCGTTAAGGATATTATTTTGTTCTTTATATGTTTTGTCTATTCTGGAATGTATTGTGCGTGCGGCGTTGAGTGTTCCACCGAAGGGGTCGGCGAACCCAGGTGTATTTCTGCATTATGGATTCTGTATTTTGGATTCAGGATTTCTGTTGGATTATGTATTTTGCATTCTGGATTCTGTATTTTTTTTTCCAATTTAGCGACATTTTTAGCAACGTTTACATACGTCGCTAAGATTTAGCGACGTTTTTAGCGACATTTACATACGTCGCAAGGATTTAGCGACGTTTACATACGTCGCTAAAAACGTCGCTAAATTGCTGACGTGGCAGACAATCTGATGTCACCACATCGTCGCAAAAACGTCGCTAATGTGTCGCTAATCGGCGACCACAAAGAAATGTCGCAAATAACGTCGCTATTTAGCGACGTTATGACTGTCGCTAATTTACGTCGCCATAGCGACGTTTTGCTACGTTTTGCGATGTTTTTTCGATTAGTGAAACACTTTTTTCCGTCGTTTCCAAAATGTCGCTAAAACGTCGCTAACTTAAGTTAGCAACGTTTTGGCCGAGATTAGCGATGTTTATAAACGTCGCTAATCTGACAAATATTTGTAGTGGTATCAAAATGCAAGTTGAATGTATTATTTGAATTGTAAAATAAATACTTAGTGAATGAGCAAGATAATATGATTTTGTTGTATTTGAGATTTATATTGGCTAAAGATAGCGAACTACCGTCGATGCTACGGCGTTGGCTGGACTTGACCACGTACTCGTATCCCGTAAAGCGGGAGTGGGTCGTGACAAGTTTTTATGGTGGCCTATACAGGTCCGTTTTTGCAAATTATGCGAACTCATGGTAGTACGTATACTAGTCGTACTGCTACGAGCCTGCGATAGAAAGTGCTCTTTCACAATTAGGATTGATTGATTAGGATTAGGTTTATAATAGGAAAACCCTTATTTAGTTTGACTACTTGGGTAGTTAAGGTTGCTTCATAGGCTATGGGATTGAATTAGGAATAAAACTTGAAATTTAAGGTTTAATGAATTTGGAAATAAATTTCATATTTGAGAAATTTTTATGTAAGGATTTAATCTTGTATTTTCATATGATGGTATGATCTAAGGTGGATAGATTTTTTTTATTGTTAAATTATATCTTCGACGTTAAGTAATTGTGGAATATTAGAGTTGTTAAACTTTTGGAGTTTAAATTTTATGAAAATTATTGATTATGTATTTGTTGACAAAGTTGAAATTTTTGAAAGAGAAAATTTTGAAATTGTGATAAGAATTTGAAGGTATGTTAAATTTTAAATATTGAGGAATGAGGGAATAAGTGAATTGTTTCTATATTTTGAGGAATTTAACTTTGAATGTTATGATATTGAACTGGGTATTGAATTCTCAATTTAAATTGACTAATGGAAATTTTTATATTGTTAGGGTATATGATTTATTTATAGGTTGACCAAGGGTATATGTTAAGACATGGATGGTGTAAGTCAAGCTCCTCTAACTCTATTCCTTGATCGCAGTCTTTTCTAAGTTATCTAAATTCTTTATATGGCTTGTTCCTACCCTAAATTTCTTGAATCTTCTAAAAATCCAAGATCAAACCTAAGTTCCCGTATTTTGTTCCTGCCTTATCCATCCATTTTGACCAATGACTTGATCAAATTAATAGTTTATTTTTATTTGATTATCCTTTTATCTTAATTACTCAATACTTCCTATTATAAATTTTTATTATTTTTTATTTAAATTTGAGAACGAATTTATTTCTAAGGTGGTAGATTTGTAACCCCTGTTTTCGGATTCTCAAAAATTTATTTGATTTATTAAAAAAATTTCCAATTAATAATGTATTAGAAAAATAGTTTATTTATTTATTTTTCTAGGAAGGAAAGAGTATTTTCAATTTACAAAAATGGACTTTACCTAATTATTTTAGATTTCTAATTTATAAAAATATTGTTGTTTTGGTAATAATTAGTAGTTAATTTATTCTTGATTTTCAAATACTAGGTTAGATTTGAGTAATTGGCTTTTGATATTTTAATTCTAAAAGTATAGTGTTTTGATAATATTAAATATTATTATGGTTATCAAACATTTATATTTATTAAATAAGTTTAAATATTTATTTATGATTTAAATTCATAAAATAAGATTGATCAATTTATTTTGATGGATTTAAATCTCTAAAAAGATTTAATCTATATGATTGGAATCCTTCCCTTATTAGGAACCTTCATCCCTATATAAAGGGAGGTTCGCCTTTATTTTTTTTTCTCATATCAAGCCAACACCCATCTCTTCCACTATTTGTCCTTTTTCTTTTATACATTTACAATTTCTTTCTCGTGTCCACATCCTGGACATGCGACACTAACCCGAATTCTTCCCTACCCGAGCTTTCTAACAGCCCTACGCTCCCCGGTCGTCTCCCCCGACCAACTCATCATCATCATCCAAACAACCTCAATCATCCGCCATCACCACAACCAGACCCGGCACAACCACCGTATGGCCACCGCCGCTCCTACCACAGCCGCCAGCCTCACCGGAGAACCCGAGCTGATTGACCCCCGACCCGATCCCAGTATCCTCAACGACCAAGCACCATCGTCATCCCTAATTTTCTGTGGCCGATTGCCAACCCTGGCCACCCATCCGACCAAAATCACCTTCTTTTGCCACCACTGTTTCCCCGAAACTACCACCGCCTCGGCCACACATGGCCAAGCCATCACTGCCACCATCTCCTCCTCATTTTCCATCCACAACCGGCCCACAGCCGAGACAACACCACCACCGCAATTAAAGGGGCGTACCTGACCATCGTCCACGCGCCGAACCCTGATCCCTCCAACCGCCGCTGGTCTCGACTCAGAGCGTTGCGCACCGCTTCGATATCGAGTGCCACCGCGCTGGAGGGTTTTCCACCAGACGATCTACTTCCTCTGCCACTCTCCCTCTTCCTTCTGATGCCTATGCGCCGTCGCCTCCAGCGCGCGACACCACGATGAGCGCCGGATGCTCGCCAATGTCGAGTCCAGGCCACGGTCGAAAACCCTGCGTCCGACTATATCCAACTTTCTCTGCTTCTCCTTCTTCTCGATCCAGATTTCAAGCTCCGATGCCTTCCCATCACTTCCGTGCTCCTTTCCTCTCTCTCTTTCTTAGCTTCTTTTCTCTCTTAGTTGCCACTCTCTCTCCCCTTCTTTTAAAGTTTGCTACTTCTTTCCTTTTCACCTCTCGAAAAACGAGAAGGAGAGAACAGCTGAACAAGATGTTATTATTATTATATTATTATTATTATTATATATGTATGTATGTATGTATGTTTTAGAGTAAATATATTAGTATTATTGTTGGATTGATATTGTTATTATTTAAATTATTACTTACTTTGAAAATTATATATATAATAATTTCTAAATTATTTTGGTAGCAAAAGTATATTGGTGCTTGACTATATACGTACTTTCAAAACAGTTTTCAAAGTGTAAAAATATTACTTTATTGTTTTATGGGATAATAAAATACAGTCTTTGACCTAAAATCCCCATTTTGACTAATTGGGTTTTTAGCGTTAAAATAAATTTTTAATATTTTTAAGTGGTTACCTAAATTAGTGTTATATTATTTTGTATTATTTATGGATTTTTAGTTTAAAATTTTATTTGATAAAATTAGTTTTTAGCCTAAATTGTTTTCTTATATTTTCAAATAATTATTGTAATATTTTGAATAAAGGAAAACCATAGTTTTTATTTATAATTGATTTCCAAATATAGTTTCCAAATAAAAAGGTGTTTTATAAAATAGTTATGGATATTTTATTCGAATATTTATTCTTGTCCATAACCAAATCCTTCCAAATCTCGAACATCATATATTGTTCCTAGCAAATTTGACTATCCCGGACTCAATGGCACGGTCCGTGCCATCATCCGAGATCATCTTACCTAGTTTTGACTTCTGAGACTATTTTGTGTCAAAATGATCTTATCGCGCCAGTCAACGCCAAATCAAACCGAGGCAAGTACTTGCTGACGCTTTCATGTGCATTTACTTTATATTGTTATATTTCACTTGTACATGCTATTTTTCGTGTCTTGACTGTCTACACACACGAGATTTGTGTGATTGACTAATGTTCTCATAGTTATCGTGATCGTTATTGTGATCATGTTTTCATGATTGTGAGGTATGGATATTGGAGGGGTACAATTTAGGCACGTGGACAAAGTCCGATTGTATTATTGGCAACTCTTTCGGTTACGGGGATAGGCCTTATAACCTCATCGTTCGCCCAAGCCGTCCATGTGTAGGAACGTTGTACTTCTCATGACACGTACACTAATATTGTTTATATGAGTTTTATTATCTTTTCCATGCTTGTTACTTATTTTATTAGTTCTTCCATTGCATGTCTTCTTGTTCATATGGTTCATGTTTCCATTGATCATTGTTTCACATGTTTAGTGTTATATGCTTTATATTATATTTGTATTATAAGGGCTAGATTTGTACTTGTTCCAATCCTGACTGGATATATTTTTTTAGCTGACAGATTCTTGATGACTTGCTCTCTTGCTTTGGATTCCTTCGGTTGGAGTTAGAGGTATCTTGGGGGCCAACTATAGATTCTAGCTAGAATAGTCACATGTAGCAAATTTGTATAGAAATGCAAGTTGAATGTATTATTGGAATTATAAAATAAATAATTAGTGAATAAGCAAGATAATATGATTTTGTTGTATTTGAGATTTATATTGGCTCCAGACAGCGTACTACCGCCGATACTGCGGCATAGGCTGGAGTTGGCCACGTACTCATATCCCGAAAAGCAGGAGCGGGTTGTGACAATGACAGGTCCCAGAATATACTCATTTTTACCCAATTATGAGTGCGACCAAATTCAACACGCTTGTATCCCTTTGTAGGTTCTTCGATAGCACTTGGAAAATCTTTGACCTCCTTCCATATCGTGTCTTCGGTCTACCTTGGCGGTGGATTAGCCTTCTCCACAATGCCGACACGAAAAGCATTCATGTTCCTCCAGAACGGATGATCCTTTGATAGGAACTGTCGATGACAATCAAAGAAGTACGGTTTTCTTTCGTGTTTCAAACGAAAAGCCTTCGTGCGATCTATGCAATACGTACATGAGAGACGACCATGAGTGCTCCATTCCGATAACATTCTATAGGCCTAAAAGTTGTTGATGGTCCACATCAGTACGACACTCATCTGAAAGTTCTATTTTCTGGAAACATCGTACGTATTGGCACCTACTTCCCATAGCTGAATCAACTCATCTATCAACGACTGTAAGTACACATCGATATTCTTCTTTGAATTGTTCGGACCTGGAATGATAACGGTTAGAAACATGTAAGGAGTCTTCATACACATCCACGGTGGTAGGTTGAACGGAGTGACAAATCACTAGCCAACACGAATATTGGGAACCCAAAAGTTCGAACGGGCTAAAATCGTTAGAGGATAGCCCCAATCTTACATTACGTGGATCAGAAGTTAAGTCTGGATACTCTCGATCAAAGTGATTCCATGCTTCTCCATCGGATGAATGATCGAAAACTCTATCGATCTGTTCCCGCCTGAGTTAACTCATGTTCTCGACAGTCTCCTTCACCATAAATAATCTATGTAACCACGGCGTCAAAGGCAAGTAGTGCATCGAATCGGTCGGCTTTCTTTCACCAGGAGTCCTACTTGAACTTGCTATTTTGTAGCGATCAGCACCACAAAATCTGCACACGTCTTCATCCTTGTCATCCTTGTAGTACAATATGCATCCGTTGCGACATGCATCAATTTTATCATATCACATCCAGAGCGATCTCACCATTCTCTTAGATCGGTAGAAGTCTGTAGGTAACTTTGCACTCTCTGACAAGATCTTATAATCAATCCAATGATTCGGTTGTAGAATTCTTGAGACATGTTAAAATCGGACTTGTTGCTCAGCAGTCTTGTAACCACCTCCAACGGTGAATGATATTCCTCACAATCAGGATACAAAGGAGTCCTTACATTCTCCAGCAACTCCATGAACTTCGTAGCATCGACATTTGGTGCCTCCTCAGCCGCATCATGATTGTCCGGGTTGAAACTAGGCTCCGTAGCGTCGAAAAACATGTTCACCCATCCTTCCACTATAAGAAAAATACCTTTTTATGACGGATAAAAACTGTCATATATGACAATTTATGACATTTTTTTGAAGCAGTCAACCGTCATGAACACAGGTGTTATAAAAGTTTAGAAAAACCGTTATATATAATGTACACTTATATGACATTTTTTAAATAAAAACGAGATAATTAAGTCAATTTTGTGTAACACTAAATTTCAAAACGACATTAATATTATCATTATATATAACACATCTGTTCGAAAGAGTTATGACTAAGATACATATACATGACGCTTGCTAAAATGATTTGGTTCTGAAACTATTCATAAAATGTACATGAAACATTATAAAAGAACTTATACATAACACTTTCTAACGTTCTGTTATGGTTATTCACACACATATATGTCACCTGTCAATGCTTATAATTCAATGCATTATAAAAAGCATATTAATTTCCCGTGACAACAGAAATATGAAATTTTACTAACATTTGAAACATTTCATTAAAAATATCCAAATATCATACCATCTTAATTACATTTCAAAATATATAACTCTTTTTTCAACTTTTGTTTCACCAACATATATATCACAATTACATTTCAAAATATCCAAAATATATACATCTTTTCCATTAAGGGTACCAGACCATATTTACTTTCTAACGTTTTGTTCTGGTGTCCATTCTGCAGATTCCACCACATACAAACTTGACTGTTTACCTCTTAATCCAACCTACAGTTCCAAACACTACAACAAAAATACCTTAATGTGATGGATGCATGAAGTCATCAGTTCAAGATCGTCACATCAATTAATAAATAACAAAAACCACAAAGCAATAATAAAAGTAAATGTAGCAAGCAATTATATTATACTAGAACTATTTGAATTCTCGATAATGTCAGACAAGTTGACCGAATATCAAAGAAACGAACAAAAACTAGCATCCCCAAAATGTCAAAATTAATGTAATGCAGACAAAGGAGATGAATAAGTAAAGGAGTTGGCTTAATTAGTGATAAAAACACAATCATCAATAATCATATAACAGTATAGCAATGGACCAGTAAAAAATTATATAATAAGCACAACTTACCAATTGATACAGATCGAGTGCACCTTGCATAACTACAAAAGAGAATTCCAAATTTCAGTCATTGGATAATCAAAGTATTTATCAGTTTTTACAATGTTTGAAGTCTCTGTTTACTTACGTGTAGCAAAGGTTGTTCATAAGAGACTGCAGGTGATCAGCTGTGAACTTGTTCTCATCCCACAGGACATAGTAGTACGTAGGACGGCTTGTACCCTTAACAGTTAGCAATTGATATATCAGGATACAAATGTAATATATACTTGACAAAAAAATAGAGAAATTAGCATGCCTATCAAATATATTATTAAAAAGATGACAACTATTGCATGCATGTGACACAAGGAATAAGAGAGATTTCAACATGCGTGCAGGTGGCAGCAAGAACTCACCTTCCATATTGCATCAAGTTCGTAGAGCAATATTTGGTAGAACTGTACAAGGTTAATAAGGTAGCCAATGCGGTAACATTTCTTGTATACCTTCGAGTGTTAAATAAAAATAAAGGGCTCACAGGCACATCACATATGTGAACATAGCATAGATGATGAATTCATTCAGGTGGATAAAAATATCTAAGAAACCATGTTAGGTTACCTGGGAAGCACTATCCTTGAAAATATAATTAAAAATGGCTAATAAAACATATTCACAATGTATAAATTTCTACCAAAAAGATGAGGGAGGATATGATGGTTCGCTATGATGAAAAGGACACTGTTGTCATAAAAATTATGTGAAAACATTGTCATATAGATGTCATTGGCCAATGTTGTCATATTTTACCCATAATATGTAGTAAAATGATAACAATTTTCAAGTATCAGTAAAAAAAGAAATCTAGTATCAGTAAAATAAAATGCAAATTACTTAGTTAAGAGTTCTTTAACTATTCAAAAATTATTTAACAATTCAAGTACCAGTCAAAACAAAGTTTAAATCTTGTACTTTTATATGAATATATGATTCTCTAACCAGTTTCAACCTTTGATATGAACTATTCAAAAATTCTTTAGCTATTCAAGTATCAGTAAAAAATAGCAGCAAACGGGATTAGATCTACCTGAGCAGCAGAACAGGAACAGAATGCTTCTTCAAGACTTAGACTCTGACTCCGGTTCTTCGATCCTTCTATTCGTAATTTATTTCCAAATTTTCTTGATTAACCAAATTAGCAAGATATGATGTTCATTTTCATCTGTGTATTCTTTAATTTCACCACTGACCTGCCAACCAAACACAAGCTTTATGTTCACTAGTAATTGTTTGCAAAAACAGCAGAATAAGTCCACACAAATAAGCAACTCAACCAATCCTTTCATCTAATAATTAATAAACTAGCAGATATAAATAGTATATCCAATAAAAGGGCAATAACATTTCTAAGTTAGAAAGTTGAGTAGGGTAGGGTGCATATCAATTCCATGTCTTCGCTATGCTTACTTCCATCTCGCTGTAGGAAAGAAAATTACTTAGTACATTATATGATATTAAGCAATTGAGAGTCCATATATACAAGGTTGCAAGTCTAAGCATGTCTATGAAATAATTGTTCAGTCACAAGTCAAATGAAATAAGAATTTCGAGATGCATAGAAGAAAATCACCCAAGAGGAAACATATATATATATATATATATATATATATATATATATATATATATATATATATATATATATATATATATATATAAAATATATATATATATATATATATATATATATATATATATATATATATATATATATATATATATATATATATGTATATGCTCGTATAACTACATAAGAAAAGTGCACTAAAGAAAAATCACCAAATGAAACAAGGACTAACTACAGAAAAGCAACCAACCGGGACATGGAGTCGGTCTCAAATTTTTTTCTTTCTCGAATTTATCGAAAAAGAGACCAACAATGTCAGCATCGGACCATATCGGCAACAGTTAGTATCTGTTCAGGACATGTCAAAGTCGAGTACGTCCTATCTGGCTACAACTTGTAACATACAAGCATACTCTTTCCATAAGTGGTATAATATGGTCCTTTTGGAGAAGTACTATAGTACTTCTGAACTAGTAAATTGAGTCAAATTTTTGGCAGCTCATATGATGGAATGCTAATAAATGAGCCAACCATTACAATCTAAAATAGAATGCCTATATGGCTATTCCCATGTTGGACTCACTGTAATATACTTTTTATCTTTTTATGAGAATTAAGAAGGCATCAAGCATGTAAAGGATTGTCTTATTTGGCTATTGTCGGGGTGTATATATACATAGTCAAAGTGTAACTATGTTGATAAGCAATATCAATACCATAAGAATTTCACTAAAGGTGTATGTATATATGCTCCTAGTTTATACAAGGTTTCACTATAAGGTGTCTGTATATCCGTTCATGTCATCATCACCAACTTTAATCTGTATTAGTAGTATGTTAATTGCTCTGAGAGTGGTCCAATGGATCCATTTATGAATGCATATGTTGAAAGAATGCAAGCAACAACAAAGGAAAATTTTTATTTTGTGCTTTAGTTTTTTCAAATTGTGTATGTTGGAAAATTATGACAAGTAAAATCAAATTATGTTTCTGTTTGTTATAAAAATGGTAAACAAATATTCTTAAGGGTGACAATATACAACCCCCAAAGAAAGTAAAGACTCGCATAAAAGCCCATCTCAAGCAATGATTTTAACACATCAGAGCAAATGTTAAGAAATTAATCTTATTAATACAATCTACTTTTCCTTAAATAACAAATCAATCAGATATGCCTCTTAAAGGACCAAGCAGGCTATTCCTATAATGATCAGGAAATTTGATAGAAGTGGTTAACAAGATGATAGAGGTTGTTGACCATTAACCACCACTGCATGGGATATTATCACGACCTGCACCCTTATCAGGGGCACGAGCACGTGGGTACGTCCAGTATATGCCGCAGAATCGACAGTAGAATGCTGTATATAACATCTGTAAATACTACGACTAACAGTATAAAGGTACCTGTACAGTATATGCACTCCGAATTGAGGTGACATAGCAAATACAGTCTCAATCAAAAGATAAAACTAAGGTAGATAGCACAGAAGGAAAAATATGATAGATGAAATAGGAAATAAGTTCAAGATCCAACATAAGCCCAAAAATGTACACAATATCACAGGATCACAAAAATATAACATAGAAAGCTACAGTCTGATAGTACTAGCTGGATCGCAGTCCAGGCAAACCCAACTAAGCTACACTACTCTGGAAGTGCAAAGTCTAGTGGCTCTACTATCAGGCCACGGTCCTGGACTACTCCATCTAACTCGAGCCCATAATAGGTCGAGCAGTCTGTCTCAGAATCATCTGTAATATATCAACGATATTCTGTCAGAAAATGAGTAAGTACAAGCACTAACAGCAGTTCCATATGAATTGACAAATTTTATTAGAGACAGTATAATGAAATACAAGACAAAGATATAGGATGACTTAGGAACCATTCAGAAGCTGAGTTACAACCCTTAAACAAAACAAGGACCGGGGTTGTAACCCTTCTCCCGAGCAGAACTTAGTCTCTAATCAAGGTACAACATAAAGGCATGTAGAACATGTGAGTAACTGAATATCATAGCATGGTGAGAAAGTACTGAGTATAGAACAGAGCAGGATATAAGATAAGGTAAAGTAAATATAAAATATGCCTTGAATTATTAGAGCGTTTTGTGATCGGCTTTGGGAAATATTACAGGACAGGCTATCCACTTGGCCCGACAATCACAAAAAAATCTGGGAAGGGTCATGTCGGCCAACCTGGATAGCAAGCACAAGGAAAATAGGATCTCACTACACCTACGTGAGGGAAGAGTGGCACGAGCACAAGAATATAGTGACAGGGTGGCTTTGATCACATAGCCCCTAATAATTTTCCATCCCCGAATAGTATAATGGATCTGGACAAAACATGTCATGGCACATGATTCCATAAGAGGGCAGTAAGTCCCCTTAGAAATCAGTGTCTATACAAGTACAGGGAACAAGACAGGAAATGTACCAATATATCGAGAAAATCTAGGAACAATATCTCATGTCATGATCCAACATATACTAGTCCGTGAACTATCATGACTGGAAATCGAGTAAGACACTAAACCTGAATCGGATATAGCAGATATCAAGACAACGAAAACTATCAGTGAATGTACTTGCCTGCTGTCCTGATCTGTAGGGTATATCAATGCTCAGGTGGTAATCAGAGACCTAAAGATGAGATATTGTATGTTAATTTAGGTTTAACAAAGTTATGATTGATTCTAATGAATGATATGAAATCTAGGTCAAACTAGGTCATACTGAGTCACACTACGTCCTGTCAAGTCAATCTAAGTCAAACTAAGTCAACTCTAGGTCATACTAGTCATAGCAAGTCAAAACAATTCAAAGCAAGTCAAACGGGGTCAAGAGTTGACTTACAGTTGACTTTTAGTCAACTGGTCAACCCTGGTCAACTTTGGTCAACTCTAGGCCAACCTAGGTCAAACTGGTCAAGTGTTGACCAACAGTTACCTTTTGGTCAACTGATCAACTCTAGTTTGGATTTGGTCCATTTTAGACAAAGGGCTGACTCATTGTTGACTTTTGGGTAAAAAGTCAACTCTGGGTCAACCGAGCCAAAATTGGTTCAAATATGACATTTCTAGGGTGTACCTATCAAGACATCTAAGTTTCAAGTCAAATCGACTACCCGTATCCCGTATCTTGAATTTACTCGTTTACCCTTTATATATATTTACCCTTTACCACTCTAACACTAAAGCCAAGTGGCTTTCCCTTGGAAGTTTCACTCTCGGCTTCCTAGGGTAGTAGGATACTAACCTATACTAACATTACCTACCAAGTTTCCTAGGTAAAGTGGACATCCAGTCCATCTTACGGTCCATGTTATTCAATTACCTATTATCTTGAGTATCGTAAGATGCTCAATGGCATCATGAGATAGCATTCTTCCTACTTCAAACGCAATCCCGATTCTAACTTAGGAGCCTACCCACAAACTCTATTTCACATTAGCTAAGTCCTATTTCAATTTGGATACGTTCCGACACTCGTATCTCAATATTCTCCTTCACTTGCCCTCACACAAACACTCACTCACTCTCACAAAACTCACTCACACACACTCACATAGGGCTACTTTGGAGGGTTATTAAGTGGGTTATATGGGTGTATATATAGAGTATATATATGTATATATATAGGTAAAAAAATGGGGGTTATATGGGTGGCAAATGGGGGCTATGGGGGGTTGCTACTGCTGCTTTTGCTGCTGCTGATGTTTAAACTGCTGCTGCTGCTATTTCAGTAGGGGGGCAGCAGCCCCTAGCCCCCCTACTGTTGCTGCTATGCTCTAACTTTCCTCCTCCTTCTCACCCTCTATTATCCCTTCTATTCTTCCTTCTTCTAACTCTTCCTCTCTAATTCTTCTTCCCTAATTCACTATATATATATATATAAACACACACTATACAAATCATTCTCATTTATTTCCCCTCTTCTATATATATATATATATATATATATATATATATATATATATATATATATTTATATATATATATATATATATATATATATATATATATATATATATATATATATAAACACACTAATTCCTCCCCTCTTCTCTACATATATATATCACTTCACAATATATATATATATATAGACACACACATATATATAAATAATACTCCACATAACACTAATACAAATATGAAATTTAAAGTGTCAAAACCACTTAGAGGCAAAACTAATATTCTTGGGGTGTCCAACTTGGGGGAAAACACTAGGACACAAGCACAAATCAAAACTCTCACTAGGACACACCAAATGGACTCAAACTTGACACAAATAGGGACACAAACATGGGGATCAATCCTACTTGGTCAAAGTTATTCTACATGATAAAAAATAGAAATAGAGGATAGTTTGTACCTATTGGAAGATGGATCCCAATACAAAATCTTCCGACATGGCTCCGACACAAAGTGAATTGTTTAGGACACACCTCTTCTCCTCTTGCTCCCAAAAGTTTGTAGAAGCACCATTTAAGGTAGAGGGAGAGATTGATGGAAGAAAATTGGAAAGGAAAACTTTATTTGGAGATGATTCCAAGGGATTTCTCTTCTTTTTCTTGGAATGACACTTGGAGAAAAAGGAGATGGAAAAATTTGAAGTGTGAATGGAAGAAAATGGGAGAGGGGGTGGCCGGCCATTAAAAGGGGGATTTTGGGCCCTTGTGTAATTACAAGTTTGCCCCTCTATTCTCTCCTTATAAAGGTTAAATTCCTATTAGGGTTTGGGGTTAGAAAAGACCAAATAAAAATCATAATTAGGCCTAATCACTTATGTGGTATTAGACCAAACTCCTAGACCTAAATGATGAGTTTGGTGGGCCATGGCTAATTAATGTGTTAAGCACAACTTAAGTTGAAATTCCCCAGAGTGTCGAAATAAGTCGGAATAAGATGAAATTCGAAGCACCTTCTCCCTGCGATCCAGAATCTCCACTGGCTGTTCTGGATAGCTAAGAGTAGGTCCCATTCGTATTGCTGAATGGTCCAATATATGGCTAGGATCTGTCACGTACCGCCTCACCTTCAGCTGGTGATACTCGGACCTCAAGTCTATTTTCCAAAATATCTTCGCCACACTCAGCTGATCGAACAAATCGTCGATCCTCGGCAAAGGGTATCTATTCTTGATAGTGAGGTTGTTGAGTGCCCTGTAATCAATACACGTGCAGGCCGTACCATCCTTCTTCGACACAAACAGGACTGGCGCTCCCCACGACGAAGAACTGGATCTGATAAACCCCTTGTCCTGCAGCTTATCGACTTGCTTCTTCAGCTCTATCAACTCGCTGTTGTTGATCCTATAGACGTGCTGTGAAATAGGCTCGGCGCCCGGCACCAAGTCTATAGATAACTCAATATCCCTGTCTGGCGGCATCCCCGGTAACTCCTCGGAAAAGACACCCGAGAACTCAGCTATCAACGGATGTGGCAAGTCCTGCCCCGCCAACAAAGCTCCACAGAAGCCAGCCTCCGGCTCCGTTGCTTCTCGAGCAAACTTGATCTCTGGCTCTCCCGACGGCCTAAAAGAACTCTACCTCCTCTACAATCAATACTAGCATGGTGCATGCTCAACCAATCCATACCGAGTACCATATCATACCTCGGAAGGGGTATTATGAGCAGACACGCACTCAAGTCCCGGCCTCCTAAAGTAACTCTCCGCCCCTTGCAGATATTATAAACCAGTATGATGCCTCCCCGATCAATATCTTACAAGTCCTACCCATATACTCATCAATAATGTTGTGTCTCAGAGCAAAAGAAATAGACACAAAACTATGAGTGGCACCAGAATCAAACAAGGCAAAAGCAGGGAAAGAATTAAGGAGAACGTGACCTGCCACAACATCACCCACTGGCTATACCTCATCCTCTGCTGTCAAGGCGAACACCCTGCCCATAGGTTCTTTCTTCTGGTGCTGTACAAAGCACTGCTGCTGGGTCTGAAGTGGAGGATCTCTCTACTGAACTGCTGGTCCTCTAGCCTGCTGCACTCTGTCCTGGCCTCCTCGGACTCCACGAAAGCGGCAATCCTTCAGCTGGTGATCGGGCGCCCCATAGTATAGAAAGACGCCCAACCTCTTCCTACAGGCCTCTCTAGTGTGCCCCGGCTTCCCGCAAAAACTGCACGGAGTAGCCTGTCTCTGGCCCTGTCCCTGGTGCTGCTGGGAACGCGCTGGTGCCTGCTAAATCTGTAACAGAGGCTGCTGCTGAAATGGCCTCTGCTGATGCTGAATGTGGGGGCGCTTGGCCGGTCCCATACTGGAACTCGGCCCCATGGTATCACCGCTCCTCTTCGGTTTGAGACCGAAGTCCTCCTCTGCAATCTGCGCATCCATCAATATCTGATCGAATGTCACGTCACGGCGACCCAAGGTGCGTGTGCGCACTGCATGAATAAGTCCCCAACGGAACTTACGAGCCTTCTGCCCCTCATCCTGGATCAGATCGGGAGCGAACCTGCTAAGGCGGAAGAACTCTGCTGCATACCCGTCCACCGACGACTAGACCCATAAATTGGCCCTCCAATGCTGTGAGAGCCACGTCCGAGAAGAACTTCTCCGATGTCGAAGAATCGGCTGGCTGCGGCTGAAACCCAAAGTCCTCTCAGAAGCTCTGCCAGCTCCATACTCCACTGTACGTCCTCTAGCCAATCGTCTGCATAAAGGATGCCCTCCGTGCCCGTGAAGTCCCTGGAGCTCATCTTCCTAAAATCTAATATTGTCCCTGGCTTAGACTGCTGCTGGTACAGCTGCTGGCCGGTAGGGCCCTGTACCGTACCCGGTGCCACTCTTTCCACGGCTGCCAGTACAAGCTGATACGAGTTCTCCATGCTCTACCTCAGAATCTCAGTCTGGCGGTGTGATGCCTTCGTCTGGCGCTACGATGCCTCTGCCTGGGCTCGCTGAGTCTCCATCATCTGCTGAAGGAGAAGGAACATATGGTGTGTATCCGTCGATATCAGAGGTAGTGGCGGTAGCATCTCTAGAACGACGAACGAAACCCTCTGGGGTGGAGGTGGTAGACCTCCCTACGCAACTGCCACGGCCTCCGGGATAGTGGAAACACTGGGGGCAGTCTCCTGAACTTCCTCCTCAGCCTGGTCGGATCTCTCGTACAAGCTACTCAATTCAGTGGCCTACAGGTGAGTCTTCGTCATCCTGGAGATGAATTGAAACAAAGAGATCAATATAGCACATGAGAAGATATTATCAAAGAAGGACATTTAATTTAATACAAGGAGGGTCATCATGATAATCAAAAGATCAAAAATTTTCCTAGGTGTGATTGAAAAATTCTAGTAGTAATAACTAGGACCAAATTTCTAATAGCAGGCTCGTAGCAGCACTCTAAGTCGAGCACCACTACAAAAAATCATACCAGTTGTGACTCTAACTCGGAGACCTGCGTGGGCCACCACAAAAATGTGTCACGACCCGCACCCTTATCAAAGGCACGAGCACGTGGGTACGTCCAGCCTACGTCGCAGAATCGGCGGTAGAATGCTGTATATAACGTCTGTAAATACTACGACTAATAGTATAAAGGTACTTGTATAGTATATACACTCCGAATGGAGGTGACATAGCAAATACAGTCTCAATCACAAGATAAAACTAAGGTAGATAACACAGAAGGGAAAATATGATAGATGAAATAGGAAATAAGTTCAAGATCCAACACAAGCCCAAAGATGTACACAACATCACAGGATCACAAAAATATAACATAGAAAGCTACAGTCTGATAGTACTAGCTGGATCGCAGTCCAGGCAAATCCAACTAAGCTACACTACTCTGGGAGTTTAAAGTCTAGTGGCTCTACTATCAGGCCACGGTCCTGGACTACTCCATCTAACTCGAGCCCATAATAGGTCGAGCAGTCTGTCTCAGAATTATCTGTAATATATCAACGGTATCCTGTCAGGAAAATGAACAAGTACAAGCACTAAAAGCAGTTCCATATGAATTGACAAATTTTATAAGAGATAGTATAATGAAATACAAGACAAAGATATATGATGACTTAGGAACCATTCGAAAGCTGAGTTACAACCCTTAAACCAAACAAGGACCGGGTTTTTAACCCTTCTCCCGAGCAGAACATGGTCTCCAATCAAGGTACAACATAAAGGTATGTAGAACATGTGAGTAACTGAATATCATAGCATGGTGAGAAATTACTGAATGTAGAACAGAGCAGGATATAAGATAAGATAAAGTAAATATAAAAGTGCCTTGAATTATTAGAGTGTTATGTGATCGACTTTGGGAAATGTTACAGGACAGGCTATCCACTTGGCCCGACAACCACAAGAAAATCTGGGAAGGGTCATGCCGGCTAACCTGGATAGCAAGCACAAGGAAAATAGGATCTTGCTACACCCTACATGAGGGGAGAGTGGCTCAAGCACAAGAATACAGTGACAGGGTGGCTTTGACGACATAGCCCCTAATAATTCCCCATCCCCGAATAGTATAATGGATCTGGATATGACACATCATGGCACGTGATTCCATAAGAGGGTAGCAAGTCCCCTTAGAAATCGGTGTCTATACAAGTACAGGGAACAAGACAGGAAATGTACCAATATACCGAGAAAATTTAGGAACAATATCTCATGTCATGATCCAAATATACTAGTCCGTGAACTATCATGACTGGAAATCGAGTAAGACACTACAAGTGAATCGGATATAGCAGATATCAAAACAATAAAAACTATCAGTGAATGTACTCGCCTGCTGTCCTGAGCTGTAGGGTATATCAATGCTCAGAGTGGTTATCAGAGACCTAAAGATGAGATATTACATGTTAATTTAGGTTTAACAAAGTTATGAATGATTTCTAATGAATGATATAAAATCTAGGTCAAACTAGGTCACACTGAGTCACACTAAGTCCTGTCAAGTCAATCTAAGTCAAACTAAGTCAATTCTAGGTCATACTTGTCATAGCAAGTCAAAACAAGTCAAAGCAAGTCAAACGGGGTCAAGATTTGACTTACAGTTGACTTTTAGTCAACTGTGTTGTCATATTTTATTTTGATTATTAACAGCATCTTCGTAGTTTAGTTTTCTGTGTCTTCAGATTCAAATATTCTCAGAAGCTCTACTACATAAAGTCCTTCAGTTCAAGTGCTACCATCCTTTACATCGAAGACTGAAGCAGTTACCGGCGTTCCTTGCATAAGACGGCATCCTCCGGCTTAGAGTCTTCATGTCTGTACAAAGTCTAGGTATATCTGTAAACATCTAAGGATGGATGACAAGTAAAAGAACAAGTCAAAAATTAATTACTTATAGTGCGGCATACCGGCGGTATGCTTCGGCATACCGGCGGTATACCATTTTTAGCGACCCAAAAGTTGCTGTGACAAATTGTCGGCATACCGACGGCATGCTCCGGCATACCGGCGGTATACCGTTTTAAGCGACCCAAAAGTTGTTGTGACAAATTGTCGGCATACCGACGGCATGCTCCGGTATACCGGCGGTATATCATTTTTAGCGACCCAAAAGTTGTGACAAATTGTCGGTATACCGACGGCATGCTCCGG
This sequence comes from Iris pallida, assembly GCA_029216955.1. Taxonomy (NCBI): domain Eukaryota; kingdom Viridiplantae; phylum Streptophyta; class Magnoliopsida; order Asparagales; family Iridaceae; genus Iris; species Iris pallida. Next base: position 632,491 of record JANAVB010031820.1, read on the forward strand.
CATACCGACGGTATACCATTTTTAGCAACCCAAAACTTGCTGTGTCAAAACGTCGGTATACCGACGGTATGCCGCGGCATACCGACTGTATACCGGGTTTCATAAAATTGATTTTTGAATTGCTCTGACTAGCATTAATGGCCGCATTTAATGCTCTCAAACGGTCATTAATATGACCGTTACTATTTGACCGGTATACTGACGGTATGCCACTGCATACCGGCGGCATGCCGGTCTGGGTATATCCAGAGCATTAAATGCCACCCACTCTTGGTTTCTCTATAAATAAAAGCTCTCTTTCTCTCTCTCTCTTGAGGCTTTAACAAGCTCTTGCCATAAATTTTCCAACAACCAAGAGCTCCACCCTTAATACTCTTTCAAGCTTTTAATTGTCATCATCTCCCAAAGTGATAGAGTATTTAAGAGTTGTAAATTTTGATCTTCACGTGTTAGAAGATCAATAAGTTTCTCTTCTCATTTGTTTGAAGTTGGAGAGCCTTCGTAAGAAAACTCGTGTGTTGAAATTGGCGAGTCTTCGGATCCAAACTCGTGTTGAAGTTGGCGAGTTCTTCGAATCCAAACTCGTGTGTACTATTTGATTAAATAGTAGATTTAAGCCGGAGAGAGTTCCGGGACTGGATTGCCTCAAGCGAGGATACCAGGATACATCTTGTGTTTGATCTTCTCACTCTTTACTCACTACAAGAAAATATGGTTTCTGTGACACGTAAAGTTGTCACAGAAGTTATGAAACTCGTCACAACATATCTTCTGTGACGAGTACAGTGACAACATACTTTCGTAGCGTATACCTCCGTAGCTAAAAGAATAAGTGACGACTAAAAGGCGTTGTCACAGAAAGTTATCTACTGTGACAAGAATACGTTGTCACTGATAGTATACTTTCTGTGACAACAAATGTGTCACTAAAAATGTTATAAGTGACGCACAGTATTGTCACAAATAGCATTTTATTGTAATTAAAAATAAATATATATTTTTGAAAATAAAAATAAAAATTATTTCTGTGACGACGTTTGATATCACAAAAAAAAATTAGTAACACATTTATTGTTGCCACAATAAACATGTGTGTTTAGTGACAGGTACATGTCATCATTGTAAACACTTGCAATAACACTTTTATTGTTGTCACTGTATACTTATATGTTTAGTAAAGGTAAATGTTGTCACCGTAGTGTACACTTTATATGTTTGGTGGCAAATCAATTTTGTCATGAGATTTTTTTTTGTCATTATCATTATACATTGAAACACAACACACAATACAATATCACACAATTCTTGTAGAAGAGGGTATGCATGATTGTGCTCATCTTCCAACAACACCCCCATCGACTTTCCAATGTAAACCAGAACTAACCTTCACAAATTCTAAAAAGCCTTTATATAGGCGACTAACTCTAAAGTAATTATAGACGACAACAACAACATGATGAAAAGTAATTATATCAATCCTAAAAATATAATTATATTGCTCGTCAAAATTCAGTACATATAACATGAAGAGAAGTAATATTTATTACTTATAAAATAAAGAGTATCCAAACTAGCTGGTACATAAAACCTAGAGTAATCTATAAATATAAACTGATGATCAATTGCATATGCAGCTCCTGTCTTGGTGATGACCAATCTTTAATGACCTGCATAAATTAATAAAAAGACTGTTTAATAAAGAGACTAGGAATAATATGTAAACAAACCATCCCTATAAAATACTAAAATACTCTGACGAGAGGACAAGCTTTTACATCCAAAGTTATAGAGTACAACTTTGTCACTAACTTACCAATTTGGACTAATTAGTACTAAGAAAAAAGTTACAAGCTTAAATGCAAGTTGGTCAGCTTCATTCAGGGTAACCTATCAAAAATTGGCGAGCTTATTTAAGGTTAATTATTGAACACAAATTTGATGTTGTATCTCAGTTGGTGATGCTAAATTTTAGGATAAACACTTTGTTGTTGTTGCCTTTTGCCTAAAATGAAGTGCCAACAACATTACGTTTGAGATAAAAAGAAGGAAAAAAAATAGTTGGTGGGTTACCTACAATTTTTCATGCTAATTGGAGGTTTCCTATATAATTCAGCCATCAAATGGAGATAAAAAAAAAAAAAAAAGCTAAGTTAAAGAACTTACATTCAGCAGAAGCATGGTATGCAGATGGCGGGAATGAGCAACGCAGAGGGTCAGAAATCTCAGCAACTATCATTTTATTAGATTTTACTATCTTCTTGGAAAAAACGGCGCCTCCCTGCAGAATTCTCTTTCAATTTTGGTTGTCTATCTGCAATAGCCTGATGCGGAATAATATGGCAAAAGGAGCATATATATCAACTCATAAAAGTTCTAGGCCAGAGAGCTAAACAATATATTATCATGCACGAATTTAAAATGTACATTTAAGCAAAAATCATGAAAGAATAGGCCAAATGACTGAAAAAGTTGGAGAATTCACATAATAGAGACAAATGGTAACAGAAGGACAGCATCGAATATAATTGTTAACCAGTACTAGTCATAGACGAATTAGAGAAGTGTCAATTATTATAACACAACCTCTTGGAATGTTTGGGCTACCGCGGACTGACAGCTCATGGTATGATGCCTAGGTCATCATAATAGGAATGGGTATCTACTCATTACAATACCTCATATGATACCTTCCCAAAGGATGTGGTTTGTAACAAGAGCACCTAGATTGACATCCTTCGAAATCACATTAAGTAAAGATGGTATTTTACCTACAGCATTTTAATATACATTTGCACCTTCAATTAATGGTTCCAGCACAAACCTTAACTAAGTACCTTTCAAATTTATGCATTTTTTTAGTTGTTCCCATAAAATAGAACCTATGCAAGTACATATGAAACAAATGCATAGCTTGGACCAAAGTAGAGCATCCTGGAGAATAACACATGCAAGATATATTTCTAGAAAAAGCAGAGCAAGAAAGCAAATAATGTAAGGCTTAAGCACTATTGAACTGCTCAAACTATACAAACTACATAAAATAAAAGTTCAAGATTTTCTACAATATTTGGTTCTCCCTTAGGCTATAGAAGAATTTCCCCTACATTCCAATCAGTAAGGCGGAAGCCTGGGAATCTGCCTACATGCCAAGAAGGTTAAAGTTAGCTGTAGGTAGATCATCCAAGTATAAACCATTCTCTATATGTACACACTCCATATTATCATCCCAGTGTAAGTTTGCATAGAACTAGAAGACGAGAATACTAAAAATTGAATGTCGATTCAGATTATTCCAGGTTGTAGTACATTCAGTACTGCATAACACTTGGGGAAGTAAACCCCAGCATAGATCAATGACTTCCTTAAAGAGCAAAAAAGAAGAAATTAAGCACAGAAGGACAAAGCACTTACTGAATTTCCTGGAAATTAGCAAATAGAGCCTAAAAAGAATAAATGGCATGTGTTAGATGTAGTAAAAAAAATACCGATGTACAAACCTAAGCATTTCAGCAGAAGCAATTCATAAATGAAAATGAATAATAAAAAAAAGGAATATTTACCATAACAGTTTTTACAATGCAACCCGGCCCAGCCAGTCATCTCTGATGCAAAAGCCTCTATAAGACCAAAGTACAGATCAGTTGCGATGAACTTTCATTTTGGTACAATTATAAGAAAAACGAAAAATAGCTAATCATTTTCATTTATAGCCAAACCAAAATGTGGGCCAGCTTTGGGCAAATATCTCAAGTTAAAGAGGCTCCATGACTATTGAACCATAGTTAGACCTATAATCAACCTTAAGTCAACCGTCTATATGAGTCAATACCATTTTACAGGCCATGGGGACAGCTTGCATCTAGTAACCTTGTTTGTCAGGCTAAACATAGAAAGTAATTCTAGAAGGCAACCTACGTTAATGAGTGTACCACAAAAAAAATGTATCATGTTGAGGACCAGAATACTTCATTAAGTTTCTCAAAGTAGTATAGAGGAAAATTCATATGAATTATCTTCACACCAAAAATTGGCATATATTCATTGGGGTATTTGAAGAAAAATCAAAAGAAAGGTTTCTACAGTGAGAGTTTATACACCCTTCTTGTTAAAGTGTTCCCAAAACAAGTAAAAGCAAAACCACCAAATCAGTCATTTTTAAAGGTATCAAACATACTAAGCTTCCCAGCAGAAGGATGCCTGAAACTGAAGACCAAAATAAGAATGACACAATCTCCTCCAACTTCTCTGTGCTAGACTAAAAGCCACTTTTCCAGCACTATAAACTAAATATGCAGGTTCAAAAGATACTTATTTCCTGAAAGAAGTTGCATTCATGTTTTCTGTTTACCTATGCTTTATCACTTTAATAAAATATGAAAAAGTACTCAAAAGTGATTTCAGCTTCAGTGGAATCAACTTGCCAACTAGTAAAATGAAGAATCTAAAGAAATTTCTCCATAACTTTCGATCGATAGTCCAAAGAACTATGACCATAATATTTCTTAGCTTATTTTAAGATGACAAGGTACCAAAGGTTGGATGACCCATTGGTCCAGACATTTGGTAGGGAGGGGAAGTCCAGGATTTGAGACTGAGGGGAACAGTAAGCGACTAGTTCAAGGTGGCAACTACCTTTTCTTCCTAGGCCATTACAACTACAGATTTCCTATTGAAGAGAAGTACCACAGAAATGTTTCCTTTTGCGGATTCAATAACAAAAGATTGTTACTCTGAGGCAAAGAAATATAACAACATATGCTCATTATCCAAGAGTTTTCCCCTTTAGATTGGCATCTGCTAGCAAGAGAGCTCACCAAACAAATTGATACATTTTATCATCATCTGTCAAACTAATATCACCACACTGAGATAGTAGTCCTGTCTTTTTAGTTTTGCAGTTTAAACTCATTCAACCAAGGATCACCATCCAAGTTCCTCTAGAATGAAAAAGGGTCTTAAGAAAGAGTAAGATTACACAATTTATTGTAGAGACTTGTATTAATCTCTATGGTACATTAAGACAGTAATTGGGTTCTCCCAATTTTAATAAAAAATGTATCATGGCCGAATCTAAACGGGGTTCGAGATTAGATTCAAGACTGATGTCGGATTATTTTCCTTCAACGCATGGTTCCTGTCACGCTGGACAACAAAGAGCAAGTCCTCTTATATATAGTTCCAATCTTGAACTTTCCCGATTCCACACCTGACCCTGGAACTGTTTCGTTAACCTGGACTTGTTGGGGTCTTCTTTCTTTTCTTTTTCATTAGCTTCGCCTCGCCAAAGTATGAAATTTCCAAAACATCTTAATGCATATTGCTCCTCCCCAACCACAGTTCTAAAATTTGGCCTAGGCGGCCACGTAGGCGGCGCCTGGTGCACGCCCGATGTCCGCCTAGGCGCCCACCTAGGCCCCCCGACCGCAGATTATTCATGTTTTTGGGTTTTATGGATTTTTTTTCTGTAATTTTCAGTATTTTTTTTGTTTTGTTTTGGATGGGACCTAGGCGGGCTACGTGCCCAGTGTCCTCCCGACTAGCGCCTTGCGCCTTTTACAACATTGTCCCCAACTTTAGCAAAATTCATAAAATAAGTTTAGAAGTGTGAAAATATGTTTGCATGAGGGGATGAGGAAAAGCATGCAATCGATAGTTACTGCAAACAAACAAGGTGCACGATGTTGATCAGCAGTTTACAAGGTGGTCTCCTAAGGGTATCCTAGAGTTTGAGCCTCCAAAAATAGAAGGCTCAGAAATGACGAAAGTGCAGTCAATGGTGGTCAAGCATACTTCGTGCAATCCTTTTACACACTTTAGTGAGTTATCACTCATCATATGCATGACAAGCATATTTTAACCAAGTCATAAACCAGTTAGTAAGGAGGGACTTCGAATACATGATCAAGGTTGGAAACAATAACCACATTACACATGGATGCACATTAAAGATTGCTTGTTGTAAATAATATGTGGTTAACCGAATACTCGTTAATAATAAGCCTAGTATTCGTACAACTATAGGAGTACAAGTTATTTCTTTAGAATATTTATCGTACACATTGAGTTGAATTGTTAAATTGAACATGCATATGTTGGGTATGAGTCTTACGACATACAGATGTCATGGAGTGGATATCTGTTGGAAAATGTCATACTTAGAAACTGTTGGGTAGCTATGACATCAGTATCGGTTGCATGTTTTCCTTGATAAACTGAATCACAATTCAGTTTTCCAGAATACAGTTAAATTGGCATGGGCGACTTTGTTAATCCCAATCAAATACTGTTGAAAGAATCACGAACATCATTGAAAGCTCAAAGAACAGTAGCATGAAAGTAGCAGACACATATTATTAACCACGAGCTTTCATTTATTCATTTTACCTGGTTTCCTCTTTTCACTTTATTTGACATGTCCTATATTTTCAGCCAACTAACAAAGGAAGGAATGAAGGTAAATATATAAGGCTGATGAAAAGTACTTGAAGAAACAATTTACAACTGTCTACGTAGGTCATAAAAAATGATGTACGTGCTCAGAAGAATTGTTGGTCTGTTTTGGTTCCATTTTCTAAAACTCTCGGTTATTCCTAATCCACAATTCATTCTTGTATTTGTTGAGGGAGACATGGTTTCACTAGCACAATAATGGGATACCTTATTAATAGCTAACCAGCATGTACATGCATGCCTCCTCAAGTTCAATATTGAGATTCTTACAAACTAAGGACAGTACTTCAAGACACTGTTTTCAAGCATTTCTTACTAGTTACTAATGAAACAACTTATGTTAAAAGATACTTTCGATGTTTAATGAACAGGGGAAATTCTATACAATTATGAGGGCACAGAAAGGCATAAGTGAAAGGAGCACTACTAAAAAGGACCAAAACCCCCAACGAGGAACCAAGTCATTAAAGAAACAACCCAAAAAAGTAACACCATTCATACGGAATGCATTTGCATAAGCTATTTATAAGAACTAACAGAAGTCTTGCTGAACTATCTACAAATTACGGAGTTCGTGCAATCAAATCCAGTTTGACATGAAAGACAGTTTCAATCTGATGCTTTAGTCATGGGCATCCTGCCAAGAACACACATGAAATCAAATGATGGTGGTTAAAGCATACACGACAAAGTAATATCTATGCTATGCAGTTGCTCGCAGTGGTTTTTTGCTGATAAATATATCCATGAAACATTAGGTGCTTCTATACCTATGTACCTAATGTAAATGTTTCAATGACATCCAAGATAAACATGGCCAAATAAAGGAAAACAAGTCTTGGAGGGAACAAACTTTCTTATCCAAATTTTAATGAAACGCACAAAATGCCATCCATCCCTATGCATTTCACATTCTTGTGTCTTCCTCGTCAACGGAAAGAACCAACACAACCTCAATATCCTCATCAGTGGAAAGAACCAAAACCTCAAAAAGGATGAATAAGCTAAGTTGACATTTTCTATACGACCTTGTTTGGATGTAAATTATATATACACTAAGAAAGTGCATAAGCATTAGTTTTCGTCGGCAAATGTTGTTGATACGATTTCTAATGGACCCAACCAGAAGGCCAACAATGTATATCAACAACTTAAACCTCTTCAGTTCTACACCTTTATACACTTACAAGAATTGTGACTCCAGAAAAATGAAAACTAATATGAACAGAAAATTATTATGCACATCGTTTATCTCATGCAAGGCACACGGTATTTCAAAGTAAGGACAATATCTCCAGTAAGTTTGGGACATGGTATTTTATATAAATGGACAATCTCTGTGGAACACTGGAAAGAGTTTTGTAAATAGATGAAGATTTTCTATGCTTCCAAGAAACAAATGAAAATTTGTGAGATACAGCCTACAAGTGAAAAATAGGGTTAGAGACTTATGTGATACGAGTGTCATAAATTTGATACATACTCTTAAACTCTTTCGAAACTATAAAAAAACTGGTTTCCATAATGCTAAGGAAAATTTAGGAATTGTCAGACTAATTTCATTACAGAATTATTAACTTTTCATAATAAAATTATTTATACAAATCATATATATGAAAAATAATTAATCACATGGCTATGATCTTGTTACTTTTATTATATATGCAAAAATACATATTGTTAAATGTAGATATGCATATGTATGAACAAATGTTCGTTGACACAGATTAAGTATATACATTATATTATAACAACATTTGCTACATTACATATACTGTTGAAGCTTCACCTTCGCAATGCCTTGTATGTAATCCATGAATAACAACAAGGAAATTTTATGTTTTGTGTTAAATTTAATCTTTCAACTTTTGTAAATTTCTAGACGAGGTTGAGTTGTCTATATCCTTAATAGTCACTCTCATTCTAAGTGTGAAAACATACCAACTTTTGTAAATTTCTAGACGATCGTCACCCGCATCCCCGAGTCCGGCAGGTAGTCGTCGCTGTGTCCGAGCAGCATCACCTCGTCGTGGTCGGCGAAGTAGCTGTTCGACACGGTGATCCCCGTGGACCCCATGATGGCGTCCACGAGCCCGTCCGCGCAGCGCCATAGGGAGCAGTGGTCGATCCAGACATCGCGGGCGGAGTAGAGGGAGATGCCGTCGCCGTCGGCCATGGAGCGGTGCCCCGAGTGGGTCGGGGAGGAGCGGACGTCGGCGTCGCCGGTGGGGACGCAGTGGTGGATGTTGAGGTTGTGGAGGATGACGTTGGAGACGTACTGGAGGGTGAGGCAGCCGCCGTCGGCGATGTGGACGTCTGCGCCGCGGCCGTCGAGGGTCTTGAAGCTGTTGACGAGGAGCTCCTGGGAGAGGCGGATGGTAATGGAGGAGGCGAAGGTGATCCAGAGGGGGATGTCCTGGATGGCGGCGTGCCGGAGGGTGCCGGGGGACGGGTTCACCGGGTCGCGGTCGGAGGAGTCGGTCACCACGTAGATCTGCCCGTCGCGCCCGCCGACGGCGTTCGGCCGAAGTCGATGCCGCACCCGGCGAGGGCGCCAGCGAAGGAGGAGCAGCGCCAGCAGTCGTCGATGGTCACGACGGGCCTGCTTGGAGCTGGTAGAGGCCATTGGGAGAAGCCCTAGGTGTATTGGAGGGGGGGCAGTTTGTCAAATTTGGGAGGAGAGATTCAGAGAATTTGGAATTTGGGAGGAGGGATTTTAGATTTTGGAAGAAAATTTTGGTAGGGCTGGAAATTTATGCTGGCTTGAAAAAATTTCATTGCTAAAACTCAATAACAAAATATATAAAAGTATTATTTTAGTAAAAAAATTTATGTCATTATAATTAGTTTACTAGTTTTGACCGGCCGAATATGTCCTCGTAAATGATAATACATTTTTTCGAGAAAGAATTATTCCGATCTAAAATAGTATTGGAACCAACAAATTCCGTCAATTGTTGAACAATTTCGACCAAAAAATGGGTCTTTTTCGAGTGCTCTTTATGCGTCAGAATTAGTATGGACTTTTATGAGAGATTTCTGATGGAACGATTTATTTTATCGTAACTGCTACTTTTTTTGAGAACCCTCATAAAAGTTTGTCACAAATGAGAGTTTTTTTTTGTATGGTCAAATCCGGTTATAATTTAATATTAATGTCAAAATAGTATCAAAATCAGAATATTTTGTTTATTTAACTTTTTTTAAATTACTTTAAGTTTTTGTTACAAGAAATAAATATCTTATTTGTGACTAATACTTTTGTGTGACAAACAATTATTTGGTAACTAAAAGAAACTTTAAGTGACAAGAATAAAATTTTAATCTTGTGGCTAATACTTTTATGTGACAATAATATTTTCTTGTAACTATAAAAAAATCCTTTAAGTGACAAGTATTTTCACTTATCACACATAAGTTGTATTTGACATAAGTCTAAAATTTAAATTTTATTTCAGTGACAACATTAAGTGACGATCAATAAAAACATGTTCACAAAATGATTTGATTGTGTGACGAAAAAAAACAATTGTCACAGAATCAAATTATGAGTGACAACAAAAATTATTTGTCACAAAAATATCCCTTTTAGTGACAAGTTTTCCACTTGTCACAAATTACTTGTCACGGAAACCCACATTTCTTGTAGTGACTTTTATTTGTCATATATTGCTTCTGTTGCACTAGTACTTATTTTTTATTTTCCTATTCACCTCCCTCTAGGGTTCTACAATTGGTATCAGAGCTTTGTTCTCTTGATTTGGATTTACACCCTTTGAGTGATCCATGGCCTCTAACCCTAGTATCAACACCTTCCACAATGAAGGACACTTCACAAATAGGCCTCCCCTATTTGATGGAACCAACTATAACTACTGGAAGATTAGGATGAGCATTTATCTGAAGTCCATAGATTTTGATTTATAGGATTGTGTGATAAATGGTCTTCCTACTCCTTCCAGAGTTATTGAAGATATTGCTTCTGACACCCTTAGGGACACACTTACTGAAAACACCAAGAAGCTTGCGAGTCGAGATGCCAAGGCAATGAACGCTCTTTATTGTGCTCTCGACGGTAGTGAATTCAACCGAATCTCTACTTGCAAGACTTCCAACGAGATTTGGAAGTTACTTTAAGTCACACACGAGGGTACTTCACAAGTGAAGGAATCCAAGATTAGTAGACTCACGCAACAATATGAGTCCTTTAAGATGAAGCATGATGAATCTATTACTTACATGTTTACTCATTTTGGTGATATTATTAATCCTCTCTCTTCTCTTGGTAAGGAATATCCTGCTCATGAAAAGATTAGAAAAATTCTTAGAGGATTGACGAAAGTTTGGAGTCCTAAAGCTACCACAATCATTGAGGGGAATGACCTGACAGTCATGAACCTTGAGACTCTCATGGGTAAGCTAATGACTCATGAACTCGATATGAAGGATCAAGAGGAATCCTCCATACAAGAGAAGGAGAAGGAGAAGATCGAAGAGAAAGAGAAATCTCTTGCTCTCAAAGCTACAAAGTCCTACTCCAAGGATAGCTCCGACGACAATGAGTCGGACAACGATCAAGAAATAGCTCTCACAGCTAAGCACTTCCGGAAGTTCCTTAAATTCAACAAAGCCAACCGCTTCAGACGGGACAATGAAGAAGAACCGATGTGCTATCAATGCAGAAGACCCGGACACATCAAGAGGGACTGTCCGATGATAAGAAAAGACTCAAGCAAGTACGAGAAACCTAGCAAGGGAAGCTCGTCCTCCAGGAAATTCGCCAACACAAGCATTTGGTGTGAGAGTGATGCAAGAGACTCCGACAATGACAAAGAGTGCAAACACAATGCCAACGTTTGTCTCATGGCAACCGATGAGGTACTTGATGATCTCTCCCTAAATACTCTTACTTATGATGATTTGGAGAAAGCTATCCTTGAATTGCATGAAGAGCACAAAGGTTTTAGGAATAAATATAAGAAATCTCTAAAAGAGATTGATGCTCTTCAACTAGAAGTAGAAAGACTCTCAAGCATCATTATTGATGTAAAGGAAAAATTTCTACTTCTGACACGGATGAAATAGAGTTTGCGACTCAAGTTTCAAAAATCTCTTGACACCATCAATAAAAAGGATGATGAGATTCATCCATGAGAAGCTCTTATGAATTTACTATGCACCAAAGTTCAAGATGCTAATAGGAGAGAATAGACACTTCTTAAGTATAATGATCTTCTTATACAGAGTAAGAAATTAGGTAATAACAACACTACTCATATGCATGCTCCAAGACACCCTCCACACTCATAACAATGCTAGGCATATTCTTACATGAACACTACACAAAAATCTTTTTCTAACACAAGGAAAGGACTTTGTTAAGAAAGACACTTCGCATCATGCTTTTTATTATCATCATCATATATACTAATGCTAGAGCTCCTCGCACTAGAGATTCACATATGCATGATTCTACATTCTCTTCTAAATCCTCTATGATTTGCAAATTACTGTGGCTGCCTGGACATACGACCAATTATTGTCATACAAGGAAACTTGTTGACAAGAAAGTTTTATGTGGGTTCCTAAGACTAACACTCAGGACCCATAAGATCATGGGTACCAAATGTCATCTTCAACTTATGTTGTAGGTGAAGAGTCCTTCCCATGCTAGAAGCAAGTAGATTCTCGATAGCGGTTGTTCACGGCACATGACCGGGGATGATTCATTATTTTCAACCTATCGATGAAGAAGGAAGGACACGTCTTTTGGTAACAATCTTAAAGGTCACATTATAGGGAATGGTAATATAGGTTCCCCCTTATCCTTGTATTAAGAATGTGTGTCTTGTTACTAATCTTAACACAATCTTCTTAGTATTAGTTCTTACCGAAATGGATGATATAAAGTTTGTTAAGCTCAAATGCTTCATTACCGATAGCTCAATGGATCTATTGTTTATGAAGGCATTAGAGAAAACAATACTATTTTATATTTGTTGAAGACACTAACAATGACAGGTGCTTAGTTGCTAAAATGATAAGAGTTGGCTTTGGCAATGAGGCTCGGACATGCCAACATGGATACCATCTCGTCTTGCTACCAAGAAGCTGTAAGTGGACTCCTATCCCGTTCAAAAGGATATGGTGTGTGAAAAATGGAGAAAAGTAAGTTAACAAAGTCATCCTTCAAATCAATCAACTCGTGAGTACTTCTAGACCTCTTCAAACTTATCCATATGGATCTTTTGGTCTAGTAGAGTGCTAGCCTGGAGACAAGCTTTATGCTTTTATTTTAGTTGATAATTTTTCGAGATTTACTTGGGTTATTTTTCTTGCTTGCAAAAGTGATACTTTCGTGAATTATTGCCTTTGTAAACGTGTTCAAAATGAGAAAGATTTTTTCTATTAACAAAAAGAAGTAATGGAGGAGATTTGACAATGTCGATTTCAAAAGATTTTGTAAAAAGAATGGTTTGTGGACATGATTTTGCTTGTCCACGAACACCTCAACAAAAATGGTGTTGTGGAGAGAAAGAATAGAACCCTTGGCGATATGGCCCGGGTTATGTTAAACCAATATAAGCTCCCCCAATATTTTTGGGCGAAACTCGTTAATACGGCATGTCATGTTATAAATAGGGTCTTGATTAGACCTATTTCTAAGAAGACTCCTTATGAGCTTTGGTTTGACAAATTTCCCTCTATTGAATATTTTAAAGTTTTGGTTGTAATTGTTTTTTTGAATACCAAAGGTAACCTAGGCAAGTTTGAAGAAAAAGCCTATGAAAGAATATTCCTTGGATACTCTACTCATAGTAAAGGTTTTCGTGTTTTTAATAAAAGAAGTCTTATTGTCGAAGAGTCGATCAATGTCTCTTTTAATGAACTTAACTCTTCTACATTCTCCTCTTCCGAGGATATTGATGACATCTCGTTTGGGTTGAAGAACTCCTCTATTGAAGATCGTCCTTCTTCATCTAACAATGAAGTTGTGACTCCATCAAAAGAGTCTCTCCTCTCGAACCTCTCAAAAGGATCTCCCAAAAGAATGGAGATTTGTCACTAATCATCCTAAGGAGCTTATCATTGGGGATCCTTCCTCCAGTGTTAGCACTAGATCCGCCACTCGTGATATTTGTGCAAACGCGGCTTTTATCTCTCAAATAGAGCCTAAAAATGTTAATGATGCTTTTTTGATGAATTTTGGATGATAGCAATGCAAGAGGAGTTAAATCAATTTGAGCGAAACAAGGTTTGGGAACTTGTCCCAAAACCTAGCAATCACCCCATCATTGGAACAAAATGGGTGTTTCGCAACAAACTTAATGAAGATGGGTTAGTGACTCGTAACAAGGCCTGATTGGTTGCTCAAGGCTATAACCAAGAGGAAGGAATTGACTACGATAAAACCTATGCTCCGGTTGCACGTCTTGAATCCATTCGTATGCTTTGTGCTTGTGCTTGTTTTAATGACTTTAAGCTCTTTCAAATGGATGTTAAGAGTGCTTTTCTTAACGGTATTATTAAGGAGGAAGTCTATGTTAAACAACCTCCCGGCTTTGAAATTTTCAATTTCTAACCACGTGTTCAAACTCCACAAAGCCCTTTATGGCCTCAAACAAGCTCCCGTGCTTGGTATGAGCGGCTTAGCTCCTTTCTTGTTTCTCACAATTTTTCAAAGGAAAAGTCGACACAACACTCATTATCAAATCCCATAATGGCACTCTCTTATTGGTTCAAATTTATGTCGATGATATTATTTTTGGTTCTACTAACAACACACTTTGTGTAGAATTTGCTAAAGTTATGCAGAAAGAATTTGAAATGAGTATGATGGGTGAACTTTCCTTCTTTTTGGGGTTACAAATCAAACAAGGACCCAAAGGAACCTTCATCAATCAAGGAAATATACAAAGGACCTCCTCAAGCGTTTCGAACTCGACTCATCCAAATCAATGAGGACTCCGATGGCCACAACGACAAAGCTTGACAATGATGAAGATGGCACATCAGTCGACATTCGTAAGTATAGAGGTATGATCGATAGTTTACTTTATTTAATGGCTAGCCGTCCTGATATCATGTTTAGTGTTTGCTTGTGTGCACGATATCAAGCCAATCCAAAGGAATCACACTTGTGTGCCGTTAAGCACATTTTTCGTTATCTCAAAGGCTCCATTAACATGGGCCTTTGGTATCCAAAATCTTATCCTTTGAGCTTCACGACTTTTCGGATGCGATTTTGCCGGATGCAAGATTGACCGAAAAACACTAGTGCACATGTCAATTCTCGGAAAGTCTTTGGTATCGTGGTTTAGTAAGAAACAAAATTTGTTGCTCTTTCAACCACTGAGGCCGAGTATTTGCGGCTGGTTGCTATTGTGCACAAATTCTTTGGATGTCACAAACACTTTTAGATTATGGTATTTCTCATTCTTGTACCCTATTAAATGTGATAATACTAGCTCAATCAATCTCACGAAAACCTGATTTGTCACTCACACGAAGCACATTGAAATTAGACACCATTTTCTTCGTGACCATCAACAAAAGGGAGACATTCATCTTGAATTTATTGATACTACTTAACAGCTAGCCGATATTTTCACCAAACCGCTCCCGGAAGATCGCTTCACCTTTCTTTGCCAAGAATTAGGCATTTTATCCTTTGACCCATAATTCTTCTTGGCCGGCACACCGACGGTATACAGCAGTATACCGGGCATGCCGTTTTTCGACTCAGAATTTGGTTCTATCTCAAAACTCGGCATACCGTCGATATACGTCGGCATACCGACGGTATACCGGATCGCGGCGAACAGCTTTTCAAATCCAGATCGGGCCCACTTTTCTTCCTTTATCTTCTAATTCTTCTCAACCTCATTTAATTCCCTCACGGGTATGATCAGCGGGTCTTTACCACCTCCTTGGCGGCCGAGATGTGGTTTCAACATTTCGTTCATGATAATGTCTTCAAGGGCCGAGCTATAAATTAGAATCTCTTCCCCGGCCATGTCTCTCTCTTTGACGAGGCCAGACTCTCTTGCCTCCTTCGACGTCAAATACCCGTCTACCCCGCTGCGTCCGTCTCTTCTATTGTAACTTGGTCCCGGATGAGAACAACGCTATTCAGTCGATGGTCAACGATCGTCACTTCCGTCTCACGTCTCGGGACATCGGCAACCCTCGGCATCCCAGACAGAGGATACGCTCTGCCATACCTGGCCGCTCTTCACTCTTCGCGGCGTCCCCCTTCGACGAGTTTTGCCACATCATCTGCAAGGGCCCCAACCCTCCTGCTATCCTGGCCCTTTTCGTACAGCTGGAGCTGTTTTACTACGAGCTCCATAGATATTGTATGCCACACACTCTTTCCTAAGGGCGGGAACTACGACGCCATTACCGGCGACGCCCTCGTGTGCATGTACTATCTTTATGTAAGAAAGTCCTTCTCCTTCCCCAAGACTCTCTTCATCTCTTCAAACGTGTCATGTCGGCGGGAAAGCAGAACCTTTACTATGGCTCCTTCATCACTCTCCTTCTGGAAGCCAAGCAGGTCGATCTCTTCCTTTGCTCCTCGGACGGCGTCCCTTCCTATCTTGTTGTTTCCCGTTCCGCTAGTGGTGCCTCTACTTCGCGTGCCTCATCTTCCCAAGAGCCTCCAGCTTCCACTCCTGCTGCTCCCATCTACTCCTCCTGCGCCGCTACATGTCGCTGACTCAGCAGCACTTCGACATGCGCATGGCCCAGGCAGAGGAACAGATGAGGGCTCATACTCGTGGCCTTGGCAATCTGATTCAGTCCCGCTTCCATGACCAAGCATATTTTATCCAGCGTACTATTCAGGACCGGACATATTTCTGGATCTAAATCTCCAAGATCCAATGTACCAGGCTCTGCGCTTTTCTGATCCCAATGCATATGGATTCATGTACCCCTACATTGATCCTTACGGCACCTTTCAACAAGCTCAGGACGGTGGGGATGATCCGACGGATGATTAGGGGTGGCTGCCTTTTGGATGATGGTCTTGAATAATGTGTGTTTTAGTTATGAGTGTTTTTTTATGTTTTGTCTTTTACGGTCCTTCGGGACCTATGTGTGGTTGGTTCTAGTACTTTGTAGTCCTGCGGGGACTTGGTTTGTGTCTGTCTCTTGATACCAAACTCTCTTCGGGAGAGTCTTTTAAAGTGTCTTTTGTAGTATGACTATCTTGCATGTATTCAGCTTTCTCTTTATATATAAATACATGCTTTTTACTCTATCTATGCTCTTGTCCTTACAATTGCTATTTTTTAATTCTGTTTTTTTCTTTCCATCTTTGACTAAGTGGCAAAGGGGAGAAAACGTATTGAGGGGGAGTTGTCTACCTACGGGGGAGTTACTCCCAGAAGATCTATCTCTCTATTTTGTCAATTCAAAATGGGGGATTGTTGGCACATTTTATTTTGATTATTAACAGCATCTTCGTAGTTTAGTTTTCTGTGTCTTCAGATTCAAATATTCTTAGAATCTCTACTACATAAAGTCCTTCCGTTCAAGTGCTACCATCCTTTACATCGAAGACTGAAGCAGTTACCGATTCCTTGCATAAGACGGCATCCTCCTGCTTAGAGTCTTCGTGTCTGTACACTAGGTATATCTGTAAACACCTAAGGACGGATGACAAGTAAAAAAACAAGTCAAAAATCAATTACATACAGAGCGGCATACCGGCGGCATGCTTCGGCAAACCGGCGGTATACCGTTTTTAGCGACCCAAAAGTTGCTGTGACAAATTGTCGGCATACCGACGGCATGCTCCGGCATACCGACGGTATACCTTTTTTAGCGACCCAAAAGTTGCTATGACAAATTGTCGGCATACCGACGGCATGCTCCGACATACCGGCGGTATACCGTTTTTAGCGACCCAGAAGTTGTTGTGACAAATTGTCGGCATACCGACGGCATGCTCCGGCATACCGACGGTATACCATTTTTAGTAACCCAAAACTAGCTGTGTCAAAACGTCGGTATACCGACGGTATGCGCGGCATACCGACAGTATACCGGATTTCATAAAATTAATTTTTGAATTACTCTGACTAGCATTAATGGCCGCATTTAATGCTCTCAAACGGTCATTAATATGATCGTTACTATTTGACCGGTATACCGACGGTATGCCGCTTATACCGAGGCATACCGGTCTGGCTGTATCCAAAGCATTAAATGCCACCCACTCTTGGTTTCTCTATAAATGAAAGCTCTCTCTCTCTTGAGGCTTTAACAAATTCTTGCCATAAATTTTCAACAACCAAGAGCTCCACCATTAATACTCTTCCAAGCTTTTAATTGTCATCCTCTCCCAAAGTGATAGAGTATTTAAGAGTTTTAAATTTTGATCTTCACGTGTTAGAAGATCAACAAGTTTCTCTTCATTTGTTTGAAGTTGGCGAGCCTTCGTAGGAAAACTCGTGTGTTGAAGTTGGCGAGTCTTCGGATCCAAACTCGTGTTGAAGTTGGCGAGTTCTTCGGATCCAAACTCGTGTGTACTATTTGATTAAATAGTGGATTTAAGCCGGAGAGAGTTCCGGGACTGGATTGCCTTAAGCGAGGATACCAGGATATATCTTGTGTTTGATCTTCTCACTCTTTACTTTTATTTGTCATATATTGCTTCTGTCTAGTTATTTTTTATTTCCCTATTCACCCCCCTCTAGGGTTCTACAAACTGGTCAACCCTGGTCAACTCTGGTCAACTCTAGGCCAACCTAGGTCAAACTAGTCAAGTGTTGACGAACAGTTGACTTTTGGTCAACTGGTCAACTCTAGTTTGGATTTGGTCCATTTTAGGCAAAGGGTTAACTCATTGTTGACTTTTGGGTAAAAAATCAACTCTGGGTCAACCGAGCCAAAATTGGTTCAAATATGACATGTAGGGTGTACCTATCAAGACGTCTAAGTTTCAAGTCAAACCGACTACCCGTATCCCGTATCTTGAATTTTCCCGTTTACCCTTTATATATTTACCCTTTACCACTCTAACACTAAAGCCAAGTGGCTTTCCCTTGGGAGTTTCACTCCCGGCTTCCTAGGGTAGTAGGATACTAACCTATACTAACATTACCTACCAAGTTTCCTAGGTAAAGTGGACATCCAGTCCATCTTATGGTCCATGTTATTCAATTACCCACTATCTTGAGTATCGTAAAATACTCAATGGTATCATGAGATACCATTCTTCCCACTTCAAACACAACCCCGATTCTAACTTAGGAGCCTACCCACAAACTCTATTTCACATTAGCTAAGTCCTATTTCAATTTGGATACGTTCCGACACTCGTATCTCAATATTCCCTTCACTTGCCCTCACACAAACACTCACTCACTCTCACAAAACTCACTCTCACACACTCACATAGGACTATTTTGGAGGGTTATTAAGTGGGTTATATGGGTGTATATATAAATATATAGTATTATATAGGTATATATATATAGATATATATATATATATATATATATATATATATATATATTATATATATATATATATAGGGGTTATGGGTATCAAATGGGGGCTTTGGGGGTTGCTACTGCGCTTTTGCTGCTACTGCGGCTGCTGTTGTTTAAACTACTGCTGCTGCTGCTGTTTAAACTGCTGTCTGCTACTGCTGTTTCAGTGGGGGGGGGGGGGGAGGGAGGGCAGAGCCCCTAGCCCCTACTGCTGCTGCTATGCTCTTCCTTTCCTCCTCCTTCTCACCCTCTATTCTCACCTATTCTCCCTTCTTCTAACTCTTCCTCCTAATTCTTCTTCCCTAATTCACTATAATATATAATCTATATATAATATATATATATATATATAAACACACACTATACAAATCATTCTCATTCATTCCCCCTTCTCTATATTATAAACATACACACTAATTCCTCCCATCTTCTATATATATATATATATATATATATATATAATATATATATATAGATATATATATATATATATATATATAGACACACACATATAATAATACTCCACATAACACTAATACAAATATGAAATTTAAAGTGTCTAAACCACTTAGAGGCAAAACTAATATCTTGGGGTGTCCAACTTGGGGGAAAATACTAGGACACAAGCACAAATCAAACTCCCCTAGGGACACATCAAATTGACTCAAACTTGACATAAAGGGACACAACCATGGGGATCATCCTACTTGTCAAAATTATTCTACATGATGAAGAAATGGAAATAGAGGATAGTTTGTACCTATTGGAGATGGATCCCAATACAAAGTCCTCCGACAGGCTCTGACACAAAGTGAATTGTTTAGGACACACATCTTCTCCTCTTGCTCCCAAAAGTTTGTAGAAGCACCACTTGAGGTAGAGGAAGAGATTGATGGAAGAAAATTGGGAAGAGAAACTTATTTGGAGATGATTCCAAGGGATTTCTCTTCTTTTTCTTGGAAGAACACTTGGAGAAGAAGGAGATGGAAAAATTTGAAGTATGAATGGAAGAAAATGGGGGAGGGGGTGGCCGGCCAATTAAAAGGGGAATTTTGGGCCCTTGTAATTACAAGTTTGCCCCTCTATTCTCTCCTTATGAAGGTTAAATTCCTATTAGGATTTGGGGGTTAGAAAAGACCAAATAAAATCATAATTAGGCTTAATCACTCATGTGGGATTAGACCAAACTCTTAGACCTAAATGATGAGTTTGGTGGGCCATGGCTAATTAATGTGTTAAGCACAACCTAAGTCGAATTCTCCGGAGTCCCTAAATAAGTCGGAATGAATGAAATTCGAACCTGACTCCTATAATCATTAAATATTAACATTCATGAAATAAAAATCCTAAAATATTCAAAAATGGAAAATTACCATTTTACCCCTATCTTAGAAAAGTGAGGGTGACAATATAAAATGAAGGCCTGAGAAGAACAACACAAAAGGCCTGAGAAGAACAACACACACACAAGGAGACCCAAAAAAACTAGTAACTAATGAAGTGTACCTTGATAGTTTGAGCGCCTCGAGACATTGTCGTAGCTACTACACGATCAAAAGATGATGAAATTTACCTTGATAGTTTGAGATTATCCGAAGCTTCGTGAACAACTTCTTCACTAGCTTGACAATTTCCTCATGCTTTACAGCACCTGTAGAAAAATGACCTGGCGGTATAATGCCCACAAAATTGTTCAGTTTGTTTGAAGACAAATTTATTTCCAATATTTATAATGACTTCCTATAAAATTACCTGCTAGCATGGAGTGCCATTCTAGGAGTTGTGTATTAAGTTGAGAAATAGTCCCGAAGGTCATCCTGAGTGATCTCCTGATGTTCACTTCAGGCCGAAGGATCGTTTTGCCTAATGGAGTATATTGGAAGGAATTGATTCACAGGAACCATGTTGAGATATAGTCCTGGTAAAGACACAAAAGCAATTTACATAAATTATTCTTAGTAAATATGTGACGCTCTTCCAAGTCATGTAATGTTGTTACCCATCTATTCTATCAACCATATTCTTCAAAATGATCGTTACCCCATCTATTCTATCAACAACGAAATTTAGGAGCTATCCAAGCTAAATAACTATGAATTTTGTGTCAAAATTTTGAGATGATACCAAAATAGAGAATCCAACGCAGATTTTAGCACGTTACTAGTGATTTCGACTAAGTTTGGAGATGATATAAAAACAAAGAATAGAGAAATTTTTTAAAATAAGAATAAACATCAATTTCTGTAGTAGAATGACCAATTCAGGGGAGCAAAAATGCACTGGACAATTTCTACCAATAGTTCGAACTGAAACAAAAATGATGTAAAGGCTGATTGAAGCAAATATTATAAAAGAAACCTTGTAACATTTGCTGCAATATTAGATTTTTTTCTTTTATTAACAACAGTCAATAAATTACTAGAAATGACTCTAATTCTCATTGCAATTAATCGCATCAATGTCAACCAAAAATTGAATAAAATTAGGATTGCAAGCTTACCACTTGTGAAAGCGCACAACAATCGACCATACAGCTGATCGGCACGATGAACAGTCAAAGAAGGAGAGATTCACTGGGTGCTTCTGTGGTAGTAATGCACGGGAACAAAACTTAACCATCACTTACCAAAAAAATAAATAAACAATCAAAACAAAATCCCTAAAATAACACTAAGAAAACTAAGAAAAAAAGAAATAATCACAGATCGTACAGATGAAAGGAAGGATGATGAGGAAGATCCAGAGCACGAAACCCACGTCAGTCGAGACAAAGAAGTGGGAGATGGGGCAGACATCGATGACCATGGAGCGACGGCAATGATGAAGAGGAGTTGGACGACATAGATCTTCCTTGAATGCCCACCGGAGCTGCGACGCCTCCAGCATCGTTAGGTACAACAGGCACCAATCGGACTCCACGTCTTCGTTGCCTCTATCCTTCCCATACTGAGATCTCGACCACAAGATGTTCAAAATTAAATATTTAGGGTTCTAGCTGGAGAAAGTACAAAGAAAAAATTAGGCTTTGGAAAACCTTGTAACACCCATTTTCTAAATGAGGGTAATTTTGAAATTTTTAATTTTAATCTTTTATTAATGATATTTAAATCATGATATGAATTTTTGGTGATTTTTGATTATTTTAAAAATTATTAAAACCATGACTTGTGATTTACCAATTTAAAGATTAGTGATATGGCATTAGGAAAATTATTTTTACTTTTGAGCATGGGGGTATTTTGGTCATTTTGAACTTTTGGGAATTATTTGAATTTATTATGAATTATTGAGATTTATTTGAATTTATATGATTTTTGGTATAATTTAATTAAGGGTTAATCTAGACTTGACTAGTGTTGACCTTGGAGCCTAACCTAGAAGCTAACCCTAATTGGTGACCCTAGTCTAACTCTAGTTAACCTAATTTAGTAATTAGAAATTAGTTTAAAGTAGGGAGGATTAGTTTGGGTGGAATTATTCCTTGACTAGTGACTTAAGTCAATGACTTATGACTTATCAATTTTTAAGCCTAGTGTTTAAGCCATAGGCCCATGAATTAAGCCCAAGACCAACCTAACCCAACCATGGCAGCCACTATTAGGTTTTCCTTGCCTATAAGTGGTCTCTAAGAGTGTTCTTGCGCTTTTTAGGTTTGTCCTAATTTTGGTGGAAATGTATTTTCTCCTATGCTCAAAATTCCTAATTAATTCATTTTAGCTCCCTTTTAATCCTAATATTTTGCAATAGGATCTAAATTATGTTTATATTCTGATTTTGGAGGATCACCTCAGTTTGTGTGCCATTTGGAGATTTGGAGTTGCCATTTGGAATTCCCTCTTTGGAGCTTGTTCTTGAGTTTTGATACTCAATAGGTAAACCACCTACCCTTTTTCCTGATTTTCTTGCATAATAGGTTAGGTTTAGGGGTTACCTAACTGCCATGAAATTTGGGCACAATTCGTATCCATTTCGTGTCCGTATCGGACACGTATCGTATTGATATACTAGGTGTTTGCAGAAATGCCACATAGAAATTAATTTTCATATTTTTGAAATGTAATGCATGGATTTGTAGATCTTGATGTGTGTATTAATTTTTGTGAAGGTAGTAGTATGTTTCGTCTCCATCTGTGTCCAGTTTTACGTGTGGACACGCAGCCGAGCCGTAGGCCGTGTCCTGCATCACGGGCTCCATATTTCTGGACACAGAACAGTGTCGTGTCCTGATTTTTTTGTGTGAACCTTGGGGCAACGTCTGCGACCATGCTCCCAAATTTGGGAGCATCTCGTGCACTACCCGAGAGAAATCGGGGTCGCATTGGTCGCGCGCTGTCCGCACGAGCTGCTGTGCGTGCACACAGTCACGACTGACACGTGTCGTGTCGTGTCTGTGGGACTCGTGGACCCAGTGCAGGGTGTGTCAGACCTAGAGCTATCTAGGTGAACCTCTAGACACGAGCACGTGTTGTCGTGTGTCACGTGTTGGATGCACATGCACGCGTGCACGACGATTGTCTTGCACTGTCTAGTGTCTGTGAACACGTGTTGTTTGGACACGATTCGTGTCCAATTCCTGGACACCAATGCACTCTATAGTACCCTCACATGCATGACACATTGTAACAACCCTTTGTTTGGTTTTTATTTGTGATTTTGAATTCGAAAGTTCGAATTCCCTTGAGTACTGATACTCGGCTGATACGCGCAGGTTGGGTTTCAGTTTTGTTTTAAAATAGAATTATTAACTGTTATGTTGTTTAATATAGTAATTTGGCTTACCCACATATTTGTTAATAGCTGGATTTGTAGTTGTGTTTGTATTGGATAGGGAAATCATCGAAATGGGGGTTTTGCATTTGAGTTGGGGGTTTCCTGTTATCAGTTCAGGAAACTGAACCTATGTTATTCTCTAACCACACACACATTTTGCCCTGTTTTCCTTACATTTCACTCACTCACATTAGCATATACTATCACACACATTGATTTCCAGTTTTTCCTCACATTGCACTCCTCTTTCATACACACACAACCCTCACATTAAATTCCCTCCTATCACAACACTCATTCACTCTACACTGTCACACACCTATGTTATTCTCTCACATTTGCACACTCACATCAGCTCATCTCACACACCCTTTAACCTAACACACACCCACAGGAGAGTATCTCAAACATACATGTCTACATATTTATATCTACACACACAGTCACTCAAGCATTCACACACAAATCTATATTAGTCCTCTCACATTTCCTTCACTTGCTATCCATAAACACACATATGATTTCCTCACACCCTACATGCTACGCAAACTCATACTATCACTCACAATATTGACACTCAACACTCACACTCTCACACACATTATATATATATATATATATATATATATATATATATATATATAATATATATATATATATATATATATAATTTATATATATATATTATATTAAGAATATATATATATATATATAATATTATATATATATATATATATATATAATAATATATATATATAATATATATATATATATATATATATATATATTATATGGGTAATAGTTATACTAGCCTGTGTGTAATGTGTGGTTTGTGAGATAGGTTTTCATTTGCCTAATTGTATTTGGCCTATGGCATGTGTGTATCACTAGGATAGGTGACTTGTGTGGTATTTAGCTAGTTGACCTAAAATTGACAGGTTAAGCCTAGGTTTGACCAACCTAGACTAGTTTGACCAAGTTTAACCTCGTTTGACCTAGCTTGACTAAATTAGACTAGAATTAACCTAGTTTGACTGTTAGGGTTGACTAGAGTTGACCAAAGGTTGACTTTAGCCTAGATTGACCCCAAACTTCATGTAGATGCATTGTAGCAGTCTATTTCCTTATTTTAGACTTGTTGTGACTTGTACTGTTCTATAGGAGACATACACCACTCCTCGGACAGTATATTCTTTCGAAAATTCAGGATACCAGATGAGTACATTCTCTGATCATTTTATATCTTGTTTAGGATTATATTTCCTGCTTTAGATTATCTTACTTGATGCTGACACGTTGGTAACACGGATTAGTACTATATGGATCCCTTCATGAGATGTTATCCCTCTCGGGAGCATCAGATAATCTTGTCTCGTGTGTTTCACTTACATCATGTATCTATTGCTTCTATCATGAATCTTCAAGAATCAGCTAGTGACTCATGTACTCTCATGATCATCGAGCCTTCATGAATCAATTCATGAATCACCCTATACGGATCAAGTAGTATAATCATCAATCTTAACGTAACTTGACTGGATCCTTGTGTATTGATTGGGGATGGGGGAGTATAAATGAACATATGGATAAATTCAAGTAGTGTAATCATGAATCAATTCCGTAGTGTAATCATGAATCAGTCCCTAGCCATTCACATGTTTATCCTGTACTCTGAATCACTATCACTGTCTCTCCTTTATATATCATAGATATTTACTTACAGCCCCTCTTTTACATTATGCTATTCTTTCAGTTTCCTGTATTTTATTCTCTAGCATGATTATATTTCCTTTCCTGCTATGACTTGTTGAGATGTATTGTACTCTCCTGTCCTGACTGGACCTGTTGAAATATTACAGAGGATGAGGAGGGCGTGGTCCCACTTATTATGGGGCTACCCTAGATGACAGTACCGACCTAGACCAGCAGCATAAGCCTTTAGCTGTGGACGACACTCTACTAGACTAGGATACTTTCCTTATATTTCATTATGGATGACTGTATTATGATATTGGGATTTGTGGATTTGTATATCATTAGACACTTAGACTTCTCTGATTGTATTCTGTGGATCTTTCTTCAGTATTACCTATCTATCTTTCTATCTTCATTCTGCCTTAGATGTGATTGAGACTGTATATTGTTATGTCACCTCCATTCAGAGAGTATATACTGTACATGTACCTTTATACTGTTAGATGTTTGACCTAGGACAGCGTTCTACAGCCGATACTGTGGCGTAGGCTGGACGTACCCACGTCTCGTGCACTTACTCTAGGGTGGATCGTGACACGTTTTTAGTGGTGGCCCATGCAGGTCGAGTTTATGTAGTGGTATTCGAACTAGAGTATCACTACAGCCTGCAATAAGATTAGGATATTTTGAAGGTACTCAATCACACTAGAAAAACTCTTATTTAATTCATACCATCTCAGTTATTGCTGATATTATTCTCCTTTAAATATAACTGTCCTCCCTTGATTTCGATCCATTGTCAGCAATTGTTCTTTTGATCTGTCTCTAGGATGGTTATGGAGACGCGATCTCATCGTCTCGATCGGAAAGACACCACTGAGGGGTCTACCACTCCTCGTTCTGATCAGCAGGGCCCCGAACTGCAGCTCCTGTTATGCCAGCTCAGGCTGGGATATTGCAGCTTATGGGAGTACACCTCTTCCTATTCGAGACTTTCCCTGTCATCCCGAACGTTCTTCAGCAGCAATCGCCATCAGGATCAGAGGACGTGGCGCGATTGTTCTCCTTCTTCCAGCAGATAGTGGAAACTCAGCGGCAACAGTTGTTTAAGAGGGGACGAGACGCTCACGGTACCAGCAGCAGCGGAGGCCAGGCCAAGAGGCCTCATGTGCAGATTCAGCAGACGCAGACACCAGTGGGAGTTCAGCAGGCAACATCAGTATCGGGGTCAGGACCCGAAGGCGATCAGTTGTTCCTACTGCAAGAACCGGGACACATCTGGGTGCAGTGCAGGAAGAGGTTGAAGGTTTGCTATTTCTGTGGGTCAGGTGCCCACCAGAAGATAGATTGTCCTATTGCACCTCCTTTTGAGAGAGCTAGTGGCAGTAAGGGCCCGGACAAGATGCCACCCTATAGTTTCAGCAGCAGCAGTATTAGCAGCCGAGGGTCTACCTCCAGCAGCGGCAGTTTCAGGACCGTGTACCCTTCCAGCAGGCACAGCAGCCACAGAGGCAGCAGGCCCCGGGACGCAGTTTGTTATTTGCCCTTTCTGCAAGGACCAGGGCACGATTGGGGCGAATACCGAAAGAGGCTGGAGATGTTTACTTTGTGGATGATCCGATCATCGACAGAGAGAGTGTCCTAAGTCATCTGGACGGACAGATCAGGGAGCAGGAGCTTGGGCTCCGGTAGGCCAATAGAAGGATTACCCTTACCGACTCAGCAGCAGAGGTACATGCATCAGCAGCAGGCCAGGGGAGGCCAGCAGGGGCGAGCTTTCGGCGGGACAGTCGAGGATGCTCAGGCCATTGGAGATCTAGTTGCAGGTTCCGTTCTTTTGATTCCATTTCTGAAAATTGCCTCATATAACTGCCTTGAAATTTCGATTCCCACTGTTCCTTGTTGATTGATCAATTTTGTCCTGTTTTTTGTGTTATGTTTGATTTTCTTCTGAGATGAATCATATGGGCTAGGTCACCCAGTTATGGAATCTAGAATCTTCGATAGTCGTGTTAGCTGGCATAGTGAGGACATATAGTCAGATTTAGGACATATTTCTCGGTGTGTGAGAATTTAAGGTTTTGCTGCCAAGCATGCGACAATACAAAAATTTTAAATACCATAATTCTTGAGGTATGTACCTTAGTCAAGGACTCTATGATTATCGTAGCCTTGCTTACTAGCATGACGAAGACTCTGAGTAACATGATTTTGGACAGACGCATATGATTATCAGATTTTATCTTGAGAAGGTTTTAAACAAACCATCTCTATCATTCCCTTCTGTTGTCACAAAATTGTATTCCATCATCAATAACTTAGGAGTAGGGATACTTTAGTTTTGTAGAACTTATTCATGTGTAGATCCTTTATAGTGTAATGATATGACGATTGTAGGGTGTCTATACCATAGAGATGGTAGTTAGCATTGATATTAGAATAATAACCCCTGTAGATGATTTCCTATTTATAATGCCTACCGATTTCATATAGGATGTTAGTATGCCTTACAGCCTTGATGATTTATTATTTTCCTTACCCTTCAGTAGAGCACCCGTGACAGAGCCTTTCCTTGGGGATAGTTGTAGCTTCACCTAAGACTGAGAAGTCTATAGATATAGATAGATGCAGATGAGATTGACATATGGGATATGGGTTGGTCGGTATCTATAGGCCATTGTTGTATAGGGTATTGACATGTTGTTTAGCCTATATTTGGTTCAGTTTTCTATTTTAGTTAAGCTCTCTTTGTGTTGAATTCAGTCGTGTTGATTAAACTTTATAGGTAGTGTGCAGACCCTTCACTAGAGACCCTGTTCCCTCGGTTCATACTATTTCAAGTTGTTCACTGCACTCACCACTTGGACAGTTTACTGTTCTATCCCAATACACCCTACATACCTAACCCCCTTCATTGGAGTGATAGGCATGTGGTGGAGTGTGTGTATTAGACCTTAAGTAGAGTTGAGGTGATTAGAGATATATATATATATATATATAGTTTGTATGTATGTGTAATGTATTTTGATTTGATATGTGGCCTGCACTCGTAGTATACTGCCTAATGCATTTCCTGCACACCAGTTTGGTTCATTCTTTTAGACCACTGTCCTGCATATAGTTTAGTAGGTGTTCAGTCCAGATAGAGAGGAGAGGCCAGGTTGATCGAAAGGCATGTTTTAGTCACCATGTATATTTCTTTCACTTTAACTTTACAAGTGGACCCAAATGTCTTGTTCTTTAGCTATGATTCAGTCTCCTTAGCATCATTCCCTTTTGCCTGCACTGATGACTCAAACCATTCATCCTTAGCCTAATTCTAAGCATTGTTTCAGTCCCTTTAAGTTTAGTCTACTTAAACCCTTGATGATCAGTATATATATATATAGATGATATACTTAGGATATATGTGTTGGGTTGTTGTTCCTGAGCTTATGTATTATGTGGTATTTGAGATTTGTGTGCTTAGATTATGGGTACCTAGTTATGGGTGACTTGATAGGATTTGGGAAGTTAATAGTTATTATATTATAGAGTTTTCTTTTGCTAGTCTCTAGTTGCCAACACCTAGATAGCTAGCATAGGTAAACTCCTAAGTAGTTGACCCTTGACTATGTTGACCTAGAAGGAGTACTACCATCTTAATTTCGATGACAAAATTTTTCTAAGGAGGGTAGATTTGTAACACCCAATTTTCTAAATAAGGGTAATTTTGAAATTTTATAATTTTAGTCTTTTATTAATGATATTTAAATCATGATATAAATTTTTGGTGATTTTTGATTATTTTAAAAATTATTAAAACCATGACTTGTGATTTACCAATTTAAAGACTAGTGATATGGCATTAGGATAATTATTTTTACTTTTGAGCATGGGGGTATTTTGGTCATTTTGAACTTTTGGGAATTATTTGGATTTATTATGAATTATTGAGATTTATTTGAATTTATATGATTTTTGGTATAATTTAATTAAGGGTTAATCTAGACTTGACTAGTGTTGACCTTGGAGCCTAACCTGAAGCTAACCCTAGTTGGTGACCATAGCCTAACTCTAGTTAACCTACTTTAGTAATTAGAAATTAGTTTTAAAGTAGGGAGGATTAGTTTGGATGGAATTAGTCCATGACTAGTGACTTAAGTCAATGACTTATAACTTATCAATTTTTAAGCCTAGTGTTTAAGCCATAGGCCCATGAATTAAGCCCAAGACCAATCCTAACCCAACCATGGCAGCCACTATTAGGTTTCCCTTGCCTATAAGTAGTCTCTTAAGAGTGTTCTTGTCTTTTTAGGTCTGCCCTAATTTTGGTGGAAAGGTATTTTCCCTATGCTCAAAATTCTTAATTAATTCATTTTAGCTCCTTTTTAATCCTAGTCTTTTGTAATAAGATCTAAATTATGTTTATATTCTGATTTTGGAGGATCACCTCAGTTTGTGTGCCATTTGGAGATTTGGAGTTGCCATTTGGAATTCCCTCTTTGGAGCTTGTTCTTGAGTTTTGATACTCAATAGGTAAACCACCTAAACCCTTGTTTCTTCCTTATTTTCTTGCATAATAGGTTAGGTTTAGGGGTTACCTAACTGCCCACGAAATTTGGGCACAATTCGTGTCCATTTCGTGTCCGTATCGGACACGTATCGTATTGATATACTAGGTGTTTGTAGAAATGCCACATAGGAATTAATTTTATATTTTTGAAATGTAATTGCATGGATTTTTGATCTTGATGTGTGTATTAATTTTTGTGAAGGTAGTAGTATGTTTCGTGTCCATTTGTCCTGTTTTACGTGTGGACACGCAGCACGAGCCCGTAGGCCGTGTCCTGCATCACGGGCTCCATATCTCTAGACACAGGACACGTCGTCCTGATTTTTTGTGTGAACCTTGGGGCAACGTCTGCGAACATGCTCCCAAAATTTGGGAGCATCTCGTGCACTACCCGAGGAGAAATCGGGGTCGCATTGGTCGCGCGCTGTCGCGCGAGCTACTGTACGCGTGCTCAGGCACGACTGACACGCGTGTCGTGTCGTGTCTGTGGGACGTGGACCCAGTGCAAGGTGTGTCAGACCTAGAGCTATCCTAGGTGAACCTCTGGACACGAGCACGTGTCGTGTCGTGTCGTGTGTCGCATGTTGGATGCACGTGCACACGTGCACGACGATTGTCTTGCACTGTCTAGTGTTGTGAACACGTGTTGTTTGGGCACGATTCGTGTCCAATTCCTGGACACGAATGCACTCTATAGTACCCTCACATGCATGACATATTGTACCAACCCTTTGTTTGGTTTTTAGTTGTGATTTTGAATTCGAAAGTTCGAATTCCCTTGAGTACTGATACTCGGCTGATACGCGCAGGTTGGGTTTCAGTTTTGTTTTAAAATGGAATTATTAACTGTTATGTTGTTTAAGATCAGTAATTTGGCTCACCACATATTTGTTAATAGCTGGATTTGTAGTTGTGTTTGTATTGGATAGGGAATTCATCGAAATGGGGGTTTTGCATTTGAGTTGGGGGTTTCCTGTTATCAATTCAGGAAACTGAACCTATGTTATTCTCTAAACCACACACATTTTGAATCCCCTGTTTTCTCACATTTTCACTCACTCACATTAGCATATACTATCACACACACATTGATTTCCAGTTTTTCCTCACATTGTACTCCTCTTTCATACACACACAACCCTCACATTCCCTCACACTATCACAACACTCATTCACTCTACACTATCACACACCTATGTTATTTCTCTCACACTTGCACACTCACATCAGCTCATCTCACACACCCTTTAACCTAACACACACCACCCACAGATGAGAGTATCTCACACATACATGTCTCATATATATATATATATATATATATATATATAGATATATATATATATATATATATATATATATATATATATATATATATAACACACACGTCACTCTTCAATCACATACACTCTCACACACACAGCATTCACACACAAATCTATATTAGTCCCTCTCACATTTCCTTCACTTGCTATCCAAAACACACACACATGATTTCCTCACACCCTACATGCTATGCATACTCAACTATCACTCGCATATATTGACACTCAACAACTCACACTCTCACACATTATGTATATATATATATATAGATATATATATATATATATATATATATATATCTATATTATATTATTTTTTTTTTTTTTTTTTTTTTTTTTTATATTATATATATTATATATTATAAATGGTATTTCCTATCTATATGATGTGAATTTATATATATATAAATGGATAAATATATATATATATATATATATATATATATATATATAATATATATATATATATATATATATATATATATTATATATATGGATTTCCTAATCTACATGTGTGAATTATATATATATATATATATTTTGGGTAAATAGTTATACTAGCCTATGTGTAATGTGTAGTGGTTTGTGAGATAGGTTTTATTTGCGTAATTGCATTTGGCCTATGGCATGTGTGTATCACTAGGATAGGTGACTTGTGTGGTATTTAGCTAGTTGACCTAGAATTAACTGGTTAAGCCTAGGTTTGACCAACCTAGACTAGTTTGACCAAGTTTAAACCTCGTTTGACCTAGTTTGACTAAATTAGACTAGAATTGACCTAGTTTGACTGTTAGGGTTGACTAGAGTTGACCAAAGGTTGACTTTAGCCTAGATTGATCCCAAACTTCATGTAGATGCATTGTAGCAGTCTATTTTCTTATTTTAGACTTGTTGTGACTTGAACTGTTCTATAGGAGATAGACACCACTCTTCGGACAGTATATTCTCTTCGGACATTCAGGATACCAGGCGAGTACATTCTCTGATCATTTTATATCTTGTTTAGGATTAATTTCTGCTTTAGATTATCTTACTTGATGCTGACACGTTAGTAACACAGATTAGTACTATATGGATCCCTTCATGAGATGTTATCCCTCTCGGGAGTATCAAATACTCTTGTCTCGTGTGTTTTACTTACATCATGTATCTATAGCTTCTATTATCATGAATCTTCGAGAATCAGCTAGTGACTCATGTACTCTCATGATCATCGGACCTTTACGAATCAATTCATGAATCACCCTATATGGGTTAAGTAGTATAATCATGAATCTTAACGTAACTTGACTGGATCCTTGTGTATTGATTGGGGATGGGGTAGTATAAATGACATGTGATAAATCCAAGTAGTGAATCATGAATAATTCCGTAGTGTAATCATGAATCAGTCCCTAGCCATTCATATATTTATCTGTACTCTGAATCACTATCACTGTCTCTCCTTTATATATCATAGATATTTACTTACAGGTCTCTCTTTTACATTATGCTATTCTTTCAGTTTTCTGTATTTTATTCTCTAGCATGATTATATTTCCTTTCCTGCTATGATTGTGAGATGTATTGTGCTCGTCCTGTCCTGACTAGACCTGTTGAAATATTACAGAGGATGGGACGAGGCGTGTTGTCCCACTTATTATGGGGCTACCCTAGATGACAGTACCGACCTGGACCAACAGCAGGAGCCTTTAGCTGTGGACGACACTCCATTAGACAAGGATGCTTTCCTTATATTTCATTCTGGATGACTTGTATGATATTTGGGATTTGTGGATTTGTTATATCATTAGACACTTAGACTTCTCTGATTGTATTTGTGGATCTTTCTTCAGTATTACCTATCTATCTTTCTGTCTTCATTCTGCCTTAGATGTGATTGAGACTGTATATTGTTATGTCACCTCCATTCGGAGAGTATATACTGTACATGTACCTTTATACTGTTAGATGTTTGACCTAGGACAGCGTTCTACCGCCGACACTGCGGCGTAGGATGGACGTACCCACGTCTCGTGCACTTACTCTAGGTGCGGGTCGTGACAAACCTAGATCTAAATAGAGAAAAAATATCACCAAGGCAAGGCCATGGGTTACACCAAGCCTGGCCCTCTCCTTTGAAGGCAGTGTAGTGACATCCAAAAGGCATGCCTAGAGAGGGGGAGGGAAGAAGGGGAGACCTGGAGATAGTGAGGAGAGGGAGAGAGATCAGATTTAGGTCTTTTGTTCTTTTTGGGGAGGGGAGAGCTGAAAGGAGAGAGAGAGAGCGGGGAAATGAAAAAAAGAGCGGAGAAGTGAAAAAGAGAGCGGGCTGATATTAGATTTTTTTGATCTTTTATAACATTTGTATTTATATTGTTATTAAGTAGACACTATTTATAACGTTTATATGTGCAAAATTTATAATAAGCCAAAAACTAGTCCAAACCGTCATATTAAGAGGGGTTTCTAAAATCCTAACGTTATATATAAAATGTTATAATAACATTTTTACAAGCGTTATAATATGGTATTTTTCTTGTAGTGTTCGTCGTAATCAGCGTGGTCATAGACATCCATATACGGCTCCAAATTAGGCTCTGGCTCCGATGCTAAAGGCACAAGTTCTCCGTGTGAGGTCCACAGATAGTAATTCGGCATGAACCTCTAGCGTACAAATGATATGTCACGTCCACTTCTGGATAATATTTAAGTTGCGACATCTCACACATGGATATTTAATTTTGGTACGGTCCATGTACTGAGGGAACGTCTTGGCAAACTGCATGAACTGCTCTACCTGCTGTATAAATTTATCCACACATACCTCACATGTCATCAGGATGATGATTGTATATCCACGAACGATGTCGCAGATAGTAATTCATATCCATTTGAAGATAATTCTACAAAGATAGATACACATTATCAGTATAGTCCAAATGGATGCATAGATCTATGAGTATTAATGAGTGTCGTCACGTGTTCAATGTCAGCTCTTCTCTTCAAAGAAAATTTACTTATGCAAGCCTTTTGAGACTGTTAGAGTTGCAGAATTTCAGAAAAATATTAGAAAATGCCAAATATTATAATTTTTCTTTTCTAGGATTTTTCTTATTTGTTTTTTTTTTTGATTTTTTACTCCTTTTGTTCTTTATTTTTTCTCCTTTTTCTGATGAATTTATAGAACTCTAACAGCCTCAAAAGACTTACAGATGTAAATTTACATATCAGAGAAGGATTGATATGGACACTTGACTTCGGACTGACATGGACACTTACCTATGTATCTAAGATAGCTAGCTAGCACTTACCTACATATCACCTTAACTCTAGGTATTCGTGTATCATGTGGATATCATGTACCATGGTACACAATAAATCACATTGATACTCTCTTATATCTTGATACTAGAATACGTTTCAAATACTCATGACACTAACTATACACACGTTCATCTTATACAGTACTAGGATACTTACTCTATACACTAGGTACTACGATATACACTTTGGTGTTGTCACAAGTTCTTTGTAAGCCATTTTCTAAAAATAAATTTACTTATGCAAGCCTTTTGAGGCTATCATCGTTATACTAGATTTTCGAAAAAAATCTATAAAAGACTAAGTTGTACGACTTTTTGGTATAACTCTGATAGTCCCAAAAGGCTTGCATAAGTAAATATTAATTTTCAGAGAATGGTTCACATGGACACTTGATTTCAGGCTAACACGGACACTTAACATAAGAGTTAATGATATCTCTGTCGTCATGTGTTCCTTGTGAGCCCACAAGGTAAACTTGACCTCAGAGTGTCCAGCTAGCACTTACCATGAAATATCTAGTATCTTGACACGTCTGTACATGGCGACATGAAATGGTTTGGCGTGTCCTATGGTATCTTAGAATATTATTGCGTCTAATCATGTGTAATCCCGTTAATTACTTTTATTCTTCCTTCATCTAGTTCCTCATGGATATTTGGATCCCTCATCTTGTTCCCAAACCTAAATTTAGACCTTGTTCATGCTGTATGGCCATATACTTCCAACAGTGCACACACACTCCACATCACTGATACTCACTCTCTAATACATCTATTTTCGATCACTCACCAAAATACAAAGGGACTCACTCAAATCACTAACTAATACCCTATTCTAGACACACACACAAATTCGAAGTACTGATACGTACAGTGAACCACATGCCCATGTCGATTCCTACAGCTAAGGGGGGGGGGGGGTTATTCCCGCTCACTGACACTCTTAACTTATATGACACTAACTACTGGCACTAATACATTTACACTACCATT
Source organism: Iris pallida (assembly GCA_029216955.1). Classification (NCBI taxonomy): domain Eukaryota; kingdom Viridiplantae; phylum Streptophyta; class Magnoliopsida; order Asparagales; family Iridaceae; genus Iris; species Iris pallida. The sequence continues at coordinate 668,090 of JANAVB010031820.1, forward strand.
CTCCCTACACATTTACTGATACAAGCACTAACTCGCCTAAATGGCTAGTACTATATAGCTTGCTATGTTCATTGTGTGTTGTTCTTGCACTAAAGCTTATTACATGAGAAACTTTGTTCGACAAAGAAATTGATGCTCAACGAATCACTGTATATGTTTTTTCTCAATTTTGTTTAGGATTTGGCTCATATATGAATGTCGTTATAAACATATTGGTTAATTCAACTGCGTGACAAATATTTGATAAATATTCCTTCCTTCAACCTACACATGATGACAGTGTCTTGTTAGTGACCGTGTCAGTGTCTATGTATGTGTGTCGTGTCGTGTCCAGTGTCTATGATGTGTCGTCGTCAGCAAGAGGAGTGTGTCAGTGTCGTGTCGTAAGAGGGAGAGGGGTTACTTGAGCCTGCGGGAAGTAAACGAGAGCGGCGAGGGGGTAGGGTTGTCGCACGGGGGGGTGCCGGAGTCGAGAGCGGCACCGGAGGCAGGGTGTCGTAGGGAGCCGGGGAAGGAGACGTGCGGAAGAGTCGAGGGGGAAGGGGTCGCCTGGGGGAGGTGGCCACCGGAGTTGAGAGAGGCGCCGGAGGCAGGGTTCGCCGGGTGGAGGGGGACGCCGGAGACGAGAGGGGAGGGGGAGAGAAATTTTGGGGAGAGAATGAAAAGTACTCGATCGGCCAGGTAACACTATATGAAATAATTTTGGCGATAGCGTAAAGTGACGTCGCTAAACGTCGTTGAAAAAAATACGAGCGAACTACTTTAAATGAGTCGGGAAACGTCGTTTTTTAAAAAAAACGACGTTCTCCGACTAAGCCGCAACGATAGCTTTCCAAATAATAACGTACGTAGCTAACTGTAGCTGATAGTGACGTTCAGTGACGTCTTTTTGTTTCGTCGCTAAATGCAACATAATTAGCGACGTTTTTTTTTCAACGTCGCTAATCTCGTCGCCAATATGACTTATTTTGGTAGGGAGTGGAAACGATCATGGGATAATTGCCTTCTTCTATATATATATATATGTGTGTGTGTGTGTGTGTGTGTGTGTAAGGCTATTTCCGTGATTCGAGTGTGTGTGTGTATAAGCTATTTCCGTGATTCGAACCTCCATTCAGGCTAGGATTATAGTTATTTCATAAAAAGGATCCAAATGGAGCAAGATGTTCCTGAATCCAGTCCCTGCCTCACAGTTGCCTTTGTCTTGCATGCATATAGTTATCTACGTCGTACAGACACGAAAAATTAATGTCCTATCAATATATCAATATTATCGTGTCCGGACAAGTGTCCTGTTTGTATTTATGCAACTTAGGTTGCTAGTTTTGTACCCATTTGGAATATCCTTATCCTGCATTTGTATTCGTGTCTATATTCGCGCAACATAGACAGTTAAACAATTATGCGGCAATCACTTGATTTCCCTCGGAAAGCTAATAAGATCACATGTAACTTCCATGAGTAAAGCATTGCTTTTATTTCATAGATTTGGCAAAGAACTGTTTCTACATGTGTCTATTATCAAATGGTGTCTGCAACATTAAAAGCAGAAAGAATTCCAGCAGTGTCCTCCATGCTTCAATTACAAAACCACCACAACCTTTTTTTTTTCTTACACTGACCCACCCTATATTCATCACAGAACTGATTGCTTCGTTCTTAATAATTTTGGTCCATGAAGGTCCTTTACTGATGGCTTTTATGGCGTGTCGACAGATTCTTCTGTCAGAGGCAATAATTTGGCCCCCCTCCCCTCTCTCTCTCTCTCTCCTCTCTCTCTCTCAAGGGAAGCTAAATCAGATAAAATTAGCAGCTACTTTGCACGAATACAGATAAAGACACGAAATACCGATATAGGTATACACATTTTCTGTAAGTTAGAACTTACCTATATATGCAGGGATACAACTACGGACACGATACAGATACATACATCATTTTCCTTGTGTCGTTGCAACTCCACAAGATTCATTGATGTGGTAGTAGCCATCTGAAATGCACCCACGATGGCAAAGATTTGAAAGATATGTAGGTTTTTTATTCAGCACTGCTCACTATCTTACAATTGATAACTGTCTGCTTCCAAAGATACCTTTGCATTCATAACTTTACATGTGCCCAATAGATACTACAGTAACATAGTAACAGTCATAAGTTTCATGGCGAGCTTATGCATTTTTGCAGAAACATCCACAACCGTTAGAACATAATGGCGTCTGATAGCTCCATGAGGCCTTCCCCTTGCCCCGTGGCCTCATCAAGAGCCACTTCTCTAGCATACACAGAGGCGGTGCTTGTTGCGGCTCCGGCCTAGGCTTGGCCTCGTACTCGTCCGTGACCATCGCCGACGAGTCCGCGGACGACTTCTCCCAGCCAATGCCGCCGCCGCCGCCCAGGTTATCGTACGACAGCAGCGAGTACTCCAGCTCTTCCTGCAGGGAGATGGGAGCATTGATGTTGGCACACTGCTGCTGCTGCAGGTCTAGGCTAGCAGCAGCGGCGGCGTTGGCCTTGGGCGAGGACCTCATCCAGCCTTCCAGGAGCCTCGATATTTCTCGGTGCTCGATGCGTAGGTAGACGCGGTTTGCGTGAGTCCGTGGAGTGGACGTACGGCGCCCGTCTCCGGTTGCCTATAGGCGCGGTGATCAGCTCATGATGGGCGGTGGTGGTGGCGGCCCGAGTCCGAGGAAGTCATGTAACTGTCCACTGCTGTCTGGTACTTGTTGATCTTCTTCTTGAGGTGGGTGTTCCAGTAGTTCTTTATGTCGTTGTCTGTTCTCTGGGGAAGATAGGATGCTATGGCTGCCCACCTACAACACAAAGGAAAAGACAAAAAAAGAAAAAAGAAGATTTTGAGTTGTAGCATCATAACAAAGAAGACAATTTGCTACTTTTTAGAGCATCATCATTCAGAAGTACAATAATGTACGTACGCGCACCTGTTGCCCAGGAGAGCCTGGAGGTGGATGATCATCCCTTCCTCGTGCTGGGTGAAGTTCCCTCGCTTGATCCCCGGCCTGAGATAGTTGGTCCATCTCAACCTGCAACTCTTGCTACACCTCATCAATCCTGAAAATTAGAAGAAAATGAATATAAACTTAGCGATAACTTAGCGAAAATTTACTAATAGTCATCGACCTCGAATCGGCGAAGATCATATCTATGGTAGTCAATTATCGGTATTGGGGGAGGTGTGGATGTGTGTGTGTTGAAAACTGGGGACTGCAGTGAGCCTAAATGGCATTCAATGCAGCGTGTATAAAGTCCCGTCTGTTAAGCATGACATCGTAAAAAAAAAAGGAAAAAATTACCGGTATTGGTAGGAACGGATCTCCAGTTGCCAGGACCATGTTCTTGAATGTAGGAGACGAGGAGGATGTCTCTTCTGGTGTCCAAGGACCCTTCTTGATCCCAACCTTGTCACAGCAAGGGGGCCTTCCCATGGCTAGTTTTCTTCTCTCTCTGTGCCTCCCCCCACTTGTCTCTCACCAAAGTGCGAGTGTTTATATATAGGAAGACTTCATGAGAGTGTACCCTTTTTTTTTCACCTATCAATTCATCTACCACTCTGACTCATTTGCTCCCTTTTCTTCTTTTACAAAGTCAGCTGTGCTCCCCCCCCCCCTTCCTTTCCCTCTTTTGTTTTTCTTTGGGGTCACAAGACTCATGATCAAGCCCCTTCACCTAAAGTAGAAACTACCAGGCTTAATCCATCTAGTACTTATATTGGTGTGTGTGTTTATGTGTCATTAGCTCTCACTTAATGCATGCCTAGTTTTTTTTTTTTTTATTATTATCATTATTATTTTTTTTTACGATGCGATCGCTTTCCTTGACACCCATTGTCTACCTGGAGGTTTGTTGCCAAGCCCGGAGATCTTTGAAGCGTTGTGCTTGATCTCTATCCTCAGTGTAGTGAAGTGTATAATTAGTCTTAGTCACATTTCACATGTGAGCTAGCTTTAGCACATGTATTGTGTATATACTTCTACTGCAAAAGTGTACGTACGTGTATTCTTGTCATGCTTATGCATACGGACTTTTTCCGGTGCACACGTGTTCATGAAACATATACATGATTGCTGCACCCATACAATGAATTTGCTGTGGCCCTAATATGCACAAAATCACAAAAAAAAAAAAAAAAAAAAAAAAAAAGATAAAGAAAAAAAAAGACAAAACTAAATCAAAATTTATTGCATGTTTTATTGCAGTCTGAATTTCACTGCTTGGTCAGTTATTTGATCTATGAGAGTTATTCTTGCTAACATAAGGTCACGTTTGGTTTGCGAAATCAAGACACTGGAAAGGAAAATTCATTTTTTTACCGTATTTGTATGCCAAAGAAAATGAGCATAAAATAAAAAATAATTTCCAAAGAAAAAAAATAGGGAGAAAATGGTTCCACACGGTCCATCCCAAAGATTCACTTTTTCATTCCAATTCACTTTTCCTTCTAATTTTTCTGGTATTTTAAAACATCGAAAATGAAGTTGATGGAAATTAAAAATTTCAAAAGGAAAAAAAAAAAAAGCAAATAATTGATTTTTTTTTTGTTCTTTCCTTTCCTCAAACTAAGGTATTGTTGTGAACACAAAGGAGTTATGGTTGAAGGATTGGAGGCGAGAGACAAATAATAACAACAATTATCATGGATTTCATTGCCTGCGAATAAATTGGATATGGACAAGCAATCTGTATACGTCCTCAAGAAGATGGAGAAAATGACTACTATTTATTATAGCTAGATGCTTCTTACTCTTCATATTAATACTGCATAACTTGGTGAGAAAATGAATCACTTTCAACTCGTTTATGCATGTATCATACTACAGTTTGTCGAAAGTAACATAAACAGTGTTTTTCAAGTGAACAAGACCACTGCTCTTGGTTTTAAAGACGACGCATGTAAGTAAAGAAAACCCATGCCCATCAAGCTGTTAATTTAACACTAGTGTTTTTGGTTTCAGTCTTCTTCTGGCTGGCTGCCAGGGCCGGCCCTGAGCTGATGGAGGTCCGAGACGAAACTTTTTAAATGGGCCCCCATATATAACGTAAAAAAAATGTAAATAAAACAAAAATTTGTTGTAGTCAAAATTTGAACCAAAGACCTCTCAAATTTAAGTCTAGAATTATAACCACTACACCACAATATTTTTTGTTAATAATGGCACACGATATGTAGTAATTCTATTGTAGATAGTTCAATGTTGGTGTCCTTTTCCGTCAGGGAGTCCTGGACTGTCGTCCGGGCTGCCCTGGGTCAGGGCCGCCCCTGCTGGCTGCTGTATCATACTACAGCCATTTTCATATAGGTACAATAAGTACTCACTTATGTTGTACGGATACAGACATGACTACAAGTAAGAAGAGATACTGAGATTTATACGTAGGTACAATAAGTACGTACTCACCCTATCTTGTACGAATTACGGACAAGGACAAGATACATATACGGAATACAGACACTTATAAGAAGGTAGAATAAGTAAGTACTCACACTATGTTGCACGAATACGGATAAGAATAATATATAAATATACGAGATACAAACATTTCATATAGGTATTACAAAAGTACATTGTACGAATACAAAGACACATACATATTTGTAATACGAGCATCATAGAAAGCCACTCAAAGGGGCATCCTTAAAGTGAATATATTTGAGGAGAAAAAGATGAAAATCAAGTTTCTCTACTTCCATTTGTGGTAATCATCAGAATAACACACAATTACATAGGACAGTTATTGCAAAAGCCTTTTTACCTAAACAAAGTATACTTTACCTGCAGAGGAAGTTTTAGAAAAATATAACATGTATCCCTCTGAACTCGCCATTACTTCAAGTTTTAATGAAATGAAAGAGACTTTGTATAATTTTCTAAAAAGTGATTCAAACCAACTTATATTAGACTTCTGCGTTATACTTTTCATCATCTAAACAACCTGGACATGTTCTTTGCTTCTGATACAATTAAATGCAGTAGATGTGCCTGCAGTAGGCACTTCATTAGTAGAGCTTCTATACTGTCTACGTGCCTCCAATTTATCTTCGTCAAACAAGCTATCAAGTGGTGAGCCCTTGATATACTTCAACAATTAATAAATAGAGTTTGATTACAGGAACTCAAACAGAAATTTGCAATGTAGTTATGATAAGTGGTATCATTTTTATATTTGGACACTTGACTTTTTCTATTTAGAACCTTGAAAAAATCAAGCAACAAGATGCATATAATTCACTGGCTATTAATGACAGTGTTTTTAAATTTAAGAACTCCAGAGTTCCTTAGGATTTTTGTAATAAACATATGCAAGTTCTTTGTTCTTAGACATAAATTTATTTATCGAAGATGTGCAGCCCAAGAGTTTGAGATTCGCAGATTTTAAGACGGGACAGAGAAAAAATTATATATATATATATATATATATATATATATATATATATATATATATATATATATATATGCAAAACCCTCCGATTTTATTCAAAAGAAGGCGCAAAATGCAGAAGCCTTTACAAGTGAACGCAACAAAAAGAAGAGCGACGATAAAGAAGGTACAAGGGGCAAAAATTCAAGAGAGCACGGACTGCCAGAAGACCTCGAGGCCGTGCTTGCATTGTCGGCTGACTTTGAGAATTTGACGAAGAGGTTCCGGGATCAGTTGGTCGGATGAATATTGGTGACCCTCGTACCTGAATCTGTTCCGATTCTTCCATATGACGGGACAGAGAACAAATTATATACATATATATATATATATATATATATATATATATATATATATATATATGTGTGTGTGTGTGTGTGTGTGTGTGTGTGTGTGTGTGTGTGTATTTGGCAAAACCCTCTGATTTTATTCAAAAGAAGGCGCAAAATGCAGAAGCCTTTACAAGTAAACGCAACAAAAAGAAGAGTGACGATAAAGAAGGTACAAGGGGCAAAAATTCAAGAGAGCACGGACTGCCAGAAGACCTCGAGGCCGTGCTTGCATTGTCGGCTGACTTTGAGAATCTGACGGAGAGCTTCCCGAATCAGTTGGTCAGATGATATTGGTGACCTCGTACCTGAATTTGTTCCGATTCTTCCATATGACCCATGTGGTGGCGGTTGCGATGATTTGGAGGCTGTGGGAGGCATTAGCCCAATTGGACAGAAGATCGTGGAAGCTCCCACCGCCCAGGTTAAATATGCATTGGTGAGAGAGCGCTGTCCAAACCTTCGTAGCTGTCTCCCCGTGGTAGAAGATGTGGTCCCCCATTTCTTGTTGTTTCTCTGTGCAGCAGTGATATGCAGATGCTAGACTGAATCCGATTGTCATGAGAGTGTCGTCGGTGGGGAGCTTCCTGCAAAAAGCTCTCCACACAAAGACGGACCATTTTTTAGGGATGCAAGTGTGCCAGAACGGCCCCAGGGTGTGGGATGGCACCCTACCACCGCGGGCAACCCTTCTGGCCGAGGAGAAGCCTAATTGTAGCTGTATGGATTTGATCTTGCTTGGGAGAATTTTGGGTTCAATAATAACGAGGATGTCAAATCTGTGGATTTTCTTGAGTCTGATTAATCTTCTCAAGGTAGTTTTATTGGCAAGGCCCCTAACATTCCAAGATAGGATGCTAAGCATTGGGGTTGCTGTGAGGTATTTTTTGAGTTTCGCAGCTGACCTAGTGGTCATGGCCGTGACCTCTTTAGTACTTCCATTGTTTAATTTTTTCGAGGTGGGGGTTGCCTTATCGACCTTCGTAATAAAATTGTCTGTTTCCTCGTTTGGATGTATGTATTCTTTTACGACAATTTCAGCCACGGCCCCGAAGAAACAATCAGTGGTATTGATACCCGCTTTTAAGCCTTGTTGCATCCGTGCGACAGGTTCTTGACCGATGTTTGGCTAAGTCTGTCGCCCGGATGTTGGCCACATTGGGGGGGGGAGTGTGTGTGGGCGCGTGTCGGTGTGTTGAGGGTCTTCTTCGCTCGTCGTAGCCAGCGAGTTTTCTACCAGAATGGACTCCTCGTCGATGGTGGTCTCCCTTTCTGTGTCTTCGTTGGTCCCTGTATCCTCTTTAGTAATATGGGCATTTGAGGCATCTTCTGTGTCTTGTGGATGTCACGCCCCGCTTCCGTAGGAGCGATCGTCCTCGCTAAGGCGTGATGCCGCATGAGCCTAGATTGCGCTCGTGCAAGGCGGATTCCATAACGGTCGATTTCAGCGGCTGCGACGGGGTCGTCGCACAGAAGTCCATGCAGAGACATTGAATAATAGCAGTAGAAATTTTAAAACAAAACACAAGTTATCCAAAGAAGCTCTTTATTGATATTGAAACAAAGGTTACAATGGGCGCAAGGCCAAGATTACAAGTCTCTCAAGCTCACTCTTCTCACATTACAATTCACTCAGCTCTCTCTCATCTCTCAATTACAAGTCTTGAGCCAGCGGAAGCTTCGGAAGGCGACATCCATACATTATGTCCCGTATAAGTCTTTACTCCATGCGGCCGCACGCTTCGAATCGCCAAGGAACTCCGTGCCTCGATGCATCCAAGCGAGCTCCGCGCCACAAGCTTCTACCTGTGCCTGCACATGAAAACAATGTGGGTGTCAGTACTCAACTGTACTGGTGGAATGAGCTCCTCGTCCACCCATACAAACCCAACACGTATGATTTACTTTGTGCAACATAGCCCCCTTTGTATTGTCTTTCTACTCTTGCCTTAGGATCAGTTTTAGGACAGACGTCTTGGCCTATTTCGTGTTTCAAGACCATCCCGTGCTTGCAACATCGACGTTACCCTATCAAGTCGTGTTTGCCTTGCGGCACTTAGTCAGAGACGCAACTACGCGATGAGGCTCCATTTGTATGTGATCGTGCTAGGAATCCTTTATGCCGTGCCTCACAACTATGTGCGACTCAACCATATCGCCGCCTCGCGGCCCTTGCTACTTTGATCACCAACTGACCCAATCAAGACTTGTGAATCTTAGTGTCACTCAAACTTACTTTGCCTTGCGATGGTTTTCTGACTTAAACTCAAACAACTCAACCATAACCATGCAACTTATATGCCGACAACATAAGACTCGACGCCACATCTCGTGCCGAAGCACGTCGCCTACGTTGCAGCCAAATCTTAGGCCCAACATTTTGTGTTCCAACTGAACACACACACATTCAACTCAACTTCCTTGATATACTACACTCAATACTCGACTCAATCCAAAGGCATACACGCGGATAGCCGCTATTTGCCGACATCTATATGAACTTGGCCACTAGCATCACAAGTTATACCTTGACGTATAGCTTTGTTATTCGAGATCCTTTCAGCGTAAGGTAGCGATCTCCGCTGAAAGCCCCCGACTAACCTGAGCGGGAGCGTACTCCCAGCTCGGCTATACCATGTTTCCTCCTAGGCCGAGTCGGTCCCATGGCCCAGGGTTGCCGCTCGAGGATTCATCGCCCTTGTCGACAAGTTGTCAAATGACCATGCAAGACTCGACACAAACTGACGTCTCACACAGTCATTCCTCTACCAAAACCAAGACTTCTATCCTTGAGACCCCTCGACGACCCACAGTCACGAGCATTCCTTCCTTGAGACCCCTCAACGACGCACGGTCGCGTGCATTCCTTCCTTGAGACCCCTCGACGACCCACGGTCGCGAGCATTCTTTCCTTGTTACCCTATCGTTTGGTTCAACTCAAGAACGCCTATTTAATATTCCTTTCTCAAACTCACTTTGAACCAATTGTGATCCTTGCCTTAAATACTAAGTCCGTGCATCGTGCCTTCAGCCAATCGTGCGCTACGCGACACTCCTGCCTAAGTCGACGGGCCTTGAGATCGTGGGACTACTTAACTTGGACGAACCGCAAAAGAGCGGGACGGTACTTGTAATGTCTTAGGTCGACCGACATAACTTTGTCTAACTTAACTTCGCAACAACTTAATGAGAAAAGGCTGCGTCAAGCTTTGCCTTAACGGATCGTGCCGTGTACGCATCCAACTTGAACGACCAAGTCACTCGGGTGCCTAGACTTAGGTCACAAGTCGCTCAACGCAACTTAACTCACGGGCAAGCCAAGGCTATGCCAAGCCTTGGATGATGGGACCGTGCATGCTTTATGAAGCATTCATACGGGCGACGCCTATGACTTAGGCTACGTTCATACTTCGCCTACTCAACCAACTTTTCTTCTCCCAAGCCACGGGACGAAGGATCGAGTGTCATTTTCAAAGCACGCCGTGCACCAACTCTAAGCCGACCGTTGGACCTTTCCATATTCTAACTCAATTCGAACCGACGGGATTATTCTCTTTAGCTATGTGCATTCGTCTCTTTTATTATCAAACCTACTTGTGCAAGTTGAAAACATGCGATTTATTATGTGAAGGCTAAGATGAGGCAAGTTCACCGAAACTATCCCACCTGAGCGAGCGGTCGTCTCGACCGAGCGGTGTCTTCGAGCAGCTGTTGCAAGGCTAAGTCCGAATGCCGTCGGCATTTCAATTCCTTCGATTGACTGAGCGGGACGGGGTACTACATCATACACCACTCAGAAAAAGTTTCATCCTCGAAACTAACTGAGTACACTTATCGACTTATCACTGGACTCAACATTCTACGTTTCTCGCACACATTTCTCCTATGCGTTCTCTCAATTCGAGCCACGCTCGTGCTATCCACAATTCTTTCTTCAAAACTCACGATCTCAAAATCCTCGACACTTTTCCGTTCCTCAAGTCTCACTTGATCAACGTAACACTTGGTATGGATCGTGCACATATCTTAGGCGTCCCCAAAATACATGCATTTCAATCAAGCCTCGTGATAGCGAATTCCGCCATCACCACCCGAGTCGGATCGTGCACATATTCAAGCATCCCTGATATACATGCATTTCAACCGATACTCGCGAGTGGTGCCTCCACAAATCCTATCTCTTCGTACTCGGACGTCTGCCTAACCGCTAGGCTATGTCTTTCCGTCAGTACTGGAATCATAGTTCCCAAACAACGATATCAACACTCACCCCATCCTAAGGTCAAACCAAATTGATAGTACGAGATTTTCTATCCAAGCTCGCATCACTCCGATTTCTAAACTTCGAGCATAGATTGCCTACACACATCCCAACATTTGTCGTACGGGGTCTGAGTCATTCAGCAAAGCCATCCTACGATAACTCACTTAACCAATCCTCGACAAGAACATATCGCTCGTTCATCAAGCCGTTTCGCATAGTCTATCTCTTCGAACACGTTCGACATAATGCGCCTATTAATCCTTCCAGGTCAAGCACGCTACGACATAATTCATCGCTAAACCATAATTCACATTCCATATTTCCTAAGTTATTTATCCCAATTCACGTAATCGATCATAAGGTCGTCTAGCTTAACAATATGTTGCGCTCCGATCTCACGCAAGTCAGATTATCTACGGTGGGCATGAATCACCATGCACGCTCCCGTGGGATAATTATCCTCATCGGGACGTAACTCTTATTTTGCGTCTAGACTAATTCATTCTCGATGCACGGATTGGACCTACTCAATCCTCAAGTTTATTCAATCATCAGTCGCAAGTCCTAACATTCTCAAATTTTTCCTTCGCATCAAACCGACAAGTCGAGACAATTAAAGTTACCACATCCTGATTTTTCGAGTTCGATCATTCCTGCGACATAAATCACCATGTCAGCGCTCACACGGAACAATCGCCCCAAATCCGACGCGACGCATGTGCAAGGCTGGAGTTGTGCTCACGCAAGACAAGATCGTCGACGTTGTGGCTATCAATGTAACCATCAAGATACGATCATTTTCATCCAACATTCACCTCGATCAAAATCCTAAGTATCGCATCCAACCGAACGATAACACTTGCACGATCGTCCTTCGCCGAGACAGAGTACCCCGAGTTATCGCATATCGATCTTTGATACGCCTCAATACCATCGATGACATGCGTAACCTGACGATCTTCCCTTGCAAAAAGTTTCGAGTCGTGCAAATGATGCTATCGTCCGACTGGATAATCTCCTCGACATTCAAATTCAAGTTCGATCATTATCCCTCGAACCATTCACAACATCAATTTCCTCGAACCAAATTCATGTATTGTTCATTCGTCTATCTTAAGTCATCGACCAATGCATTTCCTCAATCGTATCGTCCCCTTGTTAACTCAATCATCGAGAAACATTCAATCCAATCCTAAAAGTCATTTTCAAATATTTGAATCAAACTTTTCATGCACGCTATCGTCCCGTCGTGCTAACTTTTCGTATACGATCTATTTTAATTTCTTCGATCAAATCATCCATTCGTACATCCTAACTTTTTCCTCGATTCGATTTCGCCTACTCAATCATTCTTGTATTTCATACTTCGCACAATCCTCAATCCCATGCACGTTCTATGCGCGTCAATTTCTAATCTGTGCGAATCAACACGTCAAACTTCAAAGCTAAACTTTATTCAATGATACTCACTCTACGGCTTTGCATAACGCGATGCTTGCTGATAGACTCATTGACACCCCGTAACCTCAATCGATCGACATCCCTGAGGCAATCGCATACACCACTCAGGGATGAAGTCATTCAACAAATCCTCAACACTATCGTTCAAATCAAAATTGACTTCTTCAAAATTTTCTGTTCGAACCATTTCTCAATTTCCAAGCACGCTTATTTATATCGTACCGACAATATCGTCGTTCGATAGTACCCCTATCGATAGTCATCCTGCTTACTCAATCAGGTTCAACCCGTTTCATGCTCGCACTATTTAATTCCCTCACTCGACTTTTCTAAGGTCGATGCAACTTGGTGTATATGTCCAGCCGACTTAGCCAACCGTGCTTACGAAAACCATCTTTTTGTTTTCTTTTCAAAAACTATTTTCCTACCTTTTGCAAAATAAATAGACTTATTGTATGGACATCCCGTGGGACAATTGAGAGAGAGCGCACCAATGATATCAACATGCAGAAGCAACACTTTGGAGTTTTTGCGAAAACAACGGAGTTAAAGAATTCAATCGATAGTCCAAGGACATAAAGCCGTGCTCTGATACCATTATGTCACGCCCCGCTCCCGTAGGAGCGATCGTCCTCGCTAAGGTGTGATGTCGGACGAGCCTAGATTGCGCTCGTGCAAGATGGGTTCCATAACGGTCGATTTCAGCAGCTACGACGGGGTCGTCGCACAGAAGTCCTATGCAGAGACAATTGAATAATAGCAGCGAATATTTTAAAGCAAAACATAAGTTATCCAAAGAAGCTCTTTATTGATATTGAAACAAAGGTTACAATGGGCGCAAGGCCAAGATTACAAGTCTCTCAAGCTTACTCTTCTCACATTACAAGTCACTCAGCTCTCTCTCATCTCTCAATTATAAGTCTAGAGCCAGCGGAAGCTTCGGAAGGCGACGTCCATACATTATGTCCCGTATAAGTCTTTACTCCATGCGGCCGCCGCACGCTTCGAATCGCCAAGGAACTTCGTGCCTCGACGCATCCAAGCGAGCTCCACGCCACAAGCTTTACCTGTGCCTGCACATAAAAACTATGCGGGTGTCAGTACTCAACTGTACTGGTAGAATGAGCTCCTCGCCCACCCATACAAACCCAAACGTTTGATTTACTTTGTGCAACATAGTCCCCTTTGTATTGTCTTTCTACTCTTGCCTTAGGATCAGTTTTAGGACAGACGCCTTGGCCTATTTCATGTTTGAAGACCATCCGTGCTTACAACATCGACGTTACCCTATCAAGTCGTGTTTGTCTTACGGCACTTAATCAGAGACGTAACTACGCGATGAGGCTCCATTTCCATGTGATCGTGCTAGGAATCCTTTATGCCGTGCCTCACAACTATGTGCGACTCAACCATATCGCCGCCTTGCGGCCCTTGCTACTTTGATCACCAACTGACCCAACCAAGACTTGTGAATCTTAGTGTCACTCAAACTTACTTTTCCTTGCGGCGGTTTTCTGACTTAAACTCAAACAACTCAACCATAACCATGCAACTTATAAGCCGACAACATAAGACTCGACGCCACATCTCGTGCTGAAGCACGTCGCCTACGTTGCAGCCAAATCTTAGGCCCAACATTTTGTGTTCCAACTGAACACACACATTCAACTCAACTTCCTTGATATACTACACTCAATACTCGACTCAATCCAATCGCATACATGCGGATAGCCGCAATTTGTCGACATATATATGAACTTGGCCACTAGCATCACAAGCTATCTTGACGTATAGCTTTGTTATTCGAGATCCTTTCAGCGTAAGGTAGCGATCTCCGCTGAAAGCCCCCGACTAGCCTGAGCTGGAGCGTACTCCCAGCTCGGCTATACCATGTTTCCTCCTAGGCCGAGTCGGTCCCATGGCCCAGGGTTGTCGCTCGAGGATTCATCGCCCTTGTCGACAAGTTGTCAAATGACCATGCAAGACTCGACACACTGACGTCTCACACCGTCATTCCTCTACCAAAACCAAGACTTCTATCCTTGAGACCCCTCGACGACCTACGGTCGCGAGCATTCCTTCCTTGAGACCCCTCAACGACCCACGGTCGCGAGCATTTTTCCTTGAGACCCCTCGACAACCCACGGTCGCGAGCATTCCTTCCTTGAGACCCCTCGACGACCCACGGTCGCGAGCATTCTTTCCTTGTTCCCTATCATTAGGTTCAACTCATGAACGCCTATTTGATAGTCCTTTCTCAAAACTCACTTTGAATCAATTGTGATCCTTGCTTTAAATACTAATCTGTGCATCGTGCCTTAAGCCAATCGTGCGCTCGCGACACTCCTCCGCCCAAGTCGACGGGCCTTGAGATCGCGGGACTACTTAACTTGGACGAATCGGAAAGAGCGAATGGTACTTTGTAATGTCTTAGGTCGACCGGCATAACTTTGCCTAACTTA
>JANAVB010031820.1:764860-955624 GCA_029216955.1 Iris pallida
TTTGCCGCGGTGTATTGGCGATCTTCATACCGGAATTTGTTCCGGTTCTTCCAGAGGACCCAAATACCAACGGCTGCAGGGATCTGATGAAAATAGGAATCGCTCCAGTTGACCAGCAGATCGTTGAAGCTCCCGGTCCGATGCCTCTTCCTATATTTTCGAGCAAGATCACGCCAAATCTGATCAGCAAGATCTCCGGTGAACAGGATGTGTTCAGTTGTTTCTGGTTTGTCGGAGGTGCAGCAGTGGCAGCTGGATGCAAAGCTGAAACCGATGGAGGTTAGGGAATCATCGGTCAGAAGCTTCTTGCGCTGAGCTCTCCAGATCAGAAAAAACTACTTGTTGGGTATATACGATTGCCAAAAAGGAGCTATCAAAGGGGATGGCACGCCGCCGCTGCTCACCTCGCACTTGGCAGAGGCCATTGTGAACGAACCTCCGATAGAGGCAGCCCAAATCAGGTTGTCTGGAAGATCATTGAGCCGAACGTCTGCGTTTGCAATCACATTCGCCGCCTCCGACCCGATCCACTATCTGATTCGATCCCATCTCCAACCCGAAGCGTTGTCCCACATATCCTGAATCATGCAGTTCGGGGGGGCGTTCGGGGATAGATGGTAGACTGTATCGCCAATCCACCGTTCGTGGCAGGATGACGAGGTCCCGTTGCCAAGACGTAAATGGATAAGGGGTTCTGCTAGTTGACGTCCGTAGAGAATACGATGCCAAGATGCTGAGGAACGGTTGTTGGCCACCACCGACGCTGGGTGAGTGTGTTGGAAGTATCTGGATTTCATGAACCGCGTCCAGATAGAGTTATGCAATCTAATCTTCCACCACAATTTTATGGAGCAGGCGTCCACAATATACGCTAATTTGATGAATCTGAGACCCCCTTCGTCGGTAGGTTTGGCCATCGTATTCCAACTGGCCCAATGGTGCTTGACCTTACCCTCATGATGACCCCAGAAGAAGTTGGCTAAGAGAGCTCCATGGAGGATTGAACCTTCAAAGGCGGGAAGCTGACGGCCAGGGTGTAGATAGGGATGGAAGACAGCGCGTGCTTGATGCGGATCATCTTTCCTCCTGGAGAAAGAGTGGCATTGTGCCAGCCCTCGATCTTCTTCTTGGTGTTGTTAATTAGCCCGCTGAAGATGCCTGAATTAGATCTTCCGTAGACCAATGGGCAGTCCAGGTAGGTGAACGGAGGGTATGCGGTGGTGAAGGAGGTAAGATTGGTGAGAGTGATCGAGTAGCTCCTGTCGGCTTTGTGGTAGGTATATATGACACTTTTGTCTTTATTGATCCGTTGTCCGAAATATCTGGTGTATTTATCCAGGATGGTACAGACCACCTCCATAGAACCAACGTCACTAGCGGAGATGAAGTAGATGTCGTCGGCGTAGGCCAGGTGGGTGATTAGGGGACAGTCGACGGTAGTGTGAAAGTGGTAGAATCTGGGGATGTTGACCATGCCAATGAGATTTCTGCTGAGGGCTTCGACGTCAATAATGAATATGGTGGAGGATAGAGGGTCTCATTGACGAACACCGCGGCTGAATTTGAAGAAGCCGCCAGTTTGACCATTGATGACAATGGAGAATCAAGAGTTGCTTATGGATCTGTATACGATGACAATCCAAGTTTCGGAGAATCCGAATACCCTGAGAACCCAAATCAGGAATTGCCAGTCCAAGCGATAGTAGGCCTTCTCCATATCAAGCTTGATGGCAATATTACCCCACCTGGACGGGAATTTCATACATGTTATCATCTCCTGGGCTAGAAGGATGTTATCCGTGATGTTCTGCCTTGGGAAAAAGCTACTTTATTCCTCAGAAATAATCTTGGGGAGGATATGGGCATGCGGGTGGGGATGATCTTGGAGATGATTTTATTAGCGAAGGTGCATAAGCTGATAGGTTTGAAATCTTTAAAGGTCTCCGGGTTATCTTTTTTTGGGATTAAGATGAGGTTGGCTCGGGATAAGGATTTAGGGTAGCGCGCTCCTAGAAAGAAAGCCATTGCGGCTTCAATCACATCGGTATGAATGATGTCCCACCAGGATCGGAAGAAAACCCCAGAGAATCCATCAGGGCCAGGAGCGTTGTGCTCGTCAAGGGCCCAGACCGCGGACTTCACTTCTTCCACGGAAGGAGGGGTTAATAGGAGTTCATTATCTTGCTCTTCAATTAAGGGGGGACCTGAGCCAGGAAGATTTTATCTTTGGCGACGACGTCTTTAGTGAAAAGTTTGGAGTAGAAGTTGGCGGCTGCCGCTTGGATGCTCCTCTGATCTTTGAGTAAGGTGCCGGTATCATCAGAGATTTGATGGAGGGTGAGTTGATTCCTGCGTCCCCTAATGCAGGCGTGAAAGAAAGCAGAGTTTCTGTCTCCTTCGATGTCCCAAGTCAACCTGGCTTTCTGCTTCCAGAATTCTGTCTCAACTTTCAGGCAGGATTTAAGGATAGCCTTGTTAAGGTTAAGCGTGGCTCGGTTCTGTGATGATCCATCCGAAGCAAACCTAATCTCTGTACGAGTGACGTCGTCCTCTGCAGCCTTAATTTTTTAAAAGATGTTGCCGAAGGCGAGTTTGCTCCAGGAAGTCAGGGCGCTCCTGGTGGCCTTGAGTTTCGCAGCCACTCTAATAAGGGGGTCCGGGTTGTTCGTTGAATTCCACGCAGAAGCCACGATGTTATGGAATTGAGGGTGATGTCTCCAGAAGTCCAGGAATCTGAAAGGTTTTTTAATTGGACTGGCGTAGTTGCTCACCTCTATAAGGAGGGGGGAGTGGTTGAATTCTGTGGAGTTGAGGTAGGAGAGGTTGGAGATGAGGTTCATATTTGGCCATCGGTTGTCTGCAAGAGCACGGTCTAGGCAGGAATATTGGCGACGAGCTCCTCCTTGTATGTTGCACCAGGTAAATGAGTTGGCAGACTAGGGGAGGTGGAGTAAGTTGGCCTGAAAGATGAAGGAGTTAAAGTCGTTCATAGCCGGTTGGTGGGGAGGACGACCCCCCGACTTTTCCTCGATGCTTGTGATCGTGTTAAAATCCCCAAGGCAATGCCACGGGAGGCTGTCGAGGGAGCTGCGGGTGTCCATAAGAGTGTTCTAGAGCTGCTTGTGCTCGACATAGTCGCAGCTACAGTAGACGACAGAAATGAGGGATCTGGAGGGGAGGGCGGGGTGTTCGACCCAGCAAGAGAGCGCCTGGTCGGAGTCGAGGACGGTAGCAAACATGCAGTCGTCGGATAAAAGGATCCAGATGTCATAAAACCCAGCAAGGGCATTCGGGAAACCAAGTTGGAGTTGGATGGATTTGAGTTTTCTCGGGGGGATTTTAGGTTCGATGAGAACAATAATGTCAATCCGGTGGATTTTGATGAGGAAGATTAATCTCCTCTTGGTTGGTTTGTTGGATAGCCCTCTAACGTTTCAAGTTAGGATGTTAAGCATCATATGATTGGTGGTGGGTTTGAGCTTTGAGGATGACCGTGTGATCATAGTCGAGGTCTCTTTAGCTTGATTCTTTTTCTTCTTGTTTTGATGGGTAGTGGGGGCCCTTAGGGATATACGGTGGTGGCTGTCATCAATTCTCGACTTCTCGGTGGTCTGGATCCTGAGGTGTGCTCCGGAGGGTGGACGAGTTCTGTCTCAATCTCGGCCAGAGCGCTGAGGGGGTTATTGGGGTTCAGGAAGCCGGCGTCCTGAGCTTGTCTGATATTGGCCTCATACTCTTGACCTAATGACTGTACAACCTCGACCGGGAGGGCGGGTGGATCGACAGGGGCAGGGAGGGTAATCAGCGCCAGCCTATCATCCTCGAAGTTGTCTGAGTCGATGACGGAAAGATCGTCGACGAGTTC
Source organism: Iris pallida (assembly GCA_029216955.1). Classification (NCBI taxonomy): domain Eukaryota; kingdom Viridiplantae; phylum Streptophyta; class Magnoliopsida; order Asparagales; family Iridaceae; genus Iris; species Iris pallida. The sequence continues at coordinate 768,726 of JANAVB010031820.1, forward strand.
TCCAACTTCATCTGTCTTTGACCTGTTGGGGAGGAGGTTAGACTGGTTTTCGACCTCAGGAGGGGAGGTCAGGATATCGAATCTGTTGAGGAGGGTGATGCCTGTTGGCTTGTCTGGAATTATGCAAATGTCCGACGTCGAGGGAGCGTGAGGGCTGGGGTAGCTGTCGCTTTCAGCGAAGTGGCAGTGGGAGTTAGGAAGGGAAAGGATAGGGCCTGAGGTGGGGGGTTGGGTTGTCCTCGGGGATTGAGTCTTTTGAGGTGCTTTCTTCCTGAGCTCCGGGTATGCTTTTAAGCAGAGCTTCGATAGGTGGCCTCTGATCTGACACTGCTGGAAGAAGCTGATGCTGTTGTCGTACTCGAGCGTCTGGAGGTGAGCCGTCCCCTAGTTCGAGCTGAATGAGTGGGGGGGGGGTCGATGGATAGATCGATCTCTACGCAAATCTTTGTGTAGTTTCCTTTGGAGAGATTACGGGTTTCATCGGCAATGGCTACCAAGGTCCCGAAGGAGTTGATAATTCTCTTGAGTGCTGCGGGGGCGAAGCAGACAAGGGGGAGGTTCAGCAAGGTAATCCACGTCGATATAATCTTTGAGTGAGTTGATATATATATATATATATATATATATATATATATATATATATATATATATATATATATATATATATATATATATATATATATATATATATAGATAGATATATATAGATGACACAAAAATATATATAGATATATATATATATATATATATAATATATATATATTATTTGTCATATATAATATATATATATATATATATATATATAGATATATATATATATATATATATATATATATTATATATATGTATATATATAATATATAATATATATATATAATTACTATATATATGACACAATAATATATATATATATATATATAGACACAAATATATATATTTTTTTTGTATTATATTGTGTCATATATATATATATATATATATATATAATATATATATTATATATATAATATATATATATATATATATATATATATATATATATTAATATTATATAATATTGGCATATATATATATATATATATAATATATATATATATATAATATAATATATATATATATATATATATATATAATATATATATATTTTTTTTTTATTTATTTTTTTTTTTTTTGAAGTAAACAAAACCTTTATTGAAAGATAGGCGCAAATGCCGAAGCCTATACAGGTAAGCGCACCTCGCGCGAAGACCGACCCAAAATAAAGAGAAAAGCACAAAGTGTTGCCACAAAAACGGTGACTAGACCGGGCATAGATATATATATATATATAGATATATTATATATATATATATATAATATATATATATTATATACCATTTGATGAGAAAGAATTCTTTTTAATTTGTAAATTCCAAACTCTCCCTCTGCACATTTGAGAGACCACTTCATTATGTGGGAATATTATTAGAGATGAAGAATAACATCGTGGTCTCCATCATCAAAAATTCTGTTTCTTGGCAAATTTTTGCCTTCTCGACCCATCGTCGAACAAATTGAGCAATGGTCTTGACAATATTTCCAGGTTTGCTCCAAAGTAATTCCACCACTTATTGAACCTGGTGGGAATGTCCTGCTCTAATATTTTAGGACATATCTTAATGAACCAGGAATGCCTCCTTTTGTCATTCTCATAATAAAACACATAAAAGAAAGCATCAATATAATCCCAGTAAGTGAACTTCATTGAAGTCGTATTATTTCTGAAGAGCATTGCCCTCTCGAAATTAGGATGCAAACCCCATGATTGAGGTGTAAGGATTTTATATATAGTAATTTTACTATATACAATCTCTGAATGCGGATCTTTAGGATTTTGCCTAAAGTGCTCAATTTCTGCTGAATTGGTCGAGCATAGCATTCCTTCATAGTGGATCCTCGCCCTCATTTTTATGGGATAAAAATTTCTCTCAAAGTATTTTTCTTTGAGCTGCCAGGGATCCCAAGTGTCATGGGACACCGGAATATCATTCCGATCAAGACATATGATGTCTTCCTCAGCTGATTTCTGAGTGTAGATTGTCTCCATTTCTGCAAGAGTTGCTGCCTCTTGATAGGAAAATTTTTCCTTTTGCTGCTCATTTGATGCAGTGTCAGCTGAAATAATTATATTTCTTCGAACAGGAATTTGGTCCTGTCTTCGGTGAGTCTTTCGACTTTTGGGTTGCTCCCATTTGGGAGGCTCCCAGGGCTGCTTGCCCTTATCGCGCCTGCTCATTCTGCAAAAATTCGCGAGTTAAAAAATCGGGAAGACTATTTTCTTCTCCCTTAATATATACAATATCAAAATCAAAAATTGCTAATTCAGCCTGCCATCTAGCAAATATTTGTTTAGAAGCTAGATTTTTAACATCCTTTTCCAAGACAGTTTTTGCAGAGCTACAATCTATTCTATGCAAAAACTTCTGATTGAGCAGATCATCTTGGAATTTATGAATACATTTTATTATAGAAAGAATTTCTTTCTTTCTTTATTGTGGAGTAATTAAGTTGGGTATCATTCCATTTACCCGAGCAAAACCTAACTAAGACTTCCTTATTAGTCTCAGGGTTTCTTTGCTTCAAGATGCCTCCATAGCCAATATCACTGGCATCTGTTTCCACAATTTTAAACCATTCAGCATTGGCTAAATGTAAGCAAGGTAAATTCTTAACCTTCTGCTTTATTATCCTAACTGCCTTAGTATGTTCTTCTGACCAGGCAGGTGGATTCTTCTTTAATCTTTGATACAAAATTTTTGTATCTTGAGCTAGGTTCTTGTAAAAATCAGAAACATAGTTCAAAGCCCCAAGAAACCTTTGTAACTGCTTATTATCAGTTATTTCGTCGGGGAACTTAGAAGCAAATTCAATACTTCTATCAATAGGAATTATTGTCCTATTGGCTATATTATGTCCCAAAAATCTTATTTCTGTTTGGAACAGCTTCATTTTTGGTGCTGATATTACTAATCCATTCTTGATGACTAAATGCTTGAAAATTTTCAAGTGCTTAAAATGTTCATCAAGAGAATTAGAAAATATTAATATATCATCAATATAAGACAAAATAAATTCAGAATAATTATTGAATATTTCATTCATTATATTCTGAAATTCGGACGGAGCATTCTTTAGTCCGAAGGGCATAACATTCCATTCATAATGCCCAAATGGAACGGTAAATGCAATCTTATACCTATCCTGTTCAGCTATCTGGATTTGCCAGTAGCCTGATTTTAAATCAAATTTGGAAAATATCCTTGCTCTAACAATTCTGTTGAGCAAATCCCTCTTATTAGGGATAGGATATCTAATCCATTTTAAAACCTTATTAAGAGGTTTATAATTAATTACCAATCTTGGTACACCTCTTTCCCTCTCAGCATTATTCATTACATAGAATGCTGTGCAACTCCATGGCGAGTAGGATTTTCTTATTAACCTCTTGTCTATTAAATCCTGTATTTCCTTTTTATATATTTCCAGATATTGCTGATTCATCTAGCACGGCCTCGCCTTGGTTGGGATATCTTTCTCATTAAAGCTATCTTCATATGGAAGTGAAACAATATGCTGTTTCCGATCCCAAAAAGCATTTGGAAGATTACTACAAGTTTGAAGCTTAAATTCTTCTTCCACTTGTTGTATTCTTTCCTTCATCTCTGGCTTATTTAATTGATCAGAGATTTGTATTTGCCTTATTTCCTCCCTGAGAAAATTGATTTGATTTTCTTTAAAATCAATTTCTCTTATTTCATTGAGGATTTTGATCATTGGATCACGAATAAATTCAAAGGTCACTTCTCTACCCTTATATACAGAAGAAATTCCTTTCAAATTAATACTCTTTATTGGCATAAGTTTTTCTAGGAAAGGGGTTCCTAGAATAACATGCTGAGTTATTTCCTAGACTACCACAAATTGTAGTGGTATGGTGGCAGAATTTTTACAGACATTAACATCTGTGACCTTATATGGTGCTGTCAATGCTTTATTATTCGCAGCACTCAGTGTTTGAGTTGTGCGCTCACAATATTTTATTGGAATCACACCCTCTTTAACACAATTAAGGTCTGCACCACTATCTACTAGTGCAATCAAATTCTTAATGTAATACTCATTATTAATGAGTAAATCTATTTGAATGTACCATTTTTGGGTAACATAGAGATCTATTTTCTCTAATTTCTGTTGAGGTTCAGTTTTCTCTTCAGAAGCTCCAGGGGTAGAAGTATTACTTCTTTTTGAGCTTTCCCCTTGCTCAGTAGTATGGATTATCATATTCTTTGCTATTGTCTCCAAATTAGACAGTCTTATTTGAGTCATCTCATCTTGAGATTTTAACTCTTTTATTTCTTTTTTTCAATACTTTAATCTCATTTTGGAGATCTTGTATTGTTACAGCTTTTACCTCCTTATTTCTATATCGTCGGAGGACTTCATCCATGCTGTAAAATTCTTCTTTCTTATTAGTTCCTTCCTCATTCAAGGAACTTCCATTTGACTTCTCTTCTAAGCTAAGAAAGTCTATTAACTTTTCTCTAGCATTTCTACTGATTTCAGTAGATAATAGAGATTTAATTATCTCTCCTTTATCTTGAGCCGTCAATACATTAATTGACAATCCATTCATTTCAACTATGGATTTATAATACTCAAGATCATGTTCATTGGAACATTCCTCACAGCTACATTCACTATCACATTCACACATATTAATCGACTCGTCATCACTAGACTCGTCTGATGAACCTAATTCTTCATCAGAATTTATCAATATTTTGTACAGGGTTTTCTTTAACCCTTCATCCTCTATTTCTTGAATTTTCTTCTTAGTATAACACCTATTAGCATAATGACCTATTTTACCACATTTATAACATTTTATTTCTTTAGAGGATTTTCTCTTATGAGAAGATTTCTTCTCTTTCTCCTTTTCTTTCTCTTTGTATTGCTGGGGATATTTTTTCTTCTTTCTTCTCCTATAGTAGGGCTTATTTCCCTTTTCTCTACTATAGTCCTTCTTAGCCTTTCCTTTCTTATCATAAGGCTTGTAATCATCTACAGCAAATTGGCTACAAAATTCACCTAATTGCTTTCTCTCCGAAAGCCTCTGTGATTTCAATTGATTCCTTAGCTTTAAATCATTACATAAAGCTAAGCCTTCTTGAACACAAGCATTGATTAATGCTCCATAGGTATAATTCTGATATGGTATTTCACCATTATTCCTTTCCTTCAACTTTTGCCGTATTTTTTCAGCAAAGAGGTTAGGTAGTCCATCAATAAATTTGGACTTCCAGTGTGATGCATTAGCATCATCAAGCGCCATGACTCTACTCAGGAAAGTATCCTTATACCATCTGAAATGAGTCAAAGTTGGACATCGCAAATTCTGTAATAGGGTTCTAATTCTCCCCCCATCAGAAATATGTCCTGTGAAATGCTCTAATATATTATATATTAGAGTGTAAACAGCATCAGATTTCTGCTGTCCATCTTCTGTCTTAGTGACATTTATTATTTCCATTCGTTGCTCATTACTCAGGCAATAATCCCACCATCCTCGCAGGATGCCTGTAAATCCACTGGCAACAAATAAAGCAATTTGTCGATCATTATTACCAGCGGCTTTAGCAACATTGGAATACATCAATATTCGATGTAATTGATCATGTATTTGCTTATCAGAAAGACCATCTATGTTCCATTCATAGATTTCTCCAGCACAGTAATGATTCTGAATTATAGAATCATTCTCCTCATACAAAACATCCATTAGAGAACGTCTTTTGTAATAATATTTAATCAAATTGGGTTTGTCATATTTGACAGTATTAACTCTTTCTCGATTCATATCATTCTGAACCGCTTCTAAAAAGTTTTGAACCGAATTAAAAGAATTATACATTTCTTCTAATTCAATAGGATTAACTTGTTCATCTTGAGTAGAACAAGTCTCCCTAGAGTCAGATTCAGACTCTTGACCATTCTGGGTCGAGGATTCTCCTTGTAGCACATTAAGGTGCTTAGGTGTATCCTTAGCCTTATTAGGATCATAATTCAGAAATTCCTCTTTAAGACGTTCGTACTCCAATTCTTCTTCAGAGAGTACATTAACGCTTTGATTTCTGAATTGCTCGACTAACTCCTTCAGATCTTCCTTAGTAAAGTCTGACTTAGATCTGAACTTGTAGTCGGTGACTTCCATTGGAGGTCTAATTGGAATCCTACTTGTTTCCATTTTGGGTTTAACAATAGGACTCTCATGAAGCTCCACTCCTTTAAGCGAATTAAACTTATCATGTAGCTTCTGAATATTCTCCTCTATTCGGGTTAATTGTTTACCCATAACTTGAATAAAGGTATTAGTATAATTATTTTGTAGTATTATTTTCTGCAACTCTTTTATTGTGGCTTTCTCATGTTCTATAGCCTTATAGAACGAATTAGCCTCAATATTAGTATTAAACGGAGCAGATATTTTAAGAGATTCATTAGGAGGGTATAACGATTTTATTTTCTGTCCTCCCTTAGTGGTCCAAATCTTAAATTGCTCCTCGATGACATTTATATGTCTTATTCTACCACTAAGATATTCTTCAAGGAACCAATCTCGGAACCATCGTACCTTCTGCATATTTGGAAGGTCTTCTTCATACATTTTTCTATATTCTCTACGCTGATGAACTTTGAATTGGTGTTGAAACCATTCCCTAAATTCTCTATTTGCTTCGCTGTAATATTCTTTCTTACAGCACTCAATCATCGCTGGTAAGAACCTATAATCCATTAAAAATTAAATGCCATTTCCGACATTGTCGGCTCCTCATCTAATTTAGATGACTGAGACTCTGATTTGGAAGCATATATTGGGTGAACTACATTGGATTCATTTATTTGAAGCTTTTTTATTTTGCTTTCTTCTATATTAGAAGATTCAGCTTCTGATTGCTTATCTGAGATGGATTTCTCAGTTATGAATCTCCTAGAACTTGATGTGGAGATTCTGGCTTTTATTTGTGGAGTAAATCTAACTTCCACATCGCCATCTGGAGTCTGAATTGTTTGGTCTATTTCCGAATCCATTATGGGTTTCGGAGGTACAGCCATATTCAGGGTCCATTCATTAAGAAAGTTTATTTCTTCCCACTTAATTATTCTATTAGTAGCTACCTTAGTAGTCAGGAGATTAGTCTCTACTAAAGTAGTCTGTCCTTGTTTAGTAAGGTGTTTAGCCTTTGGGACTAAAGTATTTAACACCTTAAAATGAACTCTATAGATTATTGCTATAGTTTCAGATCCAGAAAGAAAATTATAACCAAATGTCTTTAAATTCAAAGACACAGCTTCTAACAGGTTTGCATCTGTTAGAGATAAACTCAAATTGGGATAAACATTAAAATATACTGGACCATGACAGAGACTCGTCTGCATGACTCCCATTAGGGATTGTGTCCAGTCTAAACACCGACCATCTCTTAAAGATGTCAGTAAGGATGCATTTAAACCTTGAAGTGTTAAAGGTTTTAATGCTACCTGTATTAGTCCAATATGAATGAAATTATATTTATCTCTGTAATTAGAGATATCATCTTCAGATAACAACTTGATTATTTGTTCATTATCTGAGACTTGAACAGTTCTTTCTATTGTCTTAATTGCAATGGAAGACTTGAAATCAAAAGTACCTATTTGGTATATTTCTTTCGGTTGAACTTTAGGAATTGTCCATTTGTTCAACTCCTCTAATTCTGTAGAGAATTCATACAGATTAGTATTCTTAACAGATTTACCCTTATTAAGGGTCTTCTTATTTGAACCTATTAGGTTTTCCAGCTGCTCACTCATCTGAGGAGGGTCTATCTTGCTACCTTCTTCATGTAAACTATTAAACTGCATCCTGCTGTTAATATCAACACTACTATCACTAATATCTAAATAGCTTAGGTCTAATTCTTCTGGTAGTAAAAAGGTTGCACGGCTGTCAACGATTTACGGTAAAACTAGGCACTCTCTGCCATCAAACGCCTACGCGACTTTGGTGCCGTTCCACAACACATAGACACACCATACCAACTATCCCTAAGCATTCAGACATAACAACTAGTAGTAGTAAAACAACAGCAGATTACATTTTAATAGTCACATAAAGAAATTAGCAAGATAGAAATTACCTACTCTCGAGCCATCATGGCTCTGATACCAATTGCAGACAGGATCTTCAACAAGGCCAGAAGAGTAGAAGAACAAGATCGAAATAGCAAACTGGAACTTTTATTGATATTTGTAGTAGTACAAGCACTCACAAACTCACACTCATACAAAGTAAAATAGAAAACTTATCAACTTGCACACACAAATGAGGCAGAAGGCCTCTATTTATAGTACAAACACACCCGAAGCCAACCGGCAGTATCAGGTTATTACAAGCCATCTGTCCAGAAGCACCGTCTCGAGTGAATTATTGGAGATACACGTATTGTATTAGGCACATACGTGTCCCGACAACTTTATGTCATATCTCCTTTTACTTTATTAAAGGAGATTCTCTCTTATCTTGACTTTGGCCGAATTCTGGATTGTAGGGCCCACGTCCACAATTATCATTATTTGTGGCTGTCTTCATCAATTCCACCTTTATTCTTCTGCCGCACAGCTGTCCTCTATTTTCCATCATCTTCACTATTCCGAGGTCGCCTTCGTGGCGCGTGACTGGCGGACGATTCAACCACCACTTCCTTGTTGCTTTCAGAGGAAGATTCATCCTCACCGCCATGAGCTGCAACCGACGCCTCTGACGACTTCATTGAATCATTATCATCTAATTCTCGGAAAATAGTATCGCCGAATATTTCCTTCATTTGGGACTGAATATATTTGCGACAGCGATTTTTCAATTCTTCTTTGGATATTTTAGGATTTTTCCTGAGTATATAATCTTTATATTTTCTCAGGTAATTATCCTCATAATCCATAAGTTTTTCTTCTTGCAGCTTCTCTGATTCTTTGGCTTCTGCTGCAAGAGATGCCTTGATTTCTGCTATTTTTTCTTTCTCATCAATTCTGTTCCACCATTTGATGAAAAAAATTCTTTTTAATTTGTAAATTCCAAACTCTCCCTCTGCACATTTGAGAGACCACTTCATTATGTGGAGAATATTATTAGAGACGAAGAACTCTCCCTCTGCACATTCTTTTTAATTTGTAAAGTCGCGTAGGCGTTTGATGGCAGAGAGTGCCTAGTTTTGCCGTAAATCGTTGACAGCCGTGCAACCTTTTTACTACCAGAAGAATTAGACCTAAGCTATTTAGATATTAGCGATAGTAGTGTTGATATTAACAGCAGGATGCAGTTTAATAGTTTACATGAAGAAGGTAGCAAGATAGACCCTCCTCAGATGAGTGAGCAGCTGGCAAACCTAATAGGTTCAAATAAGAAGACCCTTAATAAGGGTAAATCTGTTAAGAATACTAATCTGTATGAATTCCCTACAGAATTAGAGGAGTTGAACAAATGGACAATTCCTAAAGTTCAACCGAAAGAAATATACCAAATAGGTACTTTTGATTTCAAGTCTTCCATTGCAATTAAGACAATGGAAAGAACTGTTCAAGTCTCAGATAATGAACAAATAATCAAGTTGTTATCTGAAGACGATATCTCTAATTACAGAGATAAATATAATTTTATTCATATTGGACTAATACAGGTAGCATTAAAATCTTTAACACTTCAAGGTTTAAATGCATCCTTACTGACATCTTTAAGAGATGGTCGGTGTTTAGACTGGGCACAATCCCTAATGGGAGTCATGCAGACGAGTCTCTGTCATGGTCCAGTATATTTCAATGTTTATCCCAATTTGAGTTTATCTCTAACAGATGCAAACCTGTTAGAAGCTGTGTCTTTGAATTTAAAGACATTTGGTTATAATTTTCTTCCTGGATCTGAAACTATAGCAATAATCTATAGAGTTCATTTTAAGGTGTTAAATACTTTAGCCCCAAAGGCTAAACACCTTACTAAACCAGGACAGACTACTTTAGTAGAGACTAATCTCCTGACTACTAAGGTAGCTACTAATAGAATAATTAAGTGGGAAGAAATAAACTTTCCTAATGAATGGACCCTGAATATGGCTGTACCTCCGAAACCCATAATGGATTCGGAAATAGACAAAATAATTCAGACTCCAGATGGCGATGTGGAAGTTAGATTTACTCTTAAACCTCTCAATAAGGTTTTAAAATGGATTAGATATCCAATCCCTAATAAGAGGGATTTGCTCAACAGAATTGTTAGAGCAAGGATATTTTCCAAATTTGATTTAAAATCAGGCTACTGGCAAATCCAGATAGCTGAACAGGATAGGTATAAGACTGCATTTACCGTTCCATTTAGGCATTATGAATGGAATGTTATGCCCTTCGGACTAAAGAATGCTCCGTCCGAATTTCAGAATATAATGAATGAAATATTCAATAATTATTCTGAATTTATTTTGTCTTATATTGATGATATATTAATATTTTCTAATTCTCTTGATGAACATTTTAAGCACTTGAAAATTTTCAAGCATTTAGTCATCAAGAATGGATTAGTAATATCAGCACCAAAAATGAAGCTGTTCCAAACAGAAATAAGATTTTTGGGACATAATATAGCCAATAGGACAATAATTCCTATTGATAGAAGTATTGAATTTGCTTCTAAGTTCCCCGACGAAATAACTGATAATAAGCAGTTACAAAGGTTTCTTGGGGCTTTGAACTATGTTTCTGATTTTTACAAGAACATAGCTCAAGATACAAAAATTTTGTATCAAAGATTAAAGAAGAATCCACCTGCCTGGTCAGAAGAACATACTAAGGCAGTTAGGATAATAAAGCAGAAGGTTAAGAATTTACCTTGCTTATATTTAGCCAATGTTGAATGGTTTAAAATTGTGGAAACAGATGCCAGTGATATTGGCTATGGAGGCATCTTGAAGCAAAGAAACCCTGAGACTAATAAGGAAGTCTTAGTTAGATTTTGCTCGGGTAAATGGAATGATACCCAACTTAATTACTCCACAATAAAGAAAGAAATTCTTTCTATAATAAAAAACTGTCTTGGAAAAGGATGTTAAAAATCTAGCTTCAAAACAAATATTTGCTAGATGGCAGGCTGAATTAGCAATTTTTGATTTTGATATTGAATATATTAAGGGAGAAGAAAATAGTCTTCCCGATTTTCTAACTCGCGAATTTTTGCAGAATGAGCAGGCGCGATAAGGGCAAGCAGCCCTGGGAGCCTCCCAAATGGGAGCAACCCAAAAGTCGAAAGACTCACCGAAGACAGGACCAAATTTCTGTTCGAAGAAATATAATTATTTCAGCTGATACTGCATCAAATGAGCAGCAAAAGGAAAAATTTTCCTATCAAGAGGCAGCAACTCTTGCAGAAATGGAGACAATCTACACTCAGAAATCAGCTGAGGAAGACATCATATGTCTTGATCGGAATGATATTCCGGTGTCCCATGACACTTGGGATCCCTGGCAGCTCAAAGAAAAATACTTTGAGAGAAATTTTTATCCCATAAAAATGAGGGCGAGGATCCACTATGAAGGAATGCTATGCTCGACCAATTCAGCAGAAATTGAGCACTTTAGGCAAAATCCTAAAGATCCGCATTCAGAGATTGTATATAGTAAAATTACTATATATAAAATCCTTACACCTCAATCATGGGGTTTGCATCCTAATTTCGAGAGGGCAATGCTCTTCAGAAATAATACGACTTCAATGAAGTTCACTTACTGGGATTATATTGATGCTTTCTTTTATGTGTTTTATTATGAGAATGACAAAAGGAGGCATTCCTGGTTCATTAAGATATGTCCTAAAATATTAGAGCAGGACATTCCCACCTGGTTCAATAAGTGGTAGAATTACTTTGGAGCAAACCTGGAAATATTGTCAAGGCCATTGCTCAATTTGTTCGACGAATGGGTCTACCCCGCATCTCCACCACTACGCGACTTTGGTGGATCTTCAACAAGGCCAGAAGAGTAGAAGAACAAGATCGAAATAGCAAACTGGAACTTTTATTGATATTTGTAGTAGTACAAGCACTCACAAACTCACACTCTTACAAAGGAAAATAGAAAACTTATCAACTTGCACCCACAAATGAGGCAGAAGGCCTCTATTTATAGTACAAACACACCCGAAGCCAACCGGCAGTATCAGGTTATTACAAGCCATCTGTCCAGAAGCACCGCCTCGAGTGAATTATTGGAGATACACGTATTGTATTAGGCACATACGTGTCCCGACAACTTTATGTCATATCTCCTTTTACTTTATTAAAGGAGATTCTCTCTTATCTTGACTTTGGCCGAATTCTGGATTGTAGGGCCCACGTCCACAATTATCATTATTTGTGGCTGTCTTCATCAATTCCACCTTTATTCTTCTGCCGCACAGCTGTCCTCTATTTTCCATCATCTTCACTATTCCGAGGTCGCCTTCGTGGCGCGTGACTGGCGGACGATTCAACCACCACTTCCTTGTTGCTTTCAGAGGAAGATTCATCCTCACCGCCATGAGCTGCAACCGACGCCTCTAACGACTTCATTGAATCATCATCATCTAATTCTCGGAAAATAGTATCGCCGAATATTTCCTTCATTTGGGACTGAATATATTTGCGACAGTGATTTTTCAATTCTTCTTTGGATATTTTAGGATTTTTCCTGAGTATATAATCTTTATATTTTCTCAGGTAATTATCCTCATAATCCATAAGTTTTTCTTCTTGCAGCTTCTCTGATTCTTCGGCTTCTGCTGCAAGAGATGCCTTGATTTCTGCTATTTTTTCTTTCTCATCAATTCTGTTCCACCATTTGATGAGAAAAATTCTTTTTAATTTGTAAATTCCAAACTCTCCCTCTGCACATTTGAGAGACCACTTCATTATGTGGAGAATATTATTAGAGACGAAGAATAACATGGTTGTCTCCTCATCATAAAAATTCTGTTTCTTCTGGCAAATTTTTGCCTTCTCGACCCATTCGTCGAACAAATTGAGCAATGGTCTTGACAATATTTCCAGGTTTGCTCCAAAGTAATTCCACCACTTATTGAACCAGGTGGGAATGTCCTGCTCTAATATTTTAGGACATATCTTAATGAACCAGGAATGCCTCCTTTTGTCATTCTCATAATAAAACACATAAAAGAAAGCATCAATATAATCCCAGTAAGTGAACTTCATTGAAGTCGTATTATTTCTGAAGAGCATTGCCCTCTCGAAATTAGGATGCAAACCACATGATTGAGGTGTAAGGATTTTATATATAGTAATTTTACTATATACAATCTCTGAATGCGGATCTTTAGGATTTTGCCTAAAGTGCTCAATTTCTGCTGAATTGGTCGAGCATAGCATTCCTTCATAGTGGATCCTCGCCCTCATTTTTATGGGATAAAAATTTCTCTCAAAGTATTTTTCATTAAGCTGCCAGGGATCCCAAGTGTCATGGGACACCGGAATATCATTCCGATCAAGACATATGATGTCTTCCTCAGCTGATTTCTGAGTGTAGATTGTCTCCATTTCTGCAAGAGTTGCTGCCTCTTGATAGGAAAATTTTTTCTTTTGCTGCTCATTTGATGCAGTATCAGCTGAAATAATTATATTTCTTCGAACAGGAATTTGGTCCTGTCTTCGGTGAGTCTTTCGACTTTTGGGTTGCTCCCATTTGGGAGGCTTCCAGGGCTGCTTGCCCTTATCGCGCCTGCTCATTCTGCAAAAATTTACGAGTTAGAAAATCGGGAATACTATTTTCTTCTCCCTTAATATATTCAATATCAAAATCAAAAATTGCTAATTCAGCCTGCCATCTAATAAATATTTGTTTTGAAGCTAGATTTTTAACATCCTTTTCCAAGACAGTTTTTGCAGAGCTACAATCTATTCTAAGCAAAAACTTCTGATTGAGCAGATCATCTTGGAATTTATGAATACATTTTATTATAGAAAGAATTTCTTTCTTTATTGTGGAGTAATTAAGTTGGGTATCATTCCATTTACCCGAGCAAAACCTAATAAGACTTCCTTATTAGTCTCAGGGTTTCTTTGCTTCAAGATGCCTCCATAGCCAATATCACTGGCATCTGTTTCCACAATTTTAAACCATTCAGCATTGGCTAAATGTAAGCAAGGTAAATTCTTAACCTTCTGCTTTATTATCCTAACTGCCTTAGTATGTTCTTCTGACCAGGCAGGTGGATTCTTCTTTAATCTTTGATACAAAATTTTGTATCTTGAGCTATGTTCTTGTAAAAATCAGAAACATAGTTCAAAGCCCCAAGAAACCTTTGTAACTGCTTATTATCAGTTATTTCGTCGGGGAACTTAGAAGCAAATTCAATACTTCTCTCAATAGGAATTATTGTCCTATTGGCTATATTATGTCCCAAAAATCTTATTTCTGTTTGGAACAGCTTCATTTTTGGTGCTGATATTACTAATCCATTCTTGATGACTAAATGCTTAAAATTTTCAAGTGCTTAAAATGTTCATCAAGAGAATTAGAAAATATTAATATATCATCAATATAAGACAAAATAAATTCAGAATAATTATTGAATATTTCATTCATTATATTCTGAAATTCGGACGGAGCATTCTTTAGTCCGAAGGGCATAACATTCCATTCATAATGCCCAAATGGAACGGTAAATGTAGTCTTATACCTATCCTGTTCAGCTATCTGGATTTGCCAGTAGCCTGATTTTAAATCAAATTTGGAAAATATCCTTGCTCTAACAATTCTGTTGAGCAAATCCCTCTTATTAGGGATTGGATATCTAATCCATTTTAAAACCTTATTGAGAGGTTTATAATTAATCACCAATCTTGGTACGCCTCTCTCCCTTTCAGCATTATTCATTACATAAAATGCTGTGCAACTCCATGGAGAGTATGATTTCCTTATTAACTTCTTGTCTATTAAATCCTATATTTCTTTTTTACATATTTCCAGATATTGCTGATTCATCTGGCACGGCCTCGCCTTGGTTGGGATATCTTTCTCATTAAAGCTATCCTCATATGGAAGTGAAACAATATGCTGTTTTCGATCCCAAAAAGCATTTGGAAGATTACTACAAGTTTGAAGCTTAAACTCTTCTTCAACTTGTTGTATTCTATCCTTCATCTCTGGCTTATTTAATTGCTCAGAGATTTGTATTTGCCTTATTTCCTCCCTGAGAAAATTGATTTGATTTTCTTTAAAATCAATTTCTCTTATTTCGTTGAGGATTTTGATCATTGGATCACGAATAAATTCAAAGGTCAATTCTCTACCCTTATATACAGTAGAAATCTCCTTCAAATTAATACTCTTTATTGGCATAAGTTTTTCTAGGAAAGGGGTTCCTAGAATAACATGCTGAGTTATTTCCTTGACTACCACAAATTGTAGTGGTATGGTGGCAGAATTTTTACAGACATTAACATCTGTGACCTTATATGGTGCTGTCAATGCTTTATTATTCGCAGCACTCAGTGTTTGAGTTGTGCGCTCACAATATTTTATTAGAATCACACCCTCTTTAACACAATTTAGGTCTGCACCACTATCTACTAGTGCAATCAAATTCTTAATGTAATACTCATTATTAATGAGTAAATCTATTTGAATGTACCATTTTTGGGTAACATAGAGATCTATTTTCTCTAATTTCTGTTGAGGTTCAGTTTCCTCATCAGAAACTCCAGGGGTAGAAGTATTGCTTCCTTTTGAGCTTTCCCCTTGCTCAGTAGTATGGATTATCATATTCTTTGCTATTGTCTCCAAATTAGACAGTCTTATTTGAGTCATCTCATCTTGAGATTTTAACTCTTTTATTTCTTTTTTCAATACTTTAATCTCATTTTGGAGATCTTGTACTGTTACAGCTTTTACCTCCTTATTTCTATATCGTCGGAGGACTTCATCCATGCTGTAAAATTCTTCTTTCTTATTAGTTCCTTCCTCATTCAAGGAACTTCCATTTGACTTCTCTTCTAAGCTAAGAAAGTCTATTAACTTTTCTCTAGCATTTCTACTGATTTCAGTAGATAATAGAGATTTAATTATCTTTCCTTTATCTTGAGCCGTCAATACATTAATTGACAATCCATTCATTTCAACTATGGATTTATAATACTCAAGATCATGTTCATTGGAACATTCCTCACAGCTACATTCACTATCACATTCACACATATTAATCGACTCGTCATCACTAGACTCGTCTGATGAACCTAATTCTTCATCAGAATTTATCAATATTTTGTACAGGGTTTTCTTTAACCCTTCATCCTCTATTTCTTGAATTTTCTTTTTAGTATAACACCTATTAGCATAATGACCTATTTTACCACATTTGTAGCATTTTATTTCTTTAGAGGATTTCCTCTTATGAGAAGATTTCTTCTCTTTTCCCTTTTTTTCTCCTTGTATTGCTGGGGATATTTTTTCTTCTTTTTTCTCCTATAGTAGGGCTTATTTCCCTTTTCTCTACTATAATCTTTCTTAGCATTTCCCTTCTTATCATAAGGCTTGTAATCATCTACAGCAAATTGGCTACAAAATTTACCTAATTGCTTTCTCTCCGAAAGCCTCTGTGATTTCAATTGATTCCTTAGCTTTAAATCATTACATAAAGCTAAGCCTTCTTGAACACAAGCATTGATTAATGCTCCATAGGTGTAATTCTGATATGGTATTTCACCATTATTCCTTTCTTTCAACTTTTGCCGTATTTTTTCAGCAAAGAGGTTAGGTAGTCCATCAATAAATTTGGACTTCCAGTGTGATGCATTGGCATCATCAAGCGCCATGACTCTACTCAGGAAAGTATCCTTATACCATCTGAAATGAGTCAAAGTTGGACATCGCAAATTCTGTAATAGGGTTCTAATTCTCCCCCCATCAGAAATATGTCCTGTGAAATGCTCTAATATATTATATATTAGAGTGTAAACAGCATCAGATTTCTGCTGTCCATCTTCTGTCTTAGTGACATTTATTATTTCCATTCGTTGCTCATTAATCAGGCAATGATTCCACCATCCTCGCAGGATGCCTGTAAATCCACTGGCAACAAATAAAGCAATTTGTCGATCATTATTACCAGCGGCTTTAGCAACATTGGAATACATCAATATTCGATGTAATTGATCATGTATTTGCTTATCAGAAAGACCATCTATGTTCCATTCATAGATTTCTCCAGCACAGTAATGATTCTGAATTATAGAATCATTCTCCTCATACAAAACATCCATTGGAGAAGGTCTTTTGTAATAATATTTAATCAAATTGAGTTTGTCATATTTGACAGTATTAACTCTTTCTCGATTCATATCATTCTGAACCGCTTCTAAAGAGTTTTGAACCGAATTAAAAGAATTATACATTTCCTCTAATTCAATAGGATTAACTTGTTCATCTTGAGTAGAACAAGTCTCCCTAGAGTCAGATTCAGACTCTTGACCATTCTGGGTCGAGGATTCTCCTTGTAGCACATTAAGGTGCTTAGGTGTATCCTTAGCCTTATTAGGATCATAATTCAGAAATTCCTCTTTAAGACGTTCGTACTCCAATTCTTCTTCAGAGAGTACATTAACGCTTTGATTTCTGAATTGCTCGACTAACTCCTTCAGATCTTCCTTAGTAAATTCTGACTTAGATCTGAACTTGTAGTCGGTGACTTCCATTGGAGGTCTAATTGGAATCCTACTTGTTTCCATTTTGGGTTTAACAATAGGACTCTCATGAAGCTCCACTCCTTTAAGCGAATTAAACTTATCATGTAGCTTCTGAATATTCTCCTCTATTCGGGTTAATTGTTTACCCATAACTTGAATAAAGGTATTAGTATAATTATTTTGCAGTATTATTTTCTGCAACTCTTTTATTGTGGCTTTCTCATGTTCTATAGCCTTATAGAACGAATTAGCCTCAATATTAGTATTAAACGGAGCAGATATTTTAAGAGATTCATTAGGAGGGTATAACGATTTTATTTTCTGTCCTCCCTTAGTGGTCCAAATCTTAAATTGCTCCTCGATGACATTTATATGTCTTATTCTACCACTAAGATATTCTTCAAGGAACCAATCTCGGAACCATCGTACCTTCTGCATATTTGGAAGGTCTTCTTCATACATTTTTCTATATTCTTTACGCTGATGAACTTTGAATTGGTGTTGAAACCATTCCCTAAATTCTCTATTTGCTTCGCTGTAATATTCTTTCTTACAGCACTCAATCATCGCTGGTGAGAGCCTATAATCCATTAAAAATTAAATGCCATTTCCGACATTGTCGGCTCCTCATCTAATTTAGATGACTGAGACTCTGATTTGGAAACATATATTGGGTGAACGACATTGGATTCATTTATTTGAAGCATTTTTATTTTGCTTTCTTCTATATTAGAAGATTCAGCTTCTGATTGCTTATCTGAGATGGATTTCTCAGTTATAAATCTCCTAGAACTTGATGTGGAGATTCTGGCTTTTATTTGTGGAGTAAATCTAACTTCCACATCGCCATCTGGAGTCTGAATTATTTGGTCTATTTCCGAATCCATTATGGGTTTCGGAGGTACAGCCATATTCAGGGTCCATTCATTAGGAAAGTTTATTTCTTCCCACTTAATTATTCTATTAGTAGCTACCTTAGTAGTCAGGAGATTAGTCTCTACTAAAGTAGTCTGTCCTGGTTTAGTAAGGTGTTTAGCCTTTGGGACTAAAGTATTTAACACCTTAAAATGAACTCTATAGATTATTGCTATAGTTTCAGATCCAGGAAGAAAATTATAACCAAATGTCTTTAAATTCAAAGACACAGCTTCTAACAGGTTTGCATCTGTTAGAGATAAACTCAAATTGGGATAAACATTGAAATATACTGGACCATAACAGAGACTCGTCTGCATGACTCCCATTAGGGATTGTGCCCAGTCTAAACACCGACCATCTCTTAAAGATGTCAGTAAGGATGCATTTAAACCTTGAAGTGTTAAAGGTTTTAATGCTACCTGTATTAGTCCAATATGAATGAAATTATATTTATCTCTGTAATTAGAGATATCGTCTTCTGATAACAACTTGATTATTTGTTCATTATCTGAGACTTGAACAGTTCTTTCCATTGTCTTAATTGCAATGGAAGACTTGAAATCAAAAGTACCTATTTGGTATATTTCTTTCGGTTGAACTTTAGGAATTGTCCATTTGTTCAACTCCTCTAATTCTGTAGGGAATTCATACAGATTAGTATTCTTAACAGATTTACCCTTATTAAGGGTCTTCTTATTTGAACCTATTAGGTTTGCCAGCTGCTCACTCATTTGAGGAGGATCTATCTTGCTACCTTCTTCATGTAAACTATCAACTTGCATCCTGCTGTTAATATTAATACTACTATCGCTAATATCTAAATGGCTTAGGTCTAATTCTTCTGGTAGTAAAAAGGTTGCACGGCTGTCAACGATTTACGGCAAAACTAGGCACTCTCTGCCATCAAACGCCTACGCGACTTTGGTGCCGTCCCACAACACATAGACACACCATACAAACTATCCCTAAGCATTCAGACATAACAACTAGTAGTAGTAAAACAACAGCAGATTACATTTTAATAGTCACATAAAGAAATTAGCAAGATAGAAATTACCTACTCTCGAGCCATCATGGCTCTGATACCAATTGCAGACAGGATCTTCAACAAGGCCAGAAGAGTAGAAGAACAAGATCGAAATAGCAAACTGGAACTTTTATTGATATTTGTAGTAGTACACGCACTCAAAAACTCACACTCTTACAAAGGAAAATAGAAAACTTATCAACTCTTGCTAATTTCTTTATGTGACTATTAAAATGTAATCTGCTGTTGTTTTACTACTACTAGTTGTTATGTCTGAATGCTTAGGGATAGTTTGTATGGTGTGTCTATGTGTTGTGGGACAGCACCAAAGTCGCGTAGGCGTTTGATGGCAGAGAGTGCCTAGTTTTGCCGTAAATCGTTGACAGCCGTGCAACCTTTTTACTACCAGAAGAATTAGACCTAAGCTATTTAGATATTAGCGATAGTAGTGTTGATATTAACAGCAGGATGTAGTTTAATAGTTTACATGAAGAAGGTAGCAAGATAGACCCTCCTCAGATGAGTGAGCAGCTGGCAAACCTAATAGGTTCAAATAAGAAGACCCTTAATAAGGGTAAATCTGTTAAGAATACTAATCTGTATGAATTCCCTACAGAATTAGAGGAGTTGAACAAATGGACAATTCCTAAAGTTCAACCGAAAGAAATATACCAAATAGGTACTTTTGATTTCAAGTCTTCCATTGCAATTAAGACAATGGAAAGAACTGTTCAAGTCTCAGATAATGAACAAATAATCAAGTTGTTATCTGAAGACGATATCTCTAATTACAGAGATAAATATAATTTCATTCATATTGGACTAATACAGGTAGCATTAAAACCTTTAACACTTCAAGGTTTAAATGCATCCTTACTGACATCTTTAAGAGATGGTCGGTGTTTAGACTGGGCACAATCCCTAATGGGAGTCATGCAGACGAGTCTCTGTCATGGTCCAGTATATTTCAATGTTTATCCCAATTTGAGTTTATCTCTAACAGATGCAAACCTGTTAGAAGCTGTCTTTGAATCTAAAGACATTTGGTTATAATTTTTTTCCTGGATCTGAAACTATAGCAATAATCTATAGAGTTCATTTTAAGGTGTTAAATACTTTAGCCCCAAAGGCTAAACACCTTACTAAACCAGGACAGACTACTTTAGTAGAGACTAATCTCCTGACAACTAAGGTAGCTACTAATAGAATAATCAAGTGGGAAGAAATAAACTTTCCCAATGAATGGACCCTGAATATGGCTGTACCTCCGAAACCCATAATGGATTCGGAAATAGACCAAATAATTTAGACTCCAGATGGCGATGTGGAAGTTAGATTTACTCCACAAATAAAAGCCAGAATCTCCACATCAAGTTCTAGGAGATTTATAACTGAGAAATCCATCTCAGATAAGCAATCAGAAGCTGAATCTTCTAATATAGAAGAAAGCAAAATAAAAAAGCTTCAAATAAATGAATCCAATGTCGTTCACCCAATATATGCTTCCAAATCAGAGTCTCAGTCATCTAAATTAGATGAGGAGCCGACAATGTCGAAAATGGCATTTAATTTTTAATGGATTATAGGCTCTCACCAGCGATGATTGAGTGCTGTAAGAAAGAATATTACAGCGAAGCAAATAGAGAATTTAGGGAATGGTTTCAACACCAATTCAAAGTTCATCAGCGTAGAGAATATAGAAAAATGTATGAAGAAGACCTTCCAAATATGCAGAAGGTACGATGGTTCCGAGATTGGTTTCTTGAAGAATATCTTAGTGGTAGAGGAGCAATTTAAGATTTGGATCACTAAGGGAGGACAGAAAATAAAATCGTTATACCCTCCTAATGAATCTCTTAAAATATCTGCTCCGTTTAATACTAATATTGAGGCTAATTCGTTCTATAAGGCTATAGAACATGAGAAAGCCACAATAAAAGAGTTGCAGAAAATAATACTGCAAAATAATTATACTAATACCTTTATTCAAGTTATGGGTAAACAATTAACCCGAATAGAGGAGAATATTCAGAAGCTACATGATAAGTTTAATTCGCTTAAAGGAGTGGAGCTTCATGAGAGTCCTATTGTTAAACCCAAAATGGAAACAAGTAGGATTCCAATTAGACCTCCAATGGAAGTCACCGACTACAAGTTCAGATCTAAGTCAGAATTTACTAAGGAAGATCTGAAGGAGTTAGTCGAGCAATTCAGAAATCAAAGCGTTAATGTACTCTCTGAAGAAGAATTGGAGTACGAACGTCTTAAAGAAGAATTTCTGAATTATGATCCTAATAAGGCTAAGGATACACCTAAGCACCTTAATGTGCTACAAGGAGAATCCTCGACCCAGAATGGTCAAGAGTCTGAATCTAACTCTAGGGAGACTTGTTCTACTCAAGATGAACAAGTTAATCCTATTGAATTAGAGGAAAGGTATAATTCTTTTAATTCGGTTCAAAACTCTTTAGAAGCGGTTCAGAATGATATGAATCGAGAAAGAGTTAATACTGTCAAATATGACAAACCCAATTTGATTAAATATTACTACAAAAGACCTTCTCCAATGGATGTTTTGTATGAGGAGAATGATTCTATAATTCAGAATCATTACTGTGCTGGAGAAATCTATGAATGGAACATAGATGGTCTTTCTGATAAGCAAATACATGATCAATTACATCGAATATTGATGTATTCCAATGTTGCTAAAGCCGCTGGTAATAATGATCGACAAATTGCCTTATTTGTGGCCAGTGGATTTACAGGCATCCTGCGAGGATGGTGGGATCATTGCCTGAGTAATGAGCAACGAATGGAAATAATAAATGTCACTAAGACAGAAGATGGACAGCAGAAATCTGATGCTGTTTACACTCTAATATATAATATATTAGAGCATTTCACAGGACATATTTCTGATGGGGGGAGAATTAGAACCCTATTACAGAATTTGCGATGTCCAACTTTGACTCATTTCAGATGGTATAAGGATACTTTCCTGAGTAGAGTCATGGCGCTTGATGATGCCAATGCATCACACAGGAAGTCCAAATTTATTGATGGACTACCTAACCTCTTTGCTGAAAAAATAAGGCAAAAGTTGAAGGAAAGGAATAATGGTGAAATACCATATCAGAATTATACCTATGGAGCATTAATCAATGCTTGTGTTCAAGAAGGCTTAGCTTTATGTAATAATTTAAAGCTAAGGAATCAATTGAAATCACAGAGGCTTTCGGAGAGAAAGCAATTAGGTGAATTTTGTAGCCAATTTGCTGTAGATGATTACAAGCCTTATGATAAGAAAGGAAAGGCTAAGAAAGATTATAGTAGAGAAAAGGGAAATAAGTCCTACTATAGGAGAAAAAAGAAGAAGAAATATCCCCAGCAATACAAGGAGAAAAAAAAGGGAAAAGAGAAGAAATCTTCTCATAAGAGGAAATCCTCTAAAGAAATAAAATGCTACAAATGTGGTAAAATAGGTCATTATGCTAATAGGTGTTATACTAAAAAGAAAATTCAAGAAATAGAGGATGAAGGGTTAAAGAAAACCCTGTACAAAATATTGATAAATTCTGATGAAGAATTAGGATCATCAGACGAGTCTAGTGATGACGAGTCAATTAATATGTATGAATGCGATAGTGAATGTAGCTGTGAAGAATGTTCCAATGAACATGATCTTGAGTATTACAAATCCATAGTTGAAATGAATGGATTGTCAATTAATGTATTGACGGCTCAAGATAAAGGAGAGATAATTAAATCTCTATTATCTACTGAAATCAGTAGAAATGCTAGAGAAAAGTTAATAGACTTTCTTAGCTTAGAAGAGAAGTCAAATGGAAGTTCCTTGATTGAGGAAGAAACTAATAAGAAAGAAGAATTTTACAGCGTGGATGAAGTCCTCCGACGATATAGAAATAAGGAGGTAAAAGCTGTAACAATACATGATCTCCAAAATGAGATTAAAGTATTGAAAAAAGAAATAAAAGAGTTAAAATCTCAAGATGAGATGACTCAAATAAGACTGTCTAATTTGGAGACAATAGCAAAGAATATGATAATCCATACTACTGAGCAAGGGGAAAGCTCAAAAAGAAGTAATACTTCTACCCCTGGCGTTTCTGATGAGAAAACTGAACCTCAACAGAAATTAGAGAAAATAGATCTCTATGTTACCCAAAAATGGTACATTCAAATAGATTTACTCATTAATAATGAGTATTACATTAAGAATTTGATTACACTAGTAGATAGTGGTGCAGACCTTAATTGTGTTAAAGAGGGTGTGATTCCAATAAAATATTGTGAGCGCACAACTCAAACACTGAGTGCTGCGAATAATAAAGCATTGACAGCACCATATAAGGTCACAGATGTTAATGTCTGTAAAAATTCTGCCACCATACCACTATAATTTGTGGTAGTCAAGGAAATAACTCAGCATGTTATTCTAGGAACCCCTTTCCTAGAAAAACTTATGCCAATAAAGAGTATTAATTTGAAGGGAATTTCTACTGTATATAAGGGTAGAGAAGTGACCTTTGAATTTATTCGTGATCCAATGATCAAAATCCTCAATGAAATAAGAGAAATTGATTTTAAAGAAAATCAAATCAATTTTCTCAGGGAGGAAATAAGGCAAATACAAATCTCTGATCAATTAAATAAGCCAGAGATGAAGGAAAGAATACAACAAGTGGAAGAAGAATTTAAGCTTCAAACTTGTAGTAATCTTCCAAATGCTTTTTTGGATCGGAAACAGCATATTGTTTCACTTCCATATGAAGATAGCTTTAATGAGAAAGATATCCCAACCAAGGCGAGGCCGTGCCAGATGAATCAGCAATATCTGAAAATATGTAAAAAGGAAATACAGGATTTAATAGACAAGAGGTTAATAAGAAAATCCTACTCGCCATAGAGTTGCACAGCATTCTATGTAATGAATAATGCTGAGAGGGAAAGAGGTGTACCAAGATTGGTAATTAATTATAAACCTCTTAATAAGGTTTTAAAATGGATTAGATATCCTATCCCTAATAAGAGGGATTTGCTCAACAGAATTGTTAGAGCAAGGATATTTTCCAAATTTGATTTAAAATCAGGCTACTGGCAAATCCAGATAGCTGAACAGGATAGGTATAAGACTGCATTTACCGTTCCATTTGGGCATTATGAATGGAATGTTATGCCCTTCGGACTAAAGAATGCTCCGTCCGAATTTCAGAATATAATGAATGAAATATTCAATAATTATTCTGAATTTATTTTGTCTTATATTGATGATATATTAATATTTTCTAATTCTCTTGATGAACATTTTAAGCACTTGAAAATTTTCAAGCATTTAGTCATCAAGAATGGATTAGTAATATCAGCACCAAAAATGAAGCTGTTCCAAACAGAAATAAGATTTTTGGGACATAATATAGCCAATAGGACAATAATTCCTATTGATAGAAGTATTGAATTTGCTTCTAAGTTCCCCGACGAAATAACTGATAATAAGCAGTTACAAAGGTTTCTTGGGGCTTTGAACTATGTTTCTGATTTTTACAAGAACCTAGCTCAAGATACAAAAATTTTGTATCAAAGATTAAAGAAGAATCCACCTGCCTGGTCAGAAGAACATACTAAGGCAGTTAGGATAATAAAGCAGAAGGTTAAGAATTTACCTTGCTTACATTTAGCCAATGCTGAATGGTTTAAAATTGTGGAAACAGATGCCAGTGATATTGGCTATGGAGGCATCTTGAAGCAAAGAAACCCTGAGACTAATAAGGAAGTCTTAGTTAGGTTTTGCTCGGGTAAATGGAATGATACCCAACTTAATTACTCCACAATAAAGAAAGAAATTCTTTCTATAATAAAATGTATTCATAAATTCCAAGATGATCTGCTCAATCAGAAGTTTTTGCTTAGAATAGATTGTAGCTCTGCAAAAACTGTCTTGGAAAAGGATGTTAAAAATCTAGCTTCAAAACAAATATTTGCTAGATGGCAGGCTGAATTAGCAATTTTTGATTTTGATATTGAATATATTAAGGGAGAAGAAAATAGTCTTCCCGATTTTCTAACTCGCGAATTTTTGCAGAATGAGCAGGCGCGATAAGGGCAAGCAGCCCTGGGAGCCTCCCAAATGGGAGCAACCCAAAAGTCGAAAGACTCACCGAAGACAGGACCAAATTCCTGTTCGAAGAAATATAATTATTTTAGCTGATACTGCATCAAATGAGCAGCAAAAGGAAAAATTTTCCTATCAAGAGGCAGCAACTCTTGCAGAAATGGAGACAATCTACACTCAGAAATCAGCTGAGGAAGACATCATATGTCTTGATCGGAATGATATTACGGTGTCCCATGACACTTGGGATCCCTGGCAGCTCAAAGAAAAATACTTTGAGAGAAATTTTTATACCATAAAAATGAGGGCGAGGATCCACTATGAAGGAATGCTATGCTCGACCAATTCAGCAGAAATTGAGCACTTTAGGCAAAATCCTAAAGATCCGCATTCAGAGATTGTATATAGTAAAATTACTATATATAAAATCCTTACACCTCAATCATGGGGTTTGCATCCTAATTTCGAGAGGGCAATACTCTTCAGAAATAATACGACTTCAATGAAGTTCACTTACTGGGATTATATTGATGCTTTCTTTTATGTGTTTTATTATGAGAATGACAAAAGGAGGCATTCATGGTTCATTAAGATATGTCCTAAAATATTAGAGCAGGACATTCCCACCTGGTTCAATAAGTGGTGGAATTACTTTGGAGCAAACCTGGAAACATTGTCAAGACCATTGCTCAATTTGTTCGACGAATGGGTCGAGAAGGCAAAAATTTGCCAGAAGAAACAGAATTTTTATGATGAGGAGACAACCATGTTATTCTTCGTCTCTAATAATATTCCCTACATAATGAAGTGGTCTCTCAAATGTGCAGAGGGAGAGTTTGGAATTTACAAATTAAAAAGAATTTTTCTCATCAAATGGTGGAACAGAATTGATGAGAAAGAAAAAATAGCAGAAATCAAGGCATCTCTTGCAGCAGAAGCCAAAGAATCAGAGAAGCTGCAAGAAGAAAAACTTATGGATTATGAGGATAATTACCTGAGAAAATATAAAGATTATATACTCAGGAAAAATCCTAAAATATCCAAAGAAGAATTGAAAAATCGCTGTCGCAAATATATTCAGTCCCAAATGAAGGAAATATTCGGCGATACTATTTTCCGAGAATTAGATGATGATGATTCAATGAAGTCGTCAGAGGCGTCGGTTACAGCTCATGGCGGTGAGGATGAATCTTCCTCTGAAAGCAACAAGGAAGTGGTGGTTGAATTGTCCGCCAGTCAAGCGCCACGAAGGCGACCTCGGAATAGTGAAGATGATGGAAAATAGAGGACAGCTGTGCGGCAGAAGAATAAAGGTAGAATTAATGAAGACAGCCACAAATAATGATAATTGTGGACGTGGGCCCTACAATCCAGAATTCGGCCAAAGTCAAGATAAGAGAGAATCTCCTTTAATAAAGTAAAAGGAGATATGACATAAAGTTGTCGGGACACGTATGTGCCAAATACAATACGTGTATCTCCAATAATTCACTCGAGGCGGTGCTTCTGGACAGATGGCTTGTAATAACCTGATACTGCCGGTTGGCTTCGGGTGTGTTTGTACTATAAATAGAGGCCTTCTGCCTCATTTGTGTGTGCAAGTTAATAAGTTTTCTATTTTCCTTTGTAAGAGTGTGAGTGCTTGTACTACTACAAATATCAATAAAAGTTCCAGTTTGCTATTTCGATCTTGTTCTTCTACTCTTCTGGCCTTGTTGAAGATCCTGTCTGCAATTGGTATCAGAGCCATGATGGCTCGAGAGTAGGTAAGTTCTATCTTGCTAATTTCTTTATGTGACTATTAAAATGTAATCTGCTGTTGTTTTACTACTACTAGTTGTTATGTCTGAATGCTTAGGGATAGTTTGTATGGTGTGTCTATGTGTTGTGGGACGGCACCAAAGTCGCGTAGGCGTTTGATGGCAGAGAGTGCCTAGTTTTGCCGTAAATCGTTGACAGCCGTACAACCTTTTTACTACCAGAAGAATTAGACCTAAGCCATTTAGATATTAGCGATAGTAGTATTAATATTAACAGCAGGATGCAAGTTGATAGTTTACATGAAGAAGGTAGCAAGATAGATCCTCCTCAAATGAGTGAGCAGCTGGCAAACCTAATAGGTTCGAATAAGAAAACCCTTAATAAGGGTAAGTCTGTTAAGAATACTAATCTGTATGAATTCCCTACAGAATTAGAGGAGTTGAACAAATGGACAATTCCTAAAGTTCAACCCAAAGAAATATACCAAATAGGTACTTTTGATTTTAAGTCTTCCATTGCAATTAAAACAATGGAAAGGACTGTCCAAGTCTCAGATAATGAACAAATAATCAAATTGTTATCTGAAAACGATATCTCTAATTACAGAGATAAATATAATTTCATTCATATTGGACTAATACAGATAGCATTAAAACCTTTAACACTTCAAGGTTTAAATGCATCCTTACTGACATCTTTAAGAGATGGTCGGTGTTTAGACTGGGCACAATCCCTAATGGGAGTCATGCAGACGAGTCTCTGACATGGTCCAGTATATTTCAATGTTTATCCCAATTTGAGTTTATCTCTAACAGATGCAAACCTGTTAGAAGCTGTGTCTTTGAATTTAAAGACATTTGGTTATAATTTTCTTCCTGGATCTGAAACTATAGCAATAATCTATAGAGTTCATTTTAAGGTGTTAAATACTTTAGCCCCAAAGGCTAAACACCTTACTAAACCAGGACAGACTACTTTAGTAGAGACTAATCTCCTGACTACTAAGGTAGCTACTAATAGAATAATTAAGTGGGAAGAAATAAACTTTCCTAATGAATGGACCCTGAATATGGCTGTACCTCCGAAACCCATAATGGATTCGGAAATAGACTAAATAATGTTGACACAAAGTCACAGTCAACCAAATATTGACTACATTGACTAAATAATATCTGTATTAATTCAATACGACACACGACGTCTGCATAACAGTTCAAGACAGACGACAGCTCAGTCTCCGGCTCTCAGTGTGTTTTCGAGTCTGTATTTTATATTTTTATTGAGTCTAGACTTGTGTACTCTGAGTCTTGCTGAGCTCTTGACACTTAGTCTACAGCCTACCCAAAATCCCAAGCTCCACTGAACCAAATACTGCCCAAAAATCCCCTTAGAATCACTCTGTGCTCTGGAGACAGAGTTCGGGCCGAACTCTGCCTCCACATAGAGTTCGGGCCGAACTCTGTCCCCTAGAAATCAGGAACCCTAATTTTAGGGTTAGCTGGTTGCTAGTTGTCCAACGGCCAAATTTTTGAATTTTCCTACCCGAATTCTGGCCGAATTCTGCCTATAAAAACACTATAAATAGGGCACAAATTCTCTCATTCCAATCCATCCAATCTTCTTTTCTCTTCTCTCTTATAAGCTCAAGTAAGCCATACCCTTCCCATCTACTAGCCACAAGCCTCCTAAGTGTCGAGTGCTCAGCATCTCTTAGTTAGGATTCTTGTGCAAGAGTCGAAGAAGTCGCTTGGACAATTCCAAGCAAATCGCCACTGCGATCATCTGTTAGAAGTTGACGTGCTCTTCTGAAGAAAAGGCACGGGTTGTAAACTACTATTTCACAAATAGTGGATTTAATCCTGAGCTAGAGTTCTCAGGCCTGGACTAGTCCTCCACGAGGGAAACCAAGTTAAAATCGCTGTGTTTGCGTATGCTCTTCTGCTCTTCATTTATTTTCCGCACTTTACTCTGATTATTTATTGTTGGTGAAAGAGTTATTTTTAATTGGCTATTTTTCTATATAAACTCTATTCACCCCCCTCTAGAGTTGCCATACTGTTTTTCAATTGGTATCAAAGCTCTGTTCTCTTTTTAAGGACTAACATCCTAAGAGCTGATCCATGGCAACCACACAATCCTTGATTTTCAATCATGGTGAAGGTCAGTCCACTCATAGGCCTCCCCTATTTGATGGAACTAACTATACATATTGGAAAACAAGGATGAGCTTCTATCTTAAGTCTCTAGACTTTGACCTGTGGACTGTCGTCACTGACGGTAACAAAAAGCCCGTCAGGATAGTTGTCGATGGTGACCTCATTGAGAAACCATACGACAAATATTCTGTCGAGGAGAAGAAACAGGCAAGTCTAGATGCTAGGGCTATTAATGCTTTATTCTGTGCTATAGACAGGAATGAATTCAACAGGGTCTCTACATGCACCACTGCTCATGAAGTATGGAGACTTCTAGAAGTGACGCATGAAGGAACCACACAGGTCAAGGAATCTAAAATAAGCCGTCTCACTCAAGAATACGAAGCCTTCAAGATGAAGCCAAGTGAGACGATCACTCAAATGTTCACAAGATTCCTCGACATCATCAATCCTCTATCCTCGCTTGGAAAGCAGTACTCAAACCACGAGAAGATTCGTAAGTTGCTCAGAGGGCTACCAAAGATTTGGAACCCTAAGGTGACAGCCATCATAGAAGGGAACGATCTCACAACAATGTCAATGGAGACCTTGATGGGTAAACTCATGACTCACGAGCTTGACCTCAAGGACTTCGAAGAGCCCGCTCCGAAGACCAGGGAGATCGCACTCAAAGCTCATCAACGAAGAGCTAATCATGATGAAGAAGATAATTCGGATGATGAAGACCAAGCTCTCATGGTTCGCAACTTCAGGAAATTCCTTCGCTTCAATCGAAGGAAGAAGGAATCTCAAGAAGACGATGAAGAAGAGCCAACTTGTTACGGTTGCAAGAAAACTGGACATGTCCGAAAAGACTGCCCATTCCTGAAGAAGAGCAACCGCCATGAGAAGCCATACAAAAGGAACTCATCAAAGAAATATGCCAACACAGGCATTTGGCATGAAAGTGAAGCGAGTGACTCCGAGGAAGAAAAGGACTCTCCTCAAGATACAGCTAATGTGTGCCTAATGGCAACTTCCAATAAGGTATCTAACGAAACTCTAGATGACTTCTCTTTTGATGAACTTGGCGATGCTTTCACTGATTTACTTGATGATCACAAAAAGGTCATCGGTAAATACAAACATGCCAAGGACAAAATCAAAAGTCTTGAAGATGAGATACAAAGAGTTTCTTTACTTCTTGATAATGTTAGAAACACGACACCCACTAATGACACTGATGAAGTATCCAAGCTTAAATTAAGCTTACATGATGCTGAAGCACGTATTGAGCAACAAACTCAAGAAATCACTACACTCAACACGTTGCTTGCTGAAGAAAAGAGTAGACACAAGATTTCCATGACTAAGATATATGGCTTAAATATTAAGGTTGATGAACTGCAAGCTGTTTCTAAAAGATTAGAAACCAAATTGGGTAAACAGGTTGTTCAACCTCAAACCCAATCACATGGGCACAACACCACTCATGCTAGTCAACCACGTCATTCTCATGCAGCACATAACCATGCATTTATATACACAAACTTTCACAAACCACGTGCACGTAAGAACAATTCTCACTCAGTACACAATCATCATGCACAAAGACACAATCAACATCACTCCACACATAGAAATCATCATGCCATGCCATATAGACAAAATCATCATGCCATGCCATATAGACAAAATCATCATAGACAAAATCATCATGCCATGCCATATAGACAATATCAGCATGTCACACATCATAGATAATACCATCATGATATGCCTCATAGACACCATCACCATGCCACTCATTCTGTGCATAATCATCATCACCATGCCAACTCTTCACATCATGACCATCCTCATCCTGTTGCTTATAGATATTATTCTCATGCTCCTAGTATAAATAAGAATTCTATCTGTACTTACTGTGGATTACATGGACACATCTCACCACAGTGCAAATTTAGAAGACTTGTAGATAAAAAGATATATACTTGGTTTTCAAAGACTAACTTTTCAGGACCCTCAAGAACTTGGGTACCAAAGGTCACATCTACTCTTGATGTAGGTGGACCTTCCCTCTTCAACTGAAAGTAAGTGGATTCTCGATAGTGGATGCTCGCGACATATGACGGGAGACGCAAATCTTTTTGCATCACTATCGATAAAGAGAGAAGGATATGTATCCTTCGGTAACAATCTCAAAGGGCACATAATAGGTAATGGTATCATTGGTCATCCTCATTCTCCTGTAATAAAAGATGTCTGCCTAGTGACCGAGTTAAAGCATAACCTGCTCAGCATTAGTCATCTTGCTGATCATGGATATGATATTAACTTTGGACAAAACAGTTGCTACATCTATGATAGGTCAACAGAAGATATTACTTTTGAAGGGAAAAGAGAGGACAACATCTATATTTTCTATCTTTCTGTAAATACTAACAATGCAGGTAGATGTCTATATGCCCACAAAGACGAACGACTACTTTGGCACCAGCGTCTTGGTCACGCCAACATGGATGCTATATCCAGGCTTTCTACCAAGAAGCTAGTGAGAGGATTGCCTGACATCACATTCAAAAAGGACACGGTATGTGCCGAATGTGAACTAAACAAGGCAACTAAATCCTCGTTTCATTCCATCAACTCTGTAAGTACTACTAGACCCTTGCAATTACTTCATATGGATTTATTTGGTCCTAGTAGAATAGCTAGCCTTGGTGGCAAACTTTATGCATTTGTTATTGTTGATGATTTTTCAAGATTTACTTGGGTTTTCTTTCTCGCTAATAAGAGCGATGCTATTTCTGTTTTCAAAGTTTTTGTGAAGAAAGTTCAAAACAAAAAAGGCTACATGATTACTCGAATCCGAAGTGATCATGGAGGCGAATTCGTAAATTATGATTTTGAAAATTTTTGTAATACAAATGGTTTTGATCATGAATTTTCTTGTCCTAGAACTCCTCAACAAAATGGTGTTGTGGAGCGGAAGAATAGAACTCTCGGCGATATGGCCAGAGTCATGTTGAATAAATTTTCACTTCCGAAATACTTTTGGGCAGAAGCTGTCAGTACAGCATGCCACATTTTGAATAGGGTGCTAATTCGTCCCATTACGAAGAAAATACCCTATGAGCTTTGGTTTGGGAGAACCCCCAATGTTTCTTATTTTAAAGTTTTTGGTTGTAGATGTTTTATCCTTAACACCAAAGACAACTTAGGCAAATTTGATGCCAAAGCTGACGATGGTATCTTTCTTGGTTATGCCGCCAATAGTAAGTGATATAGAGTTTTTAATAAATGCTCACTTATTGTTGAAGAGTCAACAAATGTGACTTTTGATGAAGACAACAGTGCAGTAAGTACTCTTGATGATGACGTTGAGCCATCAACTTCTACTCCAATGAATACTTCAACCGAAACTAATTCTCTGGAGGGTTTGCCTAAGAAATTCTCTTTCAAACCTTCTCATCCAGAAAATTTAGTTATAGGAGAAGTTTCACGTGGAGTAACTACTAGATCATCACTAAGAGACTCCGTTGCTAGCACTGCCTTCATTTCACAAGTAGAGCCTAAAAACATTTCTGAAGCTTTTAATGATGAATTTTGGATTTCTGCTATGCAAGAAGAACTCAACTAATTCGAGAGAAGCCAAGTATGGGAACTCGTTCCTAGACCGGTTAATCACTCGATAATTGGTACTAAATGGGTTTTTAGAAACAAAGTAAATGAAGATGGTTCAGACACACGTAACAAAGCTCGTCTAATAGCTCAAGGATACAACCAAGAGGAAGGTATCGACTACGATGAGACGTATGCTCCTGTTGCTAGACTAGAATCCATTCGGATGCTTTGTGCTTTTGCTAATTTTCAAAACTTTAAATTATTTCAAATGGATGTGAAAAGTGCTTTCTTGAATGGTTTTATTAAGGAGGAAGTTTATGTGAAACAACCTCCTGGCTTTGAAAATCACAAATTTCCCGACCACGTGTTCAAGCTAAAGAAAGCGCTTTATGGCCTCAAACAAGCCCCCAGAGCTTGGTATGAAAGGCTAAGTAGCTTCTTACTTGAGAAAGATTTTTTTTTAAAAGGAAAAATTGACACTACACTGTTTATAAAATCTTTTAAAGACACTATTCTGTTGATTCAAATTTATGTTGATGATATCATTTTTGGTTCTACTGATGAAACCCTCTGTCAAGAATTTGCCAAGTGTATGCAGACAGAATTTGAGATGAGCATGATGGGAGAGCTCAACTACTTTCTTGGTCTGCAAGTGAAACAAATGGCTAATAGAACTTTCATCTGCCAATCGAAGTATACCAAGGACATGCTGAAGAAGTTCGATCTTGACAACTTCAAACCAATCAGCACGCCAATGGCTACTTCAACCAAACTCGAACCAGATGAGAGCGGCAAACCCGTTGATCAACGTAAGTATCGAGGTATGATAGGCAGCTTACTCTATTTAACTGCTAGTCGTCCTGATATCATGTTCAGTGTTTGCCTATGTGCTAGATATCAAGCTAATCCTAAGGAATCACACATGACCGCGGTTAAGCGTATCTTTCGATACCTTAAGGGTACGGTTACAGTGGGCCTATGGTATCCCAAGTCAACATCATTTGATCTTATTGGTTATTCCGATGCTGACTTCGCTGGATGCAAGGTCAACCGTAAAAGTACGAGCGGCACGTGTCATTTATTAGGAAAATCTTTAGTCTCCTGGTTTAGCAAGAAGCAGAACTCTGTCGCACTATCCACAACAGAAGCTGAATACATAGCAGCTGGGCGTTATTGTACACAAATTCTGTGGATGAAGCAAACCCTTGAAGACTATAAGTTATCTTTTATGCATATTCCTATATTCTGTGACAATACCAGTGCCATTAATTTGACTAAGAACCCTGTCTGCCACTCACGCACTATACACATTGAGATCAGACACCACTTTTTGCGTGATCATCAGCAAAATGGCACGATTAACTTAGAATTTATCGACACTGATCATCAGCTAGCGGATTTCTTTACTAAGCCATTATCCGAAGAGCGCTTCAATTTCCTATGTCGTGAACTCGGAATTTTGGATGAAGCAGTTATAAGTTGAGACTCGCCTGCGTAAATATCGAGTATATTTTGATTCTTTTACGACAAATTTGGTATGGGTACAAGCCGAAAGGGTCCTTCTGACAACAAGGCGTAAAAGCCTAAGCGACACGGTACACTAGTCCTCAGGACTACCGCTAGCTGGGATCCGGCCCCTGCAGCTAACCCATGGCAAATTTGAAATATTGAATTACAATATATTTCCTTGTTTATTATATGGCTTGTTTCGACTTAATACTGTCTAATTATTACATTCTAAAGTTCATTCTGACTTTTGAGTACCTCTCTATGTACTTCATTGATTTCATCAAACTTTTATCCTCAACCATCACTTTTCTTCAACACTTAACCAATTTTTCTATCTTTTCAGCTTGTTTTCTGTTCTGGACCACTAATCCATAACTCGGGCCGAACTCTGCTCCCAACAGAGTTCGGGCCGAGTTCGGTCCAATTGTTCCAGAGTCGGGATCAGCCTCTGCCGTTGGATCATTTTAGATCATACGGTCAGAATTTCTTCCGACCAAAGAAAACCCTCTCTTATATTTCGGGTTTTCTTCTCTCTCCTTCTCTATTGCCTCCTTTTTCACCTCTCCAAACTCTTTCCTTCAAACCCTAACCCTAGTTTTTGATCTAGAGTGCTCCATTACTCCTCAAAATCAAGGGAAAGGGGTTTTTCAACATTCTCTTCCACTATTTGGTATTATTTTCAGGTATAACTCTCTCTTTCTATCATTTTCAAGTTCTCCTATTTCTTTGCAAATGGCATCTCGCTTGTCCAAACGAGGGAGAAGGACTCGACATGAGGGAGCTTCCTCTTCGGTTCCTCCTCCTCCAATTGAACAAGTTGTTGAACAACACCCCATTCATCCGTTGTTCAATCCGCCGCGTCCCGATGACCCTAATACATACGACGACCGTCTATTTGTGTCGCTAGATGCCTCTAATGAATGGTTTAGCGATTTTAGGACTCGTCCGGTGTTTGGGGGCCATCCCATCAATTTCACAATATTTTCTCAATATGAATCTTTATTTCGTGATCTTTGTTTGGATGAACTAGTTGCTTCCAACTTTGTCATTTACCGTAGCGCAATCCAAATGTTCTACTGTAATCTGACTCACGATGCAACCCACATCTATTCCCGGGTTGCTGGCATTAACATTGCCTTCAATGATTCTGAGTTGGGAGACTTTCTTGCTCTCCCGGATCTTGATATGTGGGACAAGCTTGTGGAAGCACGTCAACTTCAATTTGTTGGCGATACTTCCCTTGAAGGATTCAAGGAGGATTTATGTGCTCCTAACGTAAGTCCTCGCAAGCTAAAGGCCAAGCATCTCACCCCCTACTTTTATGAACTTCATCGCATCGTGTTCAATACTATCTTACCAAAAGCTGGTTCAACTGATGAAGTTACCTACTTTGAGATCTCTGCTTTATATCACCTTCATTTTCGTATCCCCTTCAATCTTTCTAGGACAATGATGGACTGGATGATAAATTGTAGGAAGAAACCAAGAGCTTTGGTTTATCCTTTATACCTTCCTATAGTTTTTCGTGCATTCATCATTCCTATTCATGACTGTCCGTTCTTGCCTGCTCCTGCTTTCTTGTCCAAGGCACGACGTACTCAAGCAGTCGTCGCCTCTCCTGAGGCTTCTGAGCATTCTGATGATGAGGAGCCAGACGCCCCTCCACTCTGTCAGGATGCACCTCCTCCACCTGCCACTCTTGACTCCATCCAGACCATGCTGCGGGATCGTGT
Organism: Iris pallida; assembly: GCA_029216955.1. Lineage (NCBI taxonomy): Eukaryota > Viridiplantae > Streptophyta > Magnoliopsida > Asparagales > Iridaceae > Iris > Iris pallida. The sequence continues at coordinate 805,361 of JANAVB010031820.1, forward strand.
TCGACTTAGAGGACGATCGGTGGGCTCAGATGGACTACCGCACTACCCTGCAGATGAGTGCACTCAGCAACTCGCTGCATGATATTCGGTACTCCATGTCCCATCATCCTACTATGCCCATTCCCATGCAGCGGGATCCCGATCGTGAGGGCTATCGCATTGATGATCCGTGGGTCATGCGTTACCTGGATCCGGGTGCTGCTTTTGTGGATTCCAGACGTTCTGACACTCCTGGACCATCTCGTGCTCCATGATGGAGATTGGCTACTATCTGCTGCTGCTGCTGCTGATGATGACATTAGTTGATGCATTTTCATTTCTAGTTAGTTAGTTTCAGTTTTATGTACTTGGATGCTTTTAAACTCTGGTTGTGTGTTTGACATTTGGTTATGACACTTTATGCTAGTACTTCTTTTGATTATTTCTATACTGTTTCTTCTCTGCTTGGTGTGGTTGTATTACTATTAATTGTCTACTGCAGTTTTCTTTTATTATTCATTCATCTGCAGTCTATATTGCTAACTGCCAAAAGGGGGAGAACTATGTATATTCTGCCTGGATATATATGGCTGGATATACTTGTTTGGTATCAGATCCTATCTTTTCGTATTTCTGTGCTTGTTTGTGCTTTTTGGAAGATATTATACTGGTTCCATGCACTATTTACGGGGGAGCTATTACTTCTAGCTCAGCACCATTCACTGATTACGGGGGAGCTATTACATTCTAGCTCGGCATCAAGTATGGGGGAGCTATGTTGCTATAATCAACTGTGTCCAGGTATGAATATTGAATATACATATATTATTTTGTCAATTATCAATATGGGGGAGATTGTTGACACAAAGTCACAGTCAACCAAATATTGACTACATTGACTAAATAATATCTGTATTAATTCAATACGACACACGACGTCTGCATAACAGTTCAAGACAGACGACAGCTCAGTCTCCGGCTCTCAGTGTGTTTTCGAGTCTGTATTTTATATTTTCATTGAGTCTAGACTTGTGTACTCTGAGTCTTGCTGAGCTCTTGACACTTAGTCTACAGCCTACCCAAAATCCCAAGCTCCACTGAACCAAACACTGCCCAAAAATTCCCTTAGAACCACTCTGTGCTCTGGAGACAGAGTTCGGGCCGAACTCTGCCTCCACACAGAGTTCGGGCCGAACTCTGTCCCCTAGAAATCAGGAACCCTAATTTTAGGGTTAGCTGGTTGCTAGTTGTCCAACGGCCAAATTTTTAAATTTTCCTACCCGAATTCTGGCCGAATTCTGCCTATAAAAACACTATAAATAGGGCATGAATTCTCTCATTCCAATCAATCCAATCTTCTTTTCTCTTCTCTCTTATAAGCTCAAGTAAGCCATACCCTTCCCATCTACTAGCCACAAGCCTCCAAAGTGTCGAGTGCTCAGCATCTCTCAGTTAGGATTCTTGTGCAAGAGTTGAAGAAGTCGCTTGGACAATTCCAAGCAAATCGCCACTGCGATCATCTGTTAGAAGTTGACGTGCTCTTCTGAAGAAAAGGCACGGGTTGTAAACTACTATTTCACAAATAGTGGATTTAATTCTGAGCTAGAGTTCTCAGGCCTGGACTAGTCCTCCACGAGGGAAACCAGGTTAAAATCGCTGTGTTTGCGTATGCTCTTCTGCTCTTCATTTATTTTTCGCACTTTACTCTGATTATTTATTGTTGGTGAAAGAGTTATTTTTAATTGGCTATTTTTCTATATAAACTCTATTCACCCCCCTCTAGAGTTGCCATACTGTTCTTCAAATAATTCAGACTCCAGATGGCGATGTAGAAGTTAGATTTACTCCACAAATAAAAGCCAGAATCTCCACATCAAGTTCTAGGAGATTTATAACTGAGAAAACCATCTCAGATAAGCAATCAGAAGCTGAATCTTCTAATATAGAAGAAAGCAAAATAAAAAAGCTTCAAATAAATGAATCCAATGTCGTTCACCCAATATATGCTTCCAAATCAGAGTCTCAGTCATCTAAATTAGATGAGGAGCCGACAATGTCAGAAATGGCATTTAATGGATTATAGGCTCTCACCAGCGATGATTGAGTGCTGTAAGAAAGAATATTACAGCGAAGCAAATAGAGAATTTAGAGAATGGTTTCAACACCAATTCAAAGTTCATCAGCGTAAAGAATATAGAAAAATGTATGAAGAAGACCTTCCAAATATGCAGAAGGTACGATGGTTCCGAGATTGGTTCCTTGAAGAATATCTTAGTGGTAGAATAAGACATATAAATGTCATCGAGGAGCAATTTAAGATTTGGACCACTAAGGGAGGACAGAAGGTACGATCGTTATACCCTCCTAATGAATCTCTTAAAATATCTGCTCCGTTTAATACTAATATTGAGGCTAATTCTTTCTATAAGGCTATAGAACATGAGAAAGCCACAATAAAAGAGTTACAGAAAATAATACTGCAAAATAATTATACTAATACCTTTATTCAAGTTATGGGTAAACAATTAACCCGAATAGAGGAGAATATTCAGAAGCTACATGATAAGTTTAATTCGCTTAAAGGAGTGGAGCTTCATGAGAGTCCTATTGTTAAACCCAAAATGGAAACAAGTAGGATTCCAATTAGACCTCCAATGGAAGTCACCGACTACAAGTTCAGATCTAAGTCAGAATTTACTAAGGAAGATCTGAAGGAGTTAGTCGAGCAATTCAGAAATCAAAGCGTTAATGTACTCTCTGAAGAAGAATTGGAGTACGAACGTCTTAAAGAGGAATTTCTGAATTATGATCCTAATAAGGCTAAGGATACACCTAAGCACCTTAATGTGCTACAAGGAGAATCCTCGACCCAGAATGGTCAAGAGTCTGAATCTGACTCTAGGGAGACTTGTTCTACTCAAGATGAACAAGTTAATCCTATTGAATTAGAGGAAATGTATAATTCTTTTAATTCGGTTCAAAACTCTTTAGAAGCGGTTCAGAATGATATGAATCGAGAAAGAGTTAATACTGTCAAATATGACAAACCCAATTTGATTAAATATTATTACAAAAGACCTTCTCCAATGGATGTTTTATATGAGGAGAATGATTCTATAATTCAGAATCATTACTGTGCTGGAGAAATCTATGAATGGAACATAGATGGTCTTTCTGATAAGCAAATACATGATCAATTACATCGAATATTGATGTATTCCAATGTTGCTAAAGCCGCTGGTAATAATGATCGACAAATTGCTTTATTTGTTGGCAGTGGATTTACAGGCATCCTGCGAGGATGGTGGGATCATTGCCTGAGTAATGAGCAACGAATGGAAATAATAAATGTCACTAAGACAGAAGATGGACAGCAGAAATCTGATGCTGTTTACACTCTAATATATAATATATTAGAGCATTTCACAGGACATATTTCTGATGGGGGGAGAATTAGAACCCTATTACAGAATTTACGATGTCCAACTTTGACTCATTTCAGATGGTATAAGGATACTTTCCTGAGTAGAGTCATGGCGCTTGATGATGCCAATGCATCACACTGGAAGTCCAAATTTATTGATGGACTACCTAACCTCTTTGCTGAAAAAATACGGCAAAAGTTGAAGGAAAGGAATAATGGTGAAATACCATATCAGAACTATACCTATGGAGCATTAATCAATGCTTGTGTTCAAGAAGGCTTAGCTTTATGTAATGATTTAAAGCTAAGGAATCAATTGAAATCACAGAGGCTTTCGGAGAGAAAGCAATTAGGTGAATTTTGTAGCCAATTTGCTGTAGATGATTACAAGCCTTATGATAAGAAAGGAAAGGCTAAGAAGGACTATAGTAGAGAAAAGGGAAATAAGCCCTACAATAGGAGAAGAAAGAAGAAAAAATATCCCCAGCAATACAAAGAGAAAGAAAAGGGGAAAGAGAAGAAATCTTCTCATAAGAGGAAATCCTCTAAAGAAATAAAATGTTATAAATGTGGTAAAATAGGTCATTATGCTAATAGGTGTTATACTAAGAAGAAAATTCAAGAAATAGAGGATGAAGGGTTAAAGAAAACCCTGTACAAAATATTGATAAATTCTGATGAAGAATTAGGTTCATCAGACGAGTCTAGTGATGACGAGTCGATTAATATGTGTGAATGTGATAGTGAATGTAGCTGTGAGGAATGTTCCAATGAACATGATCTTGAGTATTATAAATCCATAGTTGAAATGAATGGATTGTCAATTAATGTATTGACGGCTCAAGATAAAGGAGAGATAATTAAATCTCTATTGTCTACTGAAATCAGTAGAAATGCTAGAGAAAAGTTAATAGACTTTCTTAGCTTAGAAGAGAAGTCAAATGGAAGTTCCTTGAATGAGGAAGGAACTAATAAGAAAGAAGAATTTTACAGCATGGATGAAGTCCTCCGACGATATAGAAATAAGGAGGTAAAAGCTGTAACAATACAAGATCTCCAAAATGAGATTAAAGTATTGAAAAAAGAAATAAAAGAGTTAAAATCTCAAGATGAGATGACTCAAATAAGACTGTCTAATTTGGAGACAATAGCAAAGAATATGATAATCCATACTACTGAGCAAGGGGAAAGCTCAAAAAGAAGTAATACTTCTACCCCTGGAGTTTCTGATGAGGAAACTGAACCTCAACAGAAATTAGAGAAAATAGATCTCTATGTTACCCAAAAATGGTACATTCAAATAGATTTACTCATTAATAATGAGTATTACATTAAGAATTTGATTGCACTAGTAGATAGTGGTGCAGACCTTAATTGTGTTAAAGAGGGTGTGATTCTAATAAAATATTGTGAGCGCACAACTCAAACACTGAGTGCTGCGAATAATAAAGCATTGACAGCACCATATAAGGTCACAGATGTTAATGTCTGTAAAAATTCTGCCACCATACCACTACAATTTGTGGTAGTCAAGGAAATAACTAAGCATGTTATTCTAGGAACCCCTTTCCTAGAAAAACTTATGCCAATAAAGAGTATTAATTTGAAGGGGATTTCTACTGTATATAAGGGTAGAGAATTGACCTTTGAATTTATTCGTGATCCAATGATCAAAATCCTCAACGAAATAAGAGAAATTGATTTTAAAGAAAATCAAATCAATTTTCTCGGGGAGGAAATAAGGCAAATACAAATCTCTGAGCAATTAAATAAGCCAGAGATGAAGGATAGAATACAACAAGTTGAAGAAGAGTTTAAGCTTCAAACTTGTAGTAATCTTCCAAATGCTTTTTGGGATCGGAAACAGCATATTGTTTCACTTCCATATGAGGATAGCTTTAATGAGAAAGATATCCCAACCAAGGCGAGGCCGTGCCAGATGAATCAGCAATATCTTGAAATATGTAAAAAAGAAATACAGGATTTAATAGACAAGAAGTTAATAAGGAAATCATACTCTCCATGGAGTTGCACATCATTTTATGTAATGAATAATGCTGAAAGGGAGAGAGGCGTACCAAGATTGGTGATTAATTATAAACCTCTCAATAAGGTTTTAAAATGGATTAGATATCCAATCCCTAATAAGAGGGATTTGCTCAACAGAATTGTTAGAGCAAGGATATTTTCCAAATTTGATTTAAAATCAGGCTACTGGCAAATCCAGATAGCTGAACAGGATAGGTATAAGACTGCATTTACCGTTCCATTTGGGCATTATGAATGGAATGTTATGCCCTTCGGACTAAATAATGCTCCGTCCGAATTTCAGAATATAATGAATGAAATATTCAATAATTATTCTGAATTTATTTTATCTTATATTGATGATATATTAATATTTTCTAATTCTCTTGATGAACATTTTAAGCACTTGAAAATTTTCAAGCATTTAGTCATCAAGAATGGATTAGTAATATCAGCACCAAAAATGAAGCTGTTCCAAACAGAAATAAGATTTTTGGGACATAATATAGCCAATAGGACAATAATTCCTATTGATAGAAGTATTGAATTTGCTTCTAAGTTCCCCGACGAAATAACTGATAATAAGCAGTTACAAAGGTTTCTTGGGGCTTTGAACTATGTTTCTGATTTTTACAAGAACATAGCTCAAGATACAAAATTTTTGTATCAAAGATTAAATCCACCTGCCTGGTCAGAAGAACATACTAAGGCAGTTAGGATAATAAAGCAGAAGGTTAAGAATTTACCTTGCTTACATTTAGCCAATGCTGAATGGTTTAAAATTGTGGAAACAGATGCCAGTAATATTGGCTATGGAGGCATCTTGAAGCAAAGAAACCCTGAGACTAATAAGGAAGTCTTAGTTAGGTTTTGCTCGGGTAAATGGAATGATACCCAACTTAATTACTCCACAATAAAGAAAGAAATTCTTTCTATAATAAAATGTATTCATAAATTCCAAGATGATCTGCTCAATCAGAAGTTTTTGCTTAGAATAGATTGTAGCTCTGCAAAAACTGTCTTGGAAAAGGATGTTAAAAATCTAGCTTCAAAACAAATATTTGCTAGATGGCAGGCTGAATTAGCAATTTTTGATTTTGATATTGAATATATTAAGGGAGAAGAAAATAGTCTTCCCGATTTTCTAACTCGCGAATTTTTGCAGAATGAGCAGGCGCGATAAGGGCAAGCAGCCCTGGGAGCCTCCCAAATGGGAGCAACCCAAAAGTCGAAAGACTCACTGAAGACAGGACCAAATTCCTGTTCGAAGAAATATAATTATTTCAGCTGATACTGCATCAAATGAGCAGCAAAAGGAAAAATTTTCCTATCAAGAGGATATTCCGGTGTCCCATGACACTTGGGATCCCTGGCAGCTCAAAGAAAAATACTTTGAGAGAAATTTTTATCCCATAAAAATGAGGGCGAGGATCCACTATGAAGGAATGCTATGCACGACCAATTCAGCAGAAATTGAGCACTTTAGGCAAAATCCTAAAAATCCGCATTCAGAGATTGTATATAGTAAAATTACTATATATAAAATCCTTACACCTCAATCATGGGGTTTGCATCCTAATTTCGAGAGGGCAATGCTCTTCAGAAATAATACGACTTCAATGAAGTTCACTTACTGGGATTATATTGATGCTTTCTTTTATGTGTTTTATTATGAGAATGACAAAAGGAGGTATTCCTGGTTCATTAAGATATGTCCTAAAATATTAGAGCAGGACATTCCCACCTGGTTCAATAAGTGGTGGAATTACTTTGGAGCAAACCTGGAAATATTGTCAAGACCATTGCTCAATTTGTTCGACGAATGGGTCGAGATGGCAAAAATTTGCCAGAAGAAACAGAATTTTTATGATGAGGAGACAACCATGTTATTCTTCGTCTCTAATAATATTCCCCACATAATGAAGTGGTCTCTCAAATATGCAGAGGGAGAGTTTGGAATTTACAAATTAAAAAGAATTTTTCTCATCAAAGTGGAACAGAATTGATGAGAAAGAAAAAATAGCAGAAATCAAGGCATCTCTTGCAGCAGAAGCCAAAGAATCAGAGAAGCTGCAAGAAGAAAAACTTATGGATTATGAGGATAATTACCTGAGAAAATATAAAGATTATATACTCAGGAAAAATCCTAAAATATCCAAAGAAGAATTGAAAAATCGTTGTCGCAAATATATTCAGTCCCAAATGAAGGAAATATTCGGCGATACTATTTTCTGAGAATTAGATGATGATGATTCAATGAAGTCGTCAGAGGCGTCGGTTGCAGCTCATGGCGGTGAGGATGAATCTTCCTCTGAAAGCAACAAGGAAGTGGTGGTTGAATCGTCCGCCAGTCACGCGCCACGAAGGCGACCTCGGAATAGTGAAGATGATGGAAAATAGAGGATAGTTGTGCGGCAGAAGAATAAAGGTAGAATTGATGAAGACAGCCACAAATAATGATAATTGTGGACGTGGGCCCTACAATCCAGAATTCGGCCAAAGTCAAGATAAGAGAGAATCTTCTTTAATAAAGTAAAATGAGATATGACATAAAGTTGTCGGGACACGTATGTGCCTAATACAATACGTGTATCTCCAATAATTCACTCGAGGCGGTGCTTCTGGACAGATGGCTTGTAATAACCTGATACTGTCGGTTGGCTTCGGGTGTGTTTGTACTATAAATAGAGGCCTTCTGCCTCATTTGTGTGTGCAAGTTGATAAGTTTTCTATTTTCCTTTGTAAGAGTGTGAGTTTGTGAGTGCTTGTACTACTACAAATATCAATAAAAGTTCCAGTTTGCTATTTCGATCTTTCCAGTTTGCTATTTCGATCTTGTTCTTCTACTCTTCTGGCCTTGTTGAAGATCATGTCTGCAATTGGTATCAGAGCCATGATGGCTCGAGAGTAGGTAATTTCTATCTTGCTAATTTCTTTATGTGCCTATTAAAATGTAATCTGCTGTTGTTTTACTACTACTAGTTGTTATGTCTGAATGCTTAGGGATAGTTTGTATGGTGTGTCTATGTGTTGTGGGACGGCATCAAAGTCGCGTAGACGTTTGATGGCAGAGAGTGCCTAGTTTTGCCGTAAATCGTTGACAGCCGTGCAACCTTTTTACTACCAGAAGAATTAGACCTAAGCTATTTAGATATTAGCGATAGTAGTGTTGATATTAACAGCAGGATGCAGTTTAATAGTTTACATGAAGAAGGTAGCAAGATAGACCCTCCTCAGATGAGTGAGCAGCTGGCAAACCTAATAGGTTCAAATAAGAAGACCCTTAATAAGGGTAAATCTGTTAAGAATACTAATCTGTATGAATTCCCTACAGAATTAGAGGAGTTGAACAAATGGACAATTCCTAAAGTTCAACCGAAAGAAATATACCAAATAGGTACTTTTGATTTCAAGTCTTCCATTGCAATTAAGACAATGGAAAGAACTGTTCAAGTCTCAGATAATGAACAAATAATCAAGTTGTTATCTGAAGACGATATCTCTAATTACAGAGATAAATATAATTTCATTCATATTGGACTAATACAGGTAGCATTAAAACCTTTAACACTTCAAGGTTTAAATGCATCCTTACTGACATCTTTAAGAGATGGTCGGTGTTTAGACTGGGCACAATCCCTAATGGGAGTCATGCAGACGAGTCTCTGTCATGGTCCAGTATATTTCAATGTTTATCCCAATTTGAGTTTATCTCTAACAGATGCAAACCTGTTAGAAGCTGTGTCTTTGAATTTAAAGACATTTGGTTATAATTTTCTTCCTGGATCTGAAACTATAGCAATAATATATAGAGTTCATTTTAAGGTGTTAAATACTTTAGCCCCAAAGGCTAAACACCTTACTAAACCAGGACAAACTACTTTAGTAGAGACTAATCTCCTGACTACTAAGGTAGCTACTAATAGAATAATTAAGTGGGAAGAAATAAACTTTCCTAATGAATGGACCCTGAATATGGCTGTACCTCCGAAACCCATAATGGATTCGAAAATAGACCAAATAATTCAGACTCCAGATGGCGATGTGGAAGTTAGATTTACTCCACAAATAAAAGCCAGAATCTCCACATCAAGTTCTAGAAGATTTATAACTGAGAAATCCATCTCAGATAAGCAATCAGAAGCTGAATCTTCTAATATAGAAGAAAGCAAAATAAAAAAGCTTCAAATAAATGAATCCTATATCGTTCACCCAATATATGCTTCCAAATCAGAGTCTCAGTCATCTAAATTAGATGAGGAGCCGACAATGTCGGAAATGGCATTTAATTTTTAATGGATTATAGGCTCTCACCAGCGATGATTGAGTGCTGTAAGAAAGAATATTACAGCGAAGCAAATAGAGAATTTAGGGAATGGTTTCAACACCAATTCAAAGTTCATCAGCGTAAAGAATATAAAAAAATGTATGAAGAAGACCTTCCAAATATGCAGAAGGTACGATGGTTCCGAGATTGGTTCCTTGAAGAATATCTTAGTGGTAGAATAAGACATATAAATGTCATCGAGGAGCAATTTAAGATTTGGACCACTAAGGGAGGACAGAAAATAAAATCGTTATAACCTCCTAATGAATCTCTTAAAATATCTGCTCCGTTCAATACTAATATTGAGGCTAATTCGTTCTATAAGGGTATAGAACATGAGAAAGCCACAATAAATGAGTTGCAGAAAATAATACTGCAAAATAATTATACTAATACCTTTATTCAAGTTATGGGTAAACAATTAACCCGAATAGAGGAGAATATTCAGAAGCTACATGATAAGTTTAATTCGCTTAAAGGAGTGGAGCTTCATGAGAGTCCTATTGTTAAACCCAAAATGGAAACAAGTAGGATTCCAATTAGACCTCCAATGGAAGTCACCGACTACAAGTTCAGATCTAAGTCAGAATTTACTAAGGAAGATCTGAAGGAGTTAGTCGAGCAATTCAGAAATCAAAGCGTTAATGTACTCTCTGAAGAAGAATTGGAGTACGAACGTCTTAAAGAGGAATTTCTGAAGTATGATCCTAATAAGGCTAAGGATACACCTAAGCACCTTAATGTGCTACAAGGAGAATCCTCGACCCAGAATGGTCAAGAGTCTGAATCTGACTCTAGGGAGACTTGTTCTACTCAAGATGAACAAGTTAATCCTATTGAATTAGAGGAAATGTATAATTCTTTTAATTCGGTTCAAAACTCTTTAGAAGCGGTTCAGAATGATATGAATCGAGAAAGAGTTAATACTGTCAAATATGACAAACCCAATTTGATTAAATATTATTACAAAAGACCTTCTTCAATGGATGTTTTGTATGAGGAGAATGATTCTATAATTCAGAATTATTACTGTGCTGGAGAAATCTATGAATGGAACATAGATGGTCTTTCTGATAAGCAAATACATGATCAATTACATCGAATATTGATGTATTCCAATGTTGCTAAAGCTGCTGGTAATAATGATCGACAAATTGCTTTATTTGTTGCCAGTGGATTTACAGGCATCATGCGAGGATGGTGGGATCATTGCCTGAGTAATGAGCAACGAATGGAAATAATTAATGTCACTAAGACAGAAGATGGACAGCAGAAATCTGATGCTGTTTATACTCTAATATATAATATATTAGAGCATTTTACAGGACATATTTCTGATGGGGGGAGAATTAGAACCCTATTACAGAATTTGCGATGTCCAACTTGTTGGCTTCGGGTGTGTTTGTACTATAAATAGAGGCCTTCTGCCTCATTTGTGTGTGCAAGTTGATAAGTTTTCTATTTTCCTTTGTAAGAGTGTGAGTTTGTGAGTGCTTGTACTACTACAAATATCAATAAAAGTTCCAATTTGCTATTTCGATCTTGTTCTTCTACTCTTCTGGCCTTGTTGAAGATCCTGTCTGCAATTGGTATCAGAGCCATGATGGCTCGAGAGTAGGTAATTTCTATCTTGCTAATTTCTTTATGTGACTATTAAAATGTAATCTGCTGTTGTTTTACTACTACTAGTTGTTATGTCTGAATGCTTAGGGATAGTTTGTATGGTGTGTCTATGTGTTATGGGACGACACCAAAGTCGCGTAGGCGTTTGATGGCAGAGAGTGTCTAGTTTTGCCGTAAATCGTTGACAGCCGTGCAACCTTTTTACTACCAGAAGAATTAGACCTAAGCTATTTAGATATTAGCGATAGTAGTGTTGATATCAACAGCAGGATGCAGTTTAATAGTTTACATAAAGAAGGTAGCAAGATAGACCCTCCTCAGATGAGTGAGCAGCTGGCAAACCTAATAGGTTCAAATAAGAAGACCCTTAATAAGGGTAAATCTGTTAAGAATACTAATCTGTATGAATTCCCTACAGAATTAGAGGAGTTGAACAAATGGACAATTCCTAAAGTTCAACCGAAAGAAATATACCAAATAGGAACTTTTGATTTCAAGTCTTCCATTGCAATTAAGACAATGGAAAGAACTGTTCAAGTCTCAGATAATGAACAAATAATCAAGTTGTTATCTGAAGACGATATCTCTAATTATAGAGATAAATATAATTTCATTCATATTGGACTAATACAGGTAGCATTAAAACCTTTAACACTTCAAGGTTTAAATGCATCCTTACTGACATCTTTAAGAGATGGTCGGTGTTTAGACTGGGCACAATCCCTAATGGGAGTCATGCAGACGAGTCTCTGTCATGGTCCAGTATATTTCAATGTTTATCCCAATTTGAGTTTATCTCTAACAGATGCAAACCTGTTAGAAGCTGTGTCTTTGAATTTAAAGACATTTGGTTATAATTTTCTTCCTGGATCTGAAACTATAGCAATAATCTATAGAGTTCATTTTAAGGTGTTAAATACTTTAGCCCCAAAGGCTAAACACCTTACTAAACCAGGACAGACTACTTTAGTAGAGACTAATCTCCTGACTACTAAGGTAGCTACTAATAGAATAATTAAGTGGGAAGAAATAAACTTTCCTAATGAATGGACCCTGAATATGGCTGTACCTCCGAAACCCATAATGGATTCGGAAATAGACCAAATAATTCAGACTCCAGATGGCGATGTGGAAGTTAGATTTACTCCACAAATAAAAGCCAGAATCTCCACATCAAGTTCTAGGAGATTTATAACTGAGAAATCCATCTCAGATAAGCAATCAGAAGCTGAATCTTCTAATATAGAAGAAAGCAAAATAAAAAAGCTTCAAATAAATGAATCCAATGTCGTTCACCCAATATATGCTTCCAAATCAGAGTCTCAGTCATCTAAATTAGATGAGGAGCCGACAATGTCGGAAATGGCATTTAATTTTTAATGGATTATAGGCTCTCACCAGCGATGATTGAGTGCTGTAAGAAAGAATATTACAGCGATGCAAATAGAGAATTTAGGGAATGGTTTCAACACCAATTCAAAGTTCATCAGCGTAAAGTATATAGAAAAATATATGAAGAAGACCTTCCAAATATGCAGAAGGTACGATGGTTCCGAGATTGGTTCCTTGAAGAATATCTTAGTGGTAGAATAAGACATATAAATGTCATCGAGGAGCAATTTAAGATTTGGACCACTAAGGGAGGACAGAAAATAAAATCGTTATACCCTCCTAATGAATCTCTTAAAATATCTGCTCCGTTTAATACTAATATTGAGGCTAATTCGTTCTATAAGGCTATAGAACATGAGAAAGCCACAATAAAAGAGTTGCAGAAAATAATACTGCAAAATAATTATACTAATACCTTTATTCAAGTTATGGGTAAACAATTAACCCGAATAGAGGAGAATATTCAGAAGCTACATGATAAGTTTAATTCGCTTAAAGGAGTGGAGCTTCATGAGAGTCCTATTGTTAAACCCAAAATGGAAACAAGTAGGATTCCAATTAGACCTCCAATGGAAGTCACCGACTACAAGTTCAGATCTAAGTCAGAATTTACTAAGGTAGATCTGAAGGAGTTAGTCGAGCAATTCAGAAATCAAAGCATTAATGTACTCTCTGAAGAAGAATTGGAGTACGAACGTCTTAAAGTGGAATTTCTGAATTATGATCCTAATAAGGCTAAGGATACACCTAAGCACCTTAATGTGCTACAAGGAGAATCCTCGACCCAGAATGGTCAAGAGTCTGAATCTGACTCTAGGGAGACTTGTTCTACTCAAGATGAACAAGTTAATCCTATTGAATTAGAGGAAATGTATAATTCTTTTAATTCGGTTCAAAACTCTTTAGAAGCGGTTCAGAATGATATGAATCAAGAAAGAGTTAATACTGTCAAATATGACAAACCCAATTTGATTAAATATTATTACAAAAGACCTTCTCCAATGGATGTTTTGTATGAGGAGAATGATTCTATAATTCAGAATCATTACTGTGCTGGAGAATCTATGAATGGAACATAGATGGTCTTTCTGATAAGCAAATACATGATCAATTATATCGAATATTGATGTATTCCAATGTTGCTAAAGCCGCTGGTAATAATGATCGACAAATTGCTTTATTTGTTGCCAGTGGATTTACAGGCATCCTGCGAGGATGGTGGGATCATTGCCTGAGTAATGAGCAACGAATGGAAATAATAAATGTCACTAAGACAGAAGATGGACAGCAGAAATCTGATGCTGTTTACACTCTAATATATAATATATTAGAGCATTTCACAGGACATATTTCTGATGGGGGGAGAATTAGAACCCTATTACAGAATTTGCGATGTCCAACTTTGACTCATTTCAGATGGTATAAGGATACTTTCCTGAGTAGAGTCATGGCGCTTGATGATGCCAATGCATCACACTGGAAGTCCAAATTTATTGATGGACTACCTAACCTCTTTGCTGAAAAAATACGGCAAAAGTTGAAGGAAAGGAATAATGGTGAAATACCATATCAGAATTATACCTATGGAGCATTAATCAATGCTTGTGTTCAAGAAGGCTTAGCTTTATGTAATGATTTAAAGCTAAGGAATCAATTGAAATCACAGAGGCTTTCGGAGAGAAAGCAATTAGGTGAATTTTGTAGCCAATTTGCTGTAGATGATTACAAGCCTTATGATAAGAAAGGAAAGGCTAAGAAGGACTATAGTAGAGAAAAGGGAAATAAGTCCTACTATAGGAGAAGAAAGAAGAAAAAATATCCCCAGCAATACAAAGAGAAAGAAAAGGGGAAAGAGAAGAAATCTTCTCATAAGAGGAAATCCTCTAAAGAAATAAAATGTTATAAATGTGGTAAAATAGGTCATTATGCTAATAGGTGTTATACTAAGAAGAAAATTCAAGAAATAGAGGATGAAGGGTTAAAGAAAACCCTGTACAAAATATTGATAAATTCTGATGAAGAATTAGGTTCATCAGATGAGTCTAGTGATGACGAGTCGATTAATATGTGTGAATGTGATAGTGAATGTAGCTGTGAGGAATGTTCCAATGAACATGATCTTGAGTATTATAAATCCATAGTTGAAATGAATGGATTGTCAATTAATGTATTGACGGCTCAAGATAAAGGAGAGATAATTAAATCTCTATTATCTTCTGAAATCAGTAGAAATGCTAGAGAAAAGTTAATAGACTTTCTTAGCTTAGAAGAGAAGTCAAATGGAAGTTCCTTGAATGCGGAAGGAACTAATAAGAAAGAAGAATTTTACAGCATGGATGAAGTCCTCCGACGATATAGAAATAAGGAGGTAAAAGCTGTAACAATACAAGAAAGTCTATTAACTTTTACCTCCTTATTTCTTGGGGCTTGGAGATCTTGTATTGTTACAGCTTTTACCTCCTTATTTCTATATCGTCGGAGGACTTCATCCATGCTGTAAAATTCTTCTTTCTTATTAGTTCCTTCCTCATTCAAGGAACTTCCATTTGACTTCTCTTCTAAGCTAAGAAAGTCTATTAACTTTTCTCTAGCATTTCTACTAATTTCAGTAGACAATAGAGATTTAATTCTCTCTCCTTTATCTTGAGCCGTCAATACATTAATTGACAATCCATTCATTTCAACTATGGATTTATAATACTCAAGATCATGTTCATTGGAACATTCCTCACAGCTACATTCACTATCACATTCACACATATTAATCGACTCGTCATCACTAGACTCGTCTGATGAACCTAATTCTTCATCAGAATTTATCAATATTTTGTACAGGGTTTTCTTTAACCCTTCATCCTCTATTTCTTGAATTTTCTTCTTAGTATAACACCTATTAGCATAATGACCTATTTTACCGCATTTATAACATTTTATTTCTTTAGAGGATTTCCTCTTATGAGAAGATTTCTTCTCTTTCCCCTTTTCTTTCTCTTTGTATTGCTGGGGATATTTTCTCTTCTTTCTTCTCCTATAGTAGGGCTTATTTCCCTTTTCTCTACTATAGTCCTTCTTAGCCTTTCCTTTCTTATCATAAGGCTTGTAATCATCTACAGCAAATTGGCTACAAAATTCACCTAATTGCTTTCTCTCTGAAAGCCTCTATGATTTCAATTGATTCCTTAGCTTTAAATCATTACATAAAGCTAAGCCTTCTTGATGGTATTTCACCATTATTCCTTTCCTTCAACTTTTGCCGTATTTTTTCAGCAAAGAGGTTAGGTAGTCCATCAATAAATTTGGACTTCCAGTGTGATGCATTGGCATCATCAAGCGCCATGACTCTACTCAGGAAAGTATCCTTATACCATCTGAAATGAGTCAAAGTTGGACATCGCAAATTCTGTAATAGGGTTCTAATTCTCCCCCCATCAGAAATATGTCCTGTGAAATGCTCTAATATATTATATATTAGAGTGTAAACAGCATCAGATTTCTGCTATCCATCTTCTGTCTTAGTGACATTAATTATTTCCATTCGTTGCTCATTACTCAGGCAATGATCCCACCATCCTCGCAGGATGCCTGTAAATCCACTGGCAACAAATAAAGCAATTTGTCGATCATTATTACCAGCGGCTTTAGCAACATTGGAATACATCAATATTCGATGTAATTGATCATGTATTTGCTTATCAGAAAGACCATCTATGTTCCATTCATAGATTTCTCCAGCACAGTAATGATTCTGAATTATAGAATCATTCTCCTCATACAAAACATCCATTGGAGAAGGTCTTTTGTAATAATATTTAATCAAATTGGGTTTGTCATATTTGACAGTATGAACTTTTATTGATATTTGTAGTAGTACAAGCACTCACAAACTCACACTCTTACAAAGGAAAATAGAAAACTTATCAACTTGCACACACAAATGAGGCAGAAGGCCTCTATTTATAGTACAAACACACCCGAAGCCAACCGGCAGTATCAGGTTATTACAAGCCATCTGTCCAGAAGCACCGCCTCGAGTGAATTATTGGAGATACACGTATTGTATTAGGCACATACGTGTCCCGACAACTTTATGTCATATCTCTTTTTACTTTATTAAAGGAGATTCTCTCTTATCTTGACTTTGGCCGAATTCTGGATTGTAGGGCCCACGTCCACAATTATCATTATTTGTGGCTGTCTTTATCAATTCCACCTTTATTCTTCTGCCGCACAGCTGTCCTCTATTTTCCATCATCTTCACTATTCCGAGGTCGCCTTCATGGCGCGTGACTGGCGGACGATTCAACCACCACTTCCTTGTTGCTTTCAGAGGAAGATTCATCCTCACCGCCATGAGCTGCAACCGACGCCTCTGACGACTTCATTGAATCATCATCATCTAATTCTCGGAAAATAGTATCGTCGAATATTTTCTTCATTTGGGACTGAATATATTTGCGACAGCGATTTTTCAATTCTTCTTTGGATATTTTAGGATTTTTCCTGAGTATATAATCTTTATATTTTCTCAGGTAATTATCCTCATAATCCATAAGTTTTTCTTCTTGCAGCTTCTCTGATTCTTTGGCTTCTGCTGCAAGAGATGCCTTGATTTCTGCTATTTTTTCTTTCTCATCAATTCTGTTCCACCATTTGATGAGAAAAATTCTTTTTAATTTATAAATTCCAAACTCTCCCACTGCACATTTGAGAGACCACTTCATTATGTGGGGAATATTATTAGAGACGAAGAATAACATGGTTGTCTCCTCATCATAAAAATTTTGTTTCTTCTGGCAAATTTTTGCCTTCTCGACCCATTCGTCGAACAAATTGAGCAATGGTCTTGACAATATTTCCAGGTTTGCTCCAAAGTAATTCCACCACTTATTGAACCAGGTGGGAATGTCCTGCTCTAATATTTTAGGACATATCTTAATGAACCAGGAATGCCTCCTTTTGTCCTTCTCATAATAAAACACATAAAAGAAAGCATCAATATAATCCCAGTAAGTGAACTTCATTGAAGTCGTATTATTTCTGAAGAGCATTGCCCTCTCGAAATTAGGATGCAAACCCCATGATTGAGGTGTAAGGATTTTATATATAGTAATTTTACTATATACAATCTCTGAATGCGGATCTTTAGGATTTTGCCTAAAGTGCTCAATTTCTGCTGAATTGGTCGAGCATAGCATTCCTTCATAGTGGATCCTCGCCCTCATTTTTATGGGATAAAAATTTCTCTCAAAGTATTTTTCTTTGAGCTGCCAGGGATCCCAAGTGTCATGGGACACCGGAATATCATTCCGATCAAGACATATGATGTCTTCCTCAGCTGATTTCTGAGTGTAGATTGTCTCCATTTCTGCAAGAGTTGCTGCCTCTTGATAGGAAAATTTTTCATTTTGCTGCTCATTTGATGCAGTATCAGCTGAAATAATTATATTTCTTCGAACAGGAATTTGGTCCTGTCTTCGGTGAGTCTTTCGACTTTTGGGTTGCTCCCATTTGGGAGGCTCCCAGGGCTGCTTGCCCTTATCGCGCCTGCTCATTCTGCAAAAATTCGCGAGTTAGAAAATCGGGAAGACTATTTTCTTCTCCCTTAATATATTCAATATCAAAATCAAAAATTGCTAATTCAGCCTGCCATCTAGCAAATATTTGTTTTGAAGCTAGATTTTTAACATCCTTTTCCAAGACAGTTTTTGCAGGGCTACAATCTATTCTAAGCAAAAACTTCTGATTGAGCAGATCATCTTGGAATTTATGAATACATTTTATTATAGAAAGAATTTCTTTCTTTATTGTGGAGTAATTAAGTTGGGTATCATTCCATTTACCCGAGCAAAACCTAACTAAGACTTCCTTATTAGTCTCAGGGTTTCTTTGCTTCAAGATGCCTCCATAGCCAATATCATTGGCATCTGTTTCCACAATTTTAAACCATTCAGCATTGGCTAAATGTAAGCAAGGTAAATTCTTAACCTTCTGCTTTATTATCCTAACTGCCTTAGTATGTTCTTCTGACCAGGCAGGTGGATTCTTCTTTAATCTTTGATACAAAATTTTTGTATCTTGAGCTATGTTCTTGTAAAAATCAGAAACATAGTTCAAAGCCCCAAGAAACTTTTGTAACTGCTTATTATCAGTTATTTCGTCGGGGAACTTAGAAGCAAATTCAATACTTCTATCAATAGGAATTATTGTCCTATTGGCTATATTATGTCCCAAAAATCTTATTTCTGTTTGGAACAGCTTCATTTTTGGTGCTGATATTACTAATCCATTCTTGATGACTAAATGCTTGAAAATTTTCAAGTGCTTAAAATGTTCATCAAGAGAATTAGAAAATATTAATATATCATCAATATAAGACAAAATAAATTCAGAATAATTATTGAATATTTCATTCATTATATTCTGAAATTCGGACGGAGCATTCTTTAGTCCGAAGGGCATAACATTCCATTCATAATGCCCAAATGGAACGGTAAATGCAGTCTTATACCTATCCTGTTCAGCTATCTGGATTTGCCAGTAGCCTGATTTTAAATCAAATTTGGAAAATATCCTTGCTCTAACAATTCTGTTGAGCAAATCCCTCTTATTAGGGATTGGATATCTAATCCATTTTAAAACCTTATTGAGAGGTTTATAATTAATCACCAATCTTGGTACGCCTCTTATATATATATATATATATATATATATATATATATATATATATATATATATATATATATATATATATATATATATATATATATATATTTTATATATATATATATATATAAATATATATAAAATATATATATATATATATATATATATATATATATATATATATATATATATATATATATATATATATATAAAATATATATATATATATATATATATATATATGTATATATATATTTTTTTTGTGTGTGTCAAAAAAAAAAATATATATATATATATATAGTATGACACAAAATATATATATATATATATATATATATATATATATATATATATATATATATATATATATAGTATGACACAAATATGACACAAGTTTTCTTTGAGGACTTGTATAAAATATCTAGTAGGCACCATATTGATTGTATCCCAAATGACACCATTCTACCACATAAAACCTAGATCTACTCCATTAGAGTCCATAGAAACCCAGTTTAACCAGAGGAAACCTAATTCTACTCATAGAAGGTTCCTATGGGTTCAAAACACCAAATCAAACCATTAGAATGTAAGAATAAAGAGAATTACCTATTGAAAAGTGGTCATCTAGATATATCCATGAATTTGATGGTAACTAAGAAGAAGTAGCCACAACCTCCTTGCTAGCTCCTCCCCAAGCTTCCTTTGTGCTACAAACTCCTAACTCTCCATTGGAATGAAAGTTGGAAGAGAATTTGGGTTGATTTGAGGGTAGAATTTGTGAAAATTAGGTTTGATAGTGGAGTGGCTTAGGAAAGAAGATGGCTTGAGGAAGAAGAAAAAAGGAATTTAGAGAATGAAATGGAATGGTGAGCTATAGGTGTGGTCGGTCATATAAGCTAAGTGTAGGGTTCCTTCTATGACTAAAATGTCCCCACTCTCCATTATAATTACTTAGCTAATGGGCCCAATTGGAAGTTGCTAGAATTGGAGTTGGCGAGCTAAATTGGACATGGACTAGTAGGTTGGGCCTAATTAAATGGCATGACTAATTGGTGTTCTATAACAAAATTTAACCATGAGACTAAAAATTTAAATGGCACAAAAAAGATCAAATATTAGTTTTGACCAAAAAACTCCTACATAGGAATGTGGTGGTGACAACTCTACCTCCTAAAAGAATTATGTCCTCGAGATTTAAAGACGACACAAGTACAAAAGAAGAAGATAACTCACGATCAAGAGTCGGGGTATGGTTCACTTATCTATTCTTCTCTTCCTAGCTAGCTGTAACATATCCATCATAATTCCCTGTTGCTTGGTTGGAAAAGAATTTGAGCTTGGACGTAGAGGTGGGACCCCCAAGCAAATCATGTCCACTAAAATTCTCTTTTTCCACATCCTCTAATCCCACTTGGATGTGAGAGTGAATTTGGTGAATTTTTTCCCTATTATTTATATATACCTAACGCTAATTAATAATTAAAATAACTAATATTTAATAAAAATAATTAATAGTTAGTTAATATTTTAAATATAATTTTTTATTATTAACAAATGTTACTTGTTAGTATAATGAAGTTTATTTATTTTAACTTTTGTACTTAGATTTGCACTTATGTTGCATGACTGTGAATACGACACAACATGATAAATAGTGACACTGTCACGCCCCAGAACCAGAATACTGGCAGGTGGGGACGGACAAGGCCAGCTACGTGATACCAAAGTACGCCAGTACTCTGAAATCACGTATAAGTTATCAAGACATGGGGGTTACTTCTACAAGCCAACAGTCGATCCTAGGTCAAGCAATCCTAGGTATCTCAATCACAGGCAATTATACAAAGTACAAGAAGTATGATCATCAGACATACAATAGTAAAGCGTCCCAAACGATTTATACATGGATGATCATGAAGCTAGTCATACCAAAATAGAGAACTAGCAAGAGTAATAGTCATACATAATAAGCTCTAGCTATAGTCTAGAATACTCACATCATGTTTTGGCCCGTAGGCTAAATGTCAAGATCCAAAAACACGAGCTAAATACGTTCTCGGAGGCTAAATGCCACAAAAGAATAATGTACATATCAAGTGAAAGAATGATAAGAAACCCACTCAGGTACTCCGGTGCTTCGGATGGTCACCGTCGAGTAGATGGTGCAGAAGATCCCTTGGGCTCCTCTATCAGATCTGGCCAAACAAAACCAGTGGGATCAGACCCCAAATAGCAAGTACCACAAAAGAAGCCAAACTATGGACTAAAACCAGCAATAGCTAACATAGCAATGGTTAGGAAAAGCAATAAGTAAATGCAGATCGAGACTCGTGCACTACCAATGCACTCATCCCAAGAATAAAAAAGATAATAAGCAAAGCAACCTGGAGCATAAAGTAATTCATGTGTGACATAAAGTAGACTGTGTACATGTAAAGTAGACGAAAGCATGTGAACATGTAAGATAAACTGGACATGTAAACATGTTAAGTAGTCGGGTCACGTAAGCATGTAAGGTAGCCAGGTCGTGAGAATATGGTGACCCAGCATAGGGATCATGTAGGACTTGTGGGATAACTGGACTTGTGAGCATGAGATGTAACTAGGGCATGAGAGCCTGTAAGAACTATATAGAACGGTAATGATAATATGACTTGGGAACTATTCCAGAAGCTAAGTGGAAACCCGTAAACCAAACAAGGACCGGAGTTGTAACCCTTCTCCTGAACAGAACTTAATCTCTAATCATTGTTTAGCATAAGATCACGTAGAACACGGGATTACTGAATAGGACGATAAATGATAAGATGACTTGGGAGCTATTCCGGAAGTCAAGTTACAACCCGTAAACCAAAAAAGGACCGGGGTTGTAACCCTTCTCCTAAAGAGAACTTAGCCTCTGATCATTCATTGACAAAAGTAAAGCATAAACAATAATGTACTGAAATAAACATACGGACACTGCCTAGACAAAACTAAACTGGACTGGACTACATCCATCAATCACGGCCAAGCAATGAGTACGGCGTGATGCTTTAACTAACTAGGGTTATCACAAGCCTAATTACTACAAGATACAATGAGATGTTCCAGCAGTCACAAGCCCTGCAGACTATCCAGTTATCCTTTCGCAGGATGAGAGAGTTGATTAGGTGACTTTGTGGTGCAACATATGACAGTGTGCTGGAAATGTGCTCTACTTGTCGGCAGGCTACAAGTCCACGTAAAGTGCCCAGATAACGGTATCGCATATGACTGGGAAATCTCTTTATAAGCTACTGGATCAATCTAGTCGTTATCCTAGTCAGATTCAGTATGAATCCCTGACCTTGGTAATCAAGAATCCATATCCAAGACATGATGCAAGACGATACATGTAGCTTGTGCACGCATACACAAAGAATTTAACTACGGTGTCCAAAAGAGTTTATCACGACCCGCTCCTGAATAATCGAACACGAGTCGGACACGCCCAGCCTTCGTCGTTAGACACGACGAAGTAAGTTGTACCAAACTAGGGAAATCTAACTAGATAAACATGAACAAGTATGAAATTACAGCATCTATAAATGTATCCCAAGCCCAGAGTAAAGTACAAGTCTCAGAATTTCTTACATTCCAGCAAAATGAAAGATAGAGTCTACTAGTCTCAAATATAAAGAAAACGTAAAGTGCTAATGGTAAAGCTCTAGGCTTCTGCAGTCTCTAAGTCAAGAGCAACTCCAGCTAGCTCTCCTGCATCAACTGGCTCTCAGCCATAATATGCGCCGCAAAGGGCCTCCAAATCACCTACAATATATCCTATTCAGGAGCGGAGCAAAGTACAGTTCTAGGTAATGAACAAAACATTATGATATGAAAGTACAAGGGAACATGGTATGTAAAGTATAAGAAAGAACATGGTGTATAAGTACATGAAAGAACATGGTATGTAAGAACATGAAAGAACATGGTATGAAAGAACATGGTATCTCAGGAATCACAGGAAACTAAGTACAAGATATATCTCCTGAACATGTGTACACAATATCTGAAATATAACTAAGTATTTAACCGGCTAGGGGTAATCACATGAAGCACATGAAAGCACATGAGTGGTACGGCTTAGGACCCGCGTGCACGATGCGGGGTCTAAGCTAAATACGCCTGAGTTGTTTCTTGGGTTTGGTAACATAAATAGTATATTTTCCCTCCCTAGGTACAAGTAATAAGAACAAGGAACATGAGCACCAGAAAAATATGTCGTGTCGTAGTGTGTCAATCAAGAAAGCACATGATATAATAAAATGTACAAGACCATAGAGTGTACTTGCCTTGCTCCAGAAAAGTACGGGTGAAGATCGGGGCTAGATGTCCTCCTGTATTTTAATAATAATTTACAATTGATAAGTCATCAATCTTAAGGTAGCTATTTCTTAATCTAGAAAAGTCACTTTAACATAATCCTTAGTTCTAACTTGATAAAACAATTTACCCTATAAATAATTATTTACTAAAACTAGTTTTAGACTAATACATTAGTTAAAAGATTGATCCTATTAGGTTTCTATCAAGGCCTTCATATATACTTCAAGTAAAAGTAAAACAAATAATCCTATCTCAATGTAATGAATGAAGTCTACTCAAAAAATGAGGGTTAAACTTGTTTAGTAACCAACAGTCCTTATAGGACTCGGTTCTAAACATGGAACCCCTGTGACATATGGCATGGTCCCCATATAATACCCAGTTCAGTTACAACTGGACTAATAACTCAGTCCTGCAATGGTTCCCAGTTCAGGTACTATTCAGTCCTAACAAGTCATATAAATCGGTTCATCAGTCAAATACCCAGCCCAATATCTAGTTCATTATACGGCTGATACCAGGACACTATCAACCTCATTTCAGTTCAATATGAGTTAAAATTCAACCCAATGTGAATCCAATCACAACAACAATCTAACATCCAACACTACACAATTTTTTAGGGAACTGTCCAAGCCATAGAACCTGTTTTATTAGTTAGTGCATTCAGTTGGACAAGGTACTGCAGTTAAACCCTTAACAGGCAAGCAACCAATTACACATGACACATTAGAGTTAATAGGACTTAGAGTTAAACAGTCCTAATTTAGCTAATGTAACCTTTCCTTACAGGACATGAAGTAGTCCATTCCAAACAAGACATGCACCAACTCTCCATTCCCAGTTTACTGAGGCTAATAAGTCTTAGCAGGACTGATCATTATCTCAGTCTCAGTGAAGCAATTCAGTCCTGTTAGGACTGGTATTAATCTCAGTTCCAAAATTACACTTCACCAACCAATCTAACATCCTAATTCCTTTTTAAGAACTGAGAACAAATTCTAAATTCCTAGAGTCTATTCTTGCATACACACTCGGTTGTCCCTTAATGAAAACTAGACTACTACATATAGTTAAACCTATAGTCCCCATATACATTTCAAATAGGGAAACCTATCATTCTAAATAATTGCAAGTATCCATTTTAGTAATGGATAAACTTCCTCTTCTATCAGGAACTGAACATGGCCAAAACCCTACAACTATAGCTTCACAAAATTCAAAGGAAATGCAGTAGTCTAACAGCCAATAGTGTCTTATATACCTGCAGGTTACTGCATTTCTCTCTCAACTCAAGTCAAGTCCCATGTAATCAGATGCATTAACTTCTGGGAATCCATTCATAATCATACAATTCAGTCTCAAGGCTCCTGATACGGTTCAGTCTAATAGTGATACTGACACAAATCAGTCTTAATTAAGACTGAGGCAAATATCAGTGCCAACCCAGATATATCAGTCATCCATGGTCCTTAATTAATTATAGAATAAGGATAGGATGGAAGTCATGAGAACCAGGTTTCATAAATCAAGATACCCACCCAACCAATGCATAAACTAAATCTAGATCTCAATATCTGCTATAACTTAAAAATTTAAAAGGAAACATTCACTAGTTAGGTTCAATTACAGTATAATATCAAAATAGGGTAGCAGTAACTTTCCAAGCCTAAGTGAATTTCCATATTATAGCCTCAACCAATCTTCCAGAAGATAAGTCACTAATTCGAGAAGCAACTAAAATTACCTGGTAAAATGAGAGTGTTGATCTGATCTTATTGACACCACAGGGTGCAACTGCTTCTAATTGAAACAATCTACAAAATGTTTGGGCAGATGACATTGGTACAGGAAAATCTCATAAAGTTGATTTATAACCCAAGCTAGAGATGGAATACTCACTTGAATCCAATTGAAATTCCCCAACAAATCACTGCTACTATTTATCACAATTGAGGATCTAGAGGAACTGATACATAGATGAAAAGAAAGATTCAAGGAATTCCTAAATAACTCGCAACTTCAACAAACATGGCAAATCCAGAAACTAGTTCATACTGAATTGAATTTGCAATTCGATTGATGAATCACATAAATCCGAGAATTTAATGGATCTCACCTTGATGGCGCAGTATGATGAAGATCCAGATCTCGCTCAATTGACCATTGATCTGTTGGCTCAGGATCTCGATCTATGCAAGGAATTTTGTTTGAACAAAATCACCATGGAAGATTCAAATCTAAACAGTCGAAGAATGGTGATGAATTTACCAAGGATCGAACGATCGGAGATGAAGAGTGGATGAACTGGTTGATGAGTCAAATCAAAACTGTCGAAGAATGTTGCGATCTTCTTCCCTCATTTGCTGAAATGCCCCTTCCCGCAATGGCTGAGCTCAACTTCCTTTAAATCGATTCCAGGAAGATGATTGAACTGGAAAGAAAGAAAGGATTTCTCACAAATTCTCAACAGAGTAACGAATGATTGAGGAGGGGTCATTTATATAGGCCAGCTAGCGTAGGAAAGAAGCAGGGAGCGAAAAAATTTGGAAAGGAAAAGAAGCAGTTGGAAGGATTTTGAATTCTTTTGAAAGGATGATAATTCCCATGGAAATTCCTGAAGAACAATAGAAATAGGGAAAGATGGCCGGGTCTAATGCCTATGGGTTGGGCCAATTGAGTTGAGCTTACAACTCAAAATAAAGAAAAAGAAAATATTAATGAGGATTGTTATTTGCAACCCTAATATTTAAGGATTAAAATCAAAAGGATAATTTAAATTAAAAAAATTATTTTATTTCAAAATTATGGATAGTGGAGTTACAAATCTCTCCCCCTTGAAAAATTTTGCCCTCGAAATTCAGAAGTAAGCCAAAATTGATTCACCACGAAATATTTATTGAAAATAGAAGTTCCAAAATGCTAAAATACAATCAATTAAACAATCTAGGATAGCGCTCTCGCATCTCATCCTCATGCTCCCATGTGGACTCTCTCGGAGAGTGGTACCTCCACATGACGCGGACAAGTGGAATAGTCTGGTTCCGCAGGCGCTTTACCCTCCGATCAAGGATCTCCACCGGCTGCTCCTCGTAGGTCAAGCTCGGACCCACCTCTAGCTCTGAGTAGTGCACCACATGGCTCGGGTCCAGAATGTAGCATCGAAGCTGAGACACGTAGAAGACGTTATGTACTCCCTCCAAACTAGCTAGAAGCGCTAGTCGATACGCCACCTCGCCAATCCGTGTCGTCACATCGAAGGGCCCGATGTACCTCGGACTGAGCTTTCCGCCTCTGCCAAATCGGATGACACCCCTAGTCAGTGAGATCTTCAGGAACACTCTATCTCCAACCGCGAACTCTAGTGGCCGTCTGCTGCTGTCCGCCCAGTGCTTCTGTCGATCATGTGCAACTCTGAGACGCTTTCTGATCAGTCTGACTTTCTCAGCTGAGTCTACCACCATCTTTGGCCCAAGCAAAGCTCTCTCGCCAACATCGTCCCAAGATAAAGGCGTGCAACATCTCCGCCCATACAGTGCCTCGAACAGGGTCATCTCAATGCTAGCCTAATAACTGTTGTTATAGGCAAACTCCACGAGATGCAAATGATCCTTCCATGAACCGCCGAAGTCGAGTACGCAAACTCATAGCATGTCCTCCAGCGTCTAAATGGTCCTCTCGGACTGTCCGTCTATCTGTAGATGATAGGCTGTGCTGAACTTCAACTGTGATCCCAAGCTCAGCTGTAGACTCCTCCAGAAGTGTGATGTAAAGCGGTTGTCCCTGTCTGAAACAATATTAACTGGCACTCCATGAATTCGCACAATTTGCCGCATGTAGAGGTCTGCAAGCTTCTCGGTCGACAGCCCAACCTTGAACGGAATAAAATGAGCAGACTTCGTCAGTCTGTCCACGATCACCCAAATAGCATCCTTACCACCGGGAGTACGCGATAATCCAGAGACGAAGTCCATGGTGATAAGCTCCCACTTCCATTCCAGAATAGGTAAAGGCTGGAGTAATCCTGCTGGTCTCTGGCGCTGCGCCTTGACTTGCTGGCACACAAGGCATCTGGAAACAAATCTGGCAACCTCTCTCTTCATTCCATACCACCAAACATACTCCCGCAGATCCTTGTACATCTTGGTAGACCCAGGATAAATAGAATACTGCGACTGGTGGGCCTCCTGTATCACTTTTTCCCGTAGATCCTTGGGCACACACAACTAATTCTCGTGCCTTAGGGATCCATCCTCGGCAATAGTGAAGTCGTCGAGTAATCCTGCCTCTGCCTGGCCTCTGAGACATCAGAGTCTCTCATCAAGAAACTGGGCCTCCTTAATCTACTCCAACAGTCATGACTGTATCTGCATATGCATCAGCTTCCCTCCTACTCCTGGTAGAACAATCTCAATCCCAAGGCTCTCAAGATCCTCCAGTATATGCCGATCCATAGTGAGAAACATAGCAACAGGATATCGACTGAGAGCAGCTACTACCACATTCGCCTTCCCAGGGTGGTACTGTAGATTGATGTCGAAATCCTTTATGAGTTTCAGCCATCTGTGCTGCCTCATATTCAGCTCCTTCTGAGTAAAAATATACTTCAGGCTTTTGTGATCCGTGAAGATGTCCACTCTCTCTCCATACAAATAGTGCTTCCACAGTTTCAAGGCAAAAATGACTGCTGCAAGCTCCAAGTCATGTGTAGGGTAATTCTTCTCATGAGGCCTCAACTGTCTAGAAGCATAAGCAATGACCCTCTTGTTCTGCTCAAGCACACATCCCAAGCCCTTCCCTGAAGCATCGTTGTAGATGATGAATCCTCCTGATCCAGATGGCAAAGCTAGAACTGGTGCTGTCGTGAGTCTTCTCTTCAATTCTTCAAATGCTGACTGGTAGGCGTCGCTCCAAATGAGCTCCTCGTCCTTCCGCGTAAGCTTGGTCATTGGCTCTGCAATCTTGGCAAAATCTTTCATAAACTTCCTGTAGTAACCTGCTAGACCCAGGAAACTACGAATCTCTGCTACTGACTTGGGAGGTGCCCATGCTTCCACTGCTTCAATCTTCTTGGGATCTACAGAAATCCCCTCACCAGTCATCATATGCACTAGGAACTCCACTTTATCCAAGAAAAACTCACACTTCAAGAGTTTTTCGTACAGCTTCTCCTTCCGTAAAATCTCTAACACGATCCGCAGGTGCTCCACATGCTCCTCTTCGGTCTTCGAATAGATCAGAATGTCGTCAATGAAGACTATGACAAACTTGTCTAGATACTTGTGAAAAACCTTATTCATCAAGTTCATAAACACTGTTGGGGCATTGGTGAGTCCGAACGGCATCACCAGAAACTCATACTGGCCGTAACGGGTGTTGAAAGCTGTCTTTGGAATATCCTGCTCCTGAATCTTCATCTGATGATATCTCGACCGAAGATCAATCTTGGAAAAGACCTTCGCTCTACTAAGCTGGTCAAACAGCTCATCAATCCGTGGCAAAGGATATATATTCTTGATGGTGATGTTATTGAGTGTATGGTAATCAATACACATCCTCACCGTCCCATCCTTTTTGGACACGAAGAGTACCGGTGCTTCCCAGGGTGAAGCACTGGACCGAATAAAACCCTTTTCCTCCAACTCATCAATCTGAGCCTTCAACTCTACAGCTTCCTTCGGGTTGATCTTATAGCAATGCTGGGACTTCGACGTCGATCCGGGCACTAGGTCTATACTGAACTCCATATCTCGATCTGACGGCAATCCTGGCAACTCCTTGGGAAAAACGTCGAGGTACTCTGCAATCAGCGGATGCGGCAACTCCTGGTCTTCTGCAACTGCTCCGAAGTAAACTCCCTCTGGCCCCTCTGCAACTCGTCTGCTGATCTCGAACGGTGGAACTCCAGGCGGGCTAAAAATCACCTTCCCCTCATGGAAGTCTATTACGGCAAACTGTTCGCTCATCCAGTCGATGCCGAGGACTATATCAAATTTGGGCAATGGCATCACTAGAAGTCGAGCCCTAATCTCCCTTCCAGCTATAGTGATAAGGCAATCCACCATCTCACTGACTGGCACTACCCCTCTTTCTGTCATAATCCGACAGTTTCTTCTAGTGGGCTTAGGTGTGAAGTCGTGTCTATGCAGAAACTCATATGATACAAAGCTATGTGTGGCTCCAGAATCAAACAATGCAATGGCAGGAAATGAATGTAAAAGTATAGAACCTGTGATCACATCTGGCACTGCCTCGTCCTCCACAACTGCAGCCATAACGTAAGCACGTCCCGGCTGTGGTCCTCCCCTCTGCTGACGTTGTGCAAATTGCTACTGCTGAGTGGGTAAAGCCGGTCCTCTCTATGGTACAACTGGTAATGCTCTGGGTGGTACAGGTGGTGGTCCTCCAGCTCCTCGGGGTCCTCCTGCTAGTCGAGCTGTAGCCTGAGCGCAGTCCCTTATCTGATGTGCACTGATCCGCAAAAGAGGCAAAGCCTAGCCTCTTGCGGCACTCATCGATATGGTGTCTGGGGCGATGACAAAAGGCACAACTAGTCGCCAGATGCTATCTCTGATACCGATGTGCAGGAGCTCTGGCTGGACGGTGATGTTGCTGCTGCTGCTGTGGCCTCATCTGAATCTGAGTCTGGACCCTCTTCACTGGTGCCTGAAAACTGCTGCTGCCCATGTCCCGGTCCCTCTTTAGCTTTGGATCTGCCTCCTTCTCTACAACCTGAGCAATCTTGAGGATGGTCGCATACGTCGTCGCCTGACTAATCGCCACCACGTGCCGCAGCTCCCTGGTGAGACCCTTCTTGAATCTCCAAGCTTTGTCCTCCGGTGCTCTGACTAGGTTCTCTGTGAACCTGCTGAGCCTAGTAAACTTTGAAGTGTACCGCGTAACCGTCATAGTCCCCTGCTGCAGCGTCTCGAACTGCATCCTCAGCTCATCCTGCTCCACATCGGGGAAAAACTTCTTCTTGAATCGAGTTTTGAAATCTACCCAAGTCATCTGAGGCTCTGCCAACTGGGGCTCCTCCCGGTACCAAGCTCTGGCCAAATCGAAGAGTCGCATACAAGCCATCTCCACCTTCAGGTTATCCGAAATCTGTGCCATCTTCAAGGTCCTCTCCGTATTCTCCAGACATTCGTCAGCATAGACGATCCCTTCGTTGCCCCAGAAGTCCATTGGGCAGAGGTTCTGGTACACCTTGGCCGTCCCTGGTCTCGGTGCTGCTGGTACTGTATGTGCTGCTGGAGCTGACGCTGTCGGCTCTCTGGTCCTAAGTACGTCGACGATAGTCGCTCTAAACTATGCGCCCTATTGACTCTGAGCCTTCCTGAACTGCGCAGCCTGGTGATTCTGGGCCTCCATAAACTGCTGAAACATAGCTATCACCTGTGCGCCATCAAACATCATCATCGAGGGTAGCGGCGGAAAGATCGGAGGCGGTGGTGGAAGCTGATCTGCTGAAACATCTGGTGCGGGCTGATCTGAACTGCCTGCAACTCCGGGCTGATCCGCGGTCTTCCTCGTAGTGACCATGCTGCAATAGAAAGAAAACTTCGTTGATTGACAAACCCTAAAACCTAATAAACAATGTTTTTATAATATCAAAGCACCTGATAAACCTAATAAACCTGATATACCCTTATTTCTCAATTTTTTCTATGTTGTAATCAAGTTTCCCTAGTGTAATCAAGTCCTCCAATAGTACACTAAGACCTAGTACCATTAGGATAGACCTACATGGGCCACCACTAAAAATATGTCACGACCCGCTCCCGAATAATCGGACACGAGTCGGACACGTCCAGCTTTCATCGTTAGACACGACGAAGTAAGCTGTACCAAACTAGGGAAATCTAACTAGATAAATATGAACAAGTATGAAATCACAGCATCTATAAATGTACCCCAAACCCAGAGTAAAGTACAAGTCTGAGAATTTATTACATTCCAGCAAAATGAAAGATAGAGTCTACTAGTCTCAAATACAAGGAAAATGTAAAGTGCTAATGGTAAAGCTCTAGGCTTCTGCAGCCTCTAAGTCAAGAGCAACTCCAGCTAGCTCTCCTGCATCAACTGGCTCTCGGCCACAATATGTGTCGTAAAGGGCCTCCAACTCACCTGCAACATATCCTATTCAGGAGCGGAGCAAAGTACAGTTCTAGGTAATGAACAAGACATCATGATATGAAAGTACAAGGAAACATGGTATGTAAAGTATAAGAAAGAACATGGTGTATAAGTACATGAAACACTACAAAAAAGTAACTTTTTGGGACGACACTGTTAGGAACACAAGTCTAAAATATCCTAAAAGTATAGTTCTAGGGACGGCTATATTTTTAGTAACAAAAAGTTATATTTTTTTGGGACAGATTGTGAAAATGGATCACTATTTCGGACTAATAAAAATTTCTGTTCCAAATAATACACATTTCCGTCCCAAATAGGTCGGCAGGAATACCACACATTTGGCGACTCATTGCCAAATTTTATGGGGGGAAATTTTACCTCCATATATTTTCATCTTAATCGTTCGATCGGATGGCTTAATCTAGACCGTCCATCCCAAAACTTTCAGAACTTAGTAGATCAAAACTTTCAGAACTCAATATCAAAATAACCTAAATCTCTCTCTCTTTTCGATCAAAAACTGGATGTTGCTGCTTTCTCTCTCTCTGACCTAGGTGCTCCAGTACCCACTCCATGAAGCAGGACGCCGACTCGACACTGGCGCTGACGGCCCACAGGAAGTCACGATGGAGCCGGGACATCCTCTCCGATCGCCACCTCCCCCGGTGCCGCGTCCTCCTCAAGACGGCCTTCGCCAGTAGGCTGCGCAGGCTCCCGACCAAAAAAGCTCAGCATCATAGGTCAATGGTCCAGGTTTGGGCTCCTATATTGATTTTATGGGTTTTTCCTCTAAGTATTGCTCATTTTAACCTCTAATTTCTTCATGTGTCTATAGAAAATTCAACATGAGGTATGGTTTTATTGATTGTGATCCTAATCATATTAGATCGATTATCTGCCAATGACGATCGAGATTTAGAACTTTTATTTGTTCCAGGATCTATTGAGCTATTTATTATCCTATACTTTAAATAAGATATTCAATAAGCATAATATTTTTTACTTCCTCAGTGCTATTGGCTATTTGGCAATTCCATCCTTTCCAAGTCATTGAGTATTTAAGTACTGGCATATCTCTTGAGATTACTTTAATGTGCATTTAGGCCTAACTTTTTTGTTGTTGATATTTTGAGAAGGAAATGGCGAAGAACTCCCATGTTTCAAGGATCTCAAGTTTCATAATTGTTCCTGTGCCGTGTCTTACTTGTGGGATTTGGCTATGCAAGCTCTTTTTTTAGAGGTGACATGCTTTACAACATGTTTCAATTCCTTTGGTTAAAATGTTGGATTTTGAGAAGATTTCTTACTGCTAGTATTTAAGAATGTCTACTTGACCTTGTCTTAAAAAAGGACCACAGAACTTGTTTGGAGTACTGAACTATACATGTAGTTTAAGAACTAGCATGACAGAAAAAATACTTTAGCCCTTGATAAGTTTTATAAGTAATATAATGCACAAGGTGTTCTAATGTGCGCATGTTCTTTGTACTCTTTTGATCACTAGTCCGTGCCAAATATGCTTACCGTTCTTCCAAATATTTCGAGCATTTTGAATGTTCTGTTTGGACATCATAAAGAAGCTTTTTTGCCTGTGAAATGTTAATGGTTAGTTAAGAAAATTGTTTGGAAGTTTATTTTTTACTTCTCCCTTCCGAAGGAAATGTTAATGGTTAGACGGACCTCACCAGAGTTCACGAGTTTTTTGAACTCCTCCGCCTCGTCTCCTCCATTGACGACCCAAATCCCCTCACCATATCATCTCTCTTCCGTACCTCTCTCTTCCCCAGCCAGGTGTGGCCAATGCACTGACCACCGAATAGAGTCCCACCCCGTTACCTATTGCTAGTCATCAACCGGATGTCCCAACCATACTTAGACTCCTCAGCCTTCAAGCATAATAGAAGGTAAAATTGAAATCATACCTGTTTCTAGTAACCAAATAGTGATTCATGAACAAACTAGTTTTCGGTTTTAGAGTAACAAAAAGGGTCTATAGTTTGATTTTAGGATAAATTGAGATCTTTCACTTTGTTGTATTACTGATCAATAATCAGTACAACTTAAGGATTTCTAGACTTCAGCTCTTATTGCAGATCTTTATTCAATATTTATAATTAGGTGAATTGACTTGGATCAAGAAGAATGAAGATATAAATAAGTGTAAATTTATTTGACTATTTATGAAAGATTGCATTGTATAAGTTGAAAATAAAATTGCAGGTTTCATTAATCATAATCATATATATGTTTCATTAATTACATCTTGCAATCTTATGCTTATATATGAAGATACCTATCTTATTTTCGGTACATTAGGATCAAATAGTTTATGCCTTCTACAGGAACTCATTGACTATTTTCTCCCATGTCACAGATGTTGCCTACTTTATCGATGTTAACGTAAAAACTAGTCTAAATTATTGAAAAATTATAGTGTCGTACAACGTTAATTTTGAAATTTGGTTGTTGATTACGTGTTTCTTGGCTCCTTATGAAAATAACTCACTAGAAAGCTATGCTTGATGTTTTAAAATGTTTAACATGAAGGCTTACAAGCTATGCTACAATGGAAAAATTAAGATAATGACACCACACACACACGAGTGGCATAGACTTTTTGAGTGTGTTTTTCCTATATTTTTGAAGCTTCCAAGTTGTATGAAATATTTTGAATTTATTTAACCTGTCCAGTTTTCATGTTTCAATTACTAAATATTCATATAATCCTATTCCTATTATCGTGGATTAAAATTAATTGAATAATCTATTATGCTTAGGTAGGTGATATTTTACTATCAGATTATGTTGGTGTGGTAAATGGGAAGCATTCTATATTTATTCCACATACTACTGGTTGATACTTTGTGAACCAAATACTAGTATCTATTCACTGACTTAATATGCTATAGTATCTATTCACTGACTTAACATGCTATAGTATCTATTCACTGACTTAACATGGGACTAGCTTTAAGCTGAATTCAGATTTCTAAACTAGTGGTTTTTTACCCTTTAAAGTCTTAGATTAGGTTAATTAAGGAGTACACTAGGAGATCATAAGATCCTTATATATGTTTGTTAAAGAGATCATAGATGAAAGAGAATTGCTTACCTAATTCTTAGTTGCAAAAGGATAAATACCCCTAAAATATTTCATAACAAATCAAGTTTGGTGCAGCTTCATATTAAATGATATGTTACATATTAACTAGTCTAATATTAGTGAATGAAGGTAAGAAATAGGAGAATTGAGAAATACAAAGATTTGTAGTTGGACAACACCTTACCTAATGCCCCATTTTTGCATCATGATCCTTACTTCTTCCTGTAGTCTCTTTAGTATATTATCTTGTGAACTTTTTCTTCCCTCAGGTTGTCTCATGTTTCTTTCTTTCCACAGGTCCCAAACGATTGTAGTTAGTACCAGTCTGGATATGGTGTAGCTCAAATATTTGAGCTTGAATCAACTATAAATTCTCCCTTGCAAGGTGCATCTTTTCTTTGTAGTAGTACCAGTTTTAGTCTACCCAAATAGCCTGTAAATTGGATTTTTCACAAACCTTCCTACACAATATAGAACACACCATTCATAGGCCATGTTTCTGATATACCCAAATGGATTCTTGGTTGATTGGAACAAAGGGTTTTTGTTGATTGGAACAACAAAACACAAGGTTTATAGATGCAAGATTTCCCTTGGAAAGACCAGAAGAGCATGAACAAAGTGTCTTTCTTTAAATATGACCTAATTGGTTATCTCAAAATTCTGAAGATATTTGTAAGTTCTAAGTTCAAATATAATGTCTAACTTGTGCTTTTTTTACTATAACTCCAACTTTTGTTTTTGTTTTATTTTGGTGGTGGTGGTGGATTTGGGTAGGTGGGTGTGTGGGTATGTGTGGGGTGGGGGGTTTGATTAGTCAAATTAGGCTTTAATAATACTAAAATCATGGTTTTAGAAATCATATTTAGCTTGTTTAGGAAACATGTGTTTAGTCTTGGGTTCCAAAAGATGCACCCACAAAAGTTTTTTTGCAACTTGTGTGGTATTCATGCATGCTTGATTACATATTCTATATCAGTTCCCACCATTGTGTTTGAACCCTCTCTATGTATTGGTATCAGTTATTTTGACAGTTTCATATTGGAGTACAGGAGCGTCGAGTTTCAATACTTCACAGAGAAATTTAAAATGACAAATTTCATGATTTCATGAACAATTATGTGTTGGTGTTTTTGCCTTTGGACTAGAAAAGATAGTCCCACATCGGCTACACCAAATGGTGAGTATCTCAATATAATGCATGCTTGTGTTGAGGTGTGCACATGAGGTGTAGTGGGGCACAAGTTTGTGCCATGTGGAAGTATTTTCCTAGAAGGAAAAAGGATTAAATCCAACAAGGATGCAAGTTAATTTTTGTTGTGCGGACTCGGACTCGGACGCGGACTCCAAGATGTCTCGTGCATGCACGGGAGGGTTCGGGGGGTAGGCGTGGACTGGCACACTTCTATGCTGATTGTGGGATGATCTAAAATATCAAACTCTATTTTTGAGTATTGGTATTTTAGTCCCACATCGGATAGGAGAAGAGGTGAAGTCTCAACTCCACTCTATAAATAGAGCCCCTTGGTCTCCTTTGAAAGATGCACCAAGAAGAGAGTTGAGGGAGTCTGTTAAGTCCAGGAAGCCCGTTCAAGTCTCAAATATTGACTTACGAGCGTTCCAGAAGTTCTCCTGAACTTGCTGGTTCCTGGGAGCTTATCCGTACTGCGGGTATAGCTTTGAGCGCCGGTGTTCAACACCCCAGCGAGATCCGCTCTTCTTCTTCCTTCCTCTTTCTGTTGCCTTCGAGAATCTGAGACTCAACTGTTGTTGATCATCTCTTGTTGCCTTCGAGAAACCGCTATTGCAAACGCGATTCGATTTTTTTTAATCGTTTAGGCTACGCAATCAGCATTATTTGCATCTCTTTTTTAGGGATTGCAACTGCATTATTTGCATCTCTTTTTTAGGGATTGCAACTGCATTCTTTGCATCTCTTCTTAGGGATTGCAACTGAGTTTTTCTATCGATTGTTTGCAAATAGACTAACAATCTCAAAGCTATACGATTCGATGGAAAACACTCGTGCTTCGCTTGTCGATACCGGCTTTAACAAGTTGGAGAAATTCGACGGCGAACACTTCCAGATCTGGAAGCGAAAGGTGACTCTGAACCTTCAACTCGTGGATGTTGATCACGTGTTGGATGAGGAAGAACCAATCGTTCCAGCAACAGGATCTGCTGCTGTTCTGGCCGCTGCTACGAGCAAGCAGACGAAGTGGAAAAAGGATAACAGCATATGCAGGCTGCTGATCCTGAATTCCATGGAAGACTCTCTGGCCGAGTCCTACACAAAGAGGACTTCTGCCAAAGAGATCTGGGAGTCCGTGGGGAAGCTGTATGACGACGACGAGGCCCGATCGAAGATGTTCATGGTTGAAAAATACCACAAATGGGTCTTTGAAGACGAGAAGACCATGCTGCCCCAAGTGAAAGAGTTCCTGAAGCTGCGCCAGAAACTGGAGGACGATAGCATGCCCCTCGTCGACAAGTTCGTCGTTGGAGGGATCGTGGCAAAACTTCCTCCAGGATGGAGCAACATCTATGCAAGGATGCATAGGAAGAAGATGGAGATTAGCCTGGATAATCTCCTCAGCGAGATTCATGTTGAGGACGAGATGCGCTCTCAACAGAAGTTGGACACCCTGTCCAAGCAACTAGCAACGGCGAATCTGGTTCAAGCCACCAGAGAGAACAAAGGAAAGCAGGCGGCTTCTCACCACAAGAAGAAGGACTTCTCGAATCTGAAAGTGAAGGGTCCAGGATTCAAGCAACAGAAGTCCAAGTCCCATGTGACTTGCTTCAACTGTGGCAAGAAGGGTCACTATAAAAGTGAATGCAAGTCCAAGCCCAAAGAGCAAGGTGAGCCTAACAAGGTTTCTTTGGTTACTAATCAGGTTGCCATGATAGCACAGGTTGCAACTGTGGGGGCAGACTTGGACTGGTGGATAGACACTGGCGCGACATGTCATGTCTGTTCAGACAAGGACTGGTTCGTCTCCTATGAGCCTACTTCCGAGAAAGTCATGATGGCGAACCAGGCACAAGCTGAAGTACTGGGGATCGGGACGGTGGAGCTGAAGCTTACATCGGGGAACATTCTGACGCTTCAAGGTGTGAAGCATGTTCCTGCAATCGCAAAGAACCTGATCTCTGGGAGCCTGCTCTGCAACGCAGGCTTGAGGATGGACATCAATGCTGGCCAAATGGTGATGTCCAAGAAGGGTACTTTCTTCGGAAAAGCTTTTCAGACTGAAGGAATGTACAAAATTCAGCTTGTTGTAACCCAGCATAATAATGTCAATGCTATCACTAGTTTGAATTACTCTCTTGAGTTGTGGCATAATAGACTAGGACATGTTCATTGTAAGCGAATAAATAAAATGTCTAGTCTAGGACTTATCTCCAAGTGTGGGGGTAAGGTAGAGAAATGTGAGATATGTGCTCAGACGAAGATCACTAGGAAACCCTTCCACAGGGTCCATCGAAGCACAGATCTTCTGGAGTTGGTTCACTCAGATATCTGTGACTTCAAACAATTCTCTACAAAGGCCGGGATGAAGTATTTCATTACTTTCATCGATGACTTCTCCAAGTATGCCTTCGTCTATTTACTCAAATCTAAAGACGAAGCATTCGAGAAGTTCAAGGAGTTCAGGGCCGAGGCTGAACGGCAAACTGGACAACAACTCAAGAGGCCGAGGAGTGATCGAGGTGGGGAATATAGGTCTCATGAATTCTCATCATTCTGCAAAGAACATGGAATCATCAACGAGACGACGGCTCCGTATTCTCCACAATCCAACGGAGTAGCAGAAAGGAAGAACAGAACGTTGACAGAGATGATGAATTCTATGCTGTTGACTGCGGGTCTCCCAAAGTGCTATTGGGGAGAAGCTGCATTAACGGCCACTTTCATTCTGAACAGAGTGCCGTATGCAACTTCCGACATAACTCCTCATGAACTCTGGTTCAAAGTCAGACCCAACCTGAATGTCATTCGAGTGTGGGGGTGCCTGGCTTATGTGAAGCTCCCGGATCTAAAGATTCAGAAGCTGGGGACAAGGACTACTAAGGCGATCTTCCTGGGGTATGCCGAGAAGAGTGATGCTCGGAGATTCCTTGATATCGAGTCAAATCATATCATCGAATCTCGCGATGCTGAATATTTTGAAGAAAAGTTTACAAGGCACAAGAACATTGTTCTCACGGACATTCCGGAGAATAATGAGGGTGCGGAGCAGACAGAGATCTTTATCGAACCAGTAGTCCAAGATGGAGTTGTTGTCGAGGAGACACCAGCTGAACCAGAACTCGCTGAGCCGTCAACTAAGCGAGCGAGGAGGCCGAAAGACTTCGGAGATGACTTCATCACCTATCATGTGGAAGCAGATCCGCTTACCTATGATGAGGCGATGAAGACCAGAGATGCTATATTCTGGAAGGAGGCGATTGACAACGAGATTGACTCAATCACCTCCAATAACACATGGGTATTGGTCGACCTACCAGAAGGAACAAGACCCATCGGATGCAAATGGATCTTCAAGAAGAAGATGAAAGCAGATGGAACCATTGACAAGTTCAAGGCCAGGCTAGTGGCCAAGGGGTTTGCTCAGAAGCAGGGGATCGACTACTTTGACACTTATGCTCCAGTAGCTCGGATGACAACTATCAGATTGTTAATTGCTTTAGCAGCAATACACAAGCTGGTGATACATCAGATGGATGTGAAAACGGCATTCCTTAATGGCGAGCTGACCGAAGAGATCTACATGCAACAACCAGAAGGTTTTGTCGTCAGAGGTCTGGAAGACAAAGTCTGCAAGTTGATGAAGTCTCTGTATGGTTTGAAGCAAGCTCCCAAAATATGGCATGAGAAGTTTGACAAGGTGATAAGGTCAAATGGCTACAGGGTCAGTGAAACAGACAAGTGTGTCTATACGAAGTTTGCTGACGGAAGAGGAGTAATCGTTTGTCTATACGTGGACGACATGCTAATCCTAGGTACGGATTTAAGCTGCGTCACAGAGACAAAGAAATTCCTCTCGACCAAGTTCAGTATGAAGGACTTGGGGGATGCCGACGTAATCTTGGGGCTCAAGATCATCCGGACAGGCACTGGAATAGCGCTGTCACAGTCTCATTACATTGAGAAGATGCTCTCTCGCTACGGGTATCAAGATCTTCCTATTATTGATACACCGTACAGGAGTGATCTGAAACTGGAGCCAAATTTGAAGGAGAGCGTCAGGCAGTTGGAGTATGCTAGCATCATCGGAAGTTTGATGTACGCT
Organism: Iris pallida; assembly: GCA_029216955.1. Classification (NCBI taxonomy): domain Eukaryota; kingdom Viridiplantae; phylum Streptophyta; class Magnoliopsida; order Asparagales; family Iridaceae; genus Iris; species Iris pallida. The sequence goes on from JANAVB010031820.1 coordinate 845,686, forward strand.
ACTACTGCCACAAGGCCTGACATAGCCTTTGCAGTGGGAATGTTGAGTCGATTTACGAGCAATCCAGGCGTAAAGTATTGGAAAGCTGTGAAGCGTGTTATGAGATATCTCAAGAAGACTCAGACATATGCACTATACTACAGCGGAGATCCGTCAGTAGTGGAAGGCTTCAGTGATGCTAGCTGGTGTTCAGAGGTGGAGAGCGAATATTCCACAGGTGGATATGTGTTCGCCATGGGTGGAGCTGCTATATCGTGGAAGTCGAAGAAGCAGACTATGTTATCTCGCTCCTCCATGGAATCTGAATTCTTTGCATTGGACGCTGCAGCAGATGAAGCAGAGTGGCTTCGGGAGCTCATGTATGACCTTTCAATGGTTGGGGCTCAGATACCGGCGATTCTGATATACTGTGACAACCAGGCGGCAGCAACAGTGGCATCAAATAAACTCTTCAACGGGAAGAAGAGGACTGTGCGGTTGAAGCACAGAGCAGTGAACGATCTCATAAAAAAGGGGCGTCATTGCAGTGATCGATGTTCGGAGTCAGGAAAACCTGGCGGATCCGTTCACGAAGGGTCTCAAGCGTCAGCTGGTCGAGGACACAGCAAGGAAGATGGGCTTGAAGGCATTCTAATATTGTGTCATTATAATCCTATCAATAAATTTTATGTTATTGGTTCAAAGAGAAATCTACCAGATATCTAATTTTTTGATTCAAGGGAGGACTATTGACTGGAAAAATATTAGTTAACAGTGGGCACTTGTTCTGCGGAACATGTAAGGGTTTCGGACCCAGAACCACTGTTGTCTACTATGAATTTTCTACGGAAAATTGATCCTGTGAGAAGGATGGCATAATGCCTTAATGAGTTCTCAGACTGAGTGAAGGTCTGTTATGCTTTACAGGAAGCATGGTGGCGCAACAACCACAAAGGAGTGTTACAACTCCATGCTACAGTGGGGTGACTCCACCATGAGGTTCCCAGGTAGGGGTAATGCCTCGGCTTTGTTAGCCAAGTTACAGGCGGCGTAGCACCGCATATAGGCAGGTAGCCTAATGTTGCATAATCGTAATAAAGAGATGTAGGCAGCACTACAAAGAGGCCGGTGTCCTCATGTTACAGTGGCATGACACCACGATGAGGTACCCAGGTAAGGGTAAAGCCTCGGCTTTGCAAGCCATGTCATAGTGGCGTAACACCACAAGGGAGCGCAAGGCTTCATGCTGGGTAGTTTGGCACTACAAAGAGGCTTGAGACCTCATGCTACAGTAGTATGACACTACGATGAGGTTCCCAGGTAGGGATAATGCCTTGGCTTTGTCAGCCATGTCATAGCGGCGTAGCACCGCAAAGAAGCGCAATGCTTCATGCCAATGACTCTTTATATAGAACTCACCTATAGTGTATGGACAGAGATATCAGGCCGTCTCTTGAGGGTAAACTTGTAGACGCCCAAAAATTATACACTGAAACCAGGCTGGCACAAGGCCTTCAATGTGCAGCCAGAAGCACAGTTGATGTCACTATGTGAGTAGGAAGAATTGTAGTTATGGTGCAGAATTCAAGGCTTAGTCCATTCTTGTATCATGCTGTCATTTAACCTATGCGGGAAGATTCAAGTCGTAGCGACATCTCTCCTAATGCATGATGGACAATCACTGTGGGGAACGCTCAACCCATATATTGAGATATGTGGGGGATTGTTGGTGTTTTTGCCTTTGGACTAGAAAAGATAGTCCCACATCGGCTACACCAAATGGTGAGTATCTCAATATAATGCATTGCTTGTGTTGAGGTGTGCACATGAGGTGTAGTGGGGCACAAGTTTGTGCCATGTGGAAGTATTTTCCTAGAAGGAAAAAGGATTAAATCCAACAAGGATGCAAGTTAATTTTTGTTGTGGACTCGGACTCGGACGCGGACTCCAAGATGTCTCGTGCATGCACGGGAGGGTTCGGGGGGTAGGCGTGGACTGGCACACTTCTATGCTGATTGTGGGATGATCTAAAATATCAAACTCTATTTTTGAGTATTGGTATTTTAGTCCCACATCGGATAGGAGAAGAGGTGAAGTCTCAACTCCACTCTATAAATAGAGCCCCTTGGCCTCCTTTGAAAGATGCACCAAGAAGAGAGTTGAGGGAGTCTGTTAAGTCCAGGAAGCCCGTTCAAGTCTCAATATTGACTTACGAGCGTTCCAGAAGTTCTCCTGAACTTGCTGGTTCCTGGGAGCTTATCCGTACTGCGGGTATAGCTTTGAGCGCCGGTGTTCAACACCCCAGCGAGATCCGCTCTTCTTCTTCCTTCCTCTTTCTGTTGCCTTCGAGAATCTGAGACTCAACTGTTGTTGATCATCTCTTGTTGCCTTCGAGAAACCGCTATTGTAAACGCGATTCGATTTTTTTTAATCGTTTAGGCTACGCAATCAGCATTATTTGCATCTCTTTTTTAGGGATTGCAACTGCATTATTTGCATCTCTTTTTTAGGGATTGCAACTGCATTCTTTGCATCTCTTCTTAGGGATTGCAACTGAGTTTTTCCATCGATTGTTTGCAAATAGACTAACATTATGTTTGTCATGTATTCGATAAATAATAGAGAATTTTAATAGTCAACTTATAATTTATAGGCTTCAAAATGTTTTTTAAAGCATGATTAAAGTAAAACCAACTCAAGTACATGTTTTGCCATTTTTGGCAATATTTTAGAAATTCATGACTGATTTTGGCCTTGCTTCGAAAAGTTTCAGCAACAACTGTCTTTGTTTTTTCCAGGGAAATTCAAAGCCACCAGAATACGATGGAAGTACTAAAACAAAGTTGATCACTATTTGTTGGAAGGGGAGCGCTTCTTCAGAAGTGATCCAATTGCCTGTACCATATCAACTTCCTCCCCACCCATATACCTCTGAAGGTCTGATAGTTTGTCTTGGTTACTAATCATTGCTATTATGGTTAAAAATTTATTTCAAACGTCTTTTATGTATGTCTAGAAGCAATATAATTTTGTGTAATTTTCGTTCCTACAAAGAAGTAACAGAAATTTTGTTTTGTACTTCCTAGAAGATTGATATTTGTTGTGTTTTTCTAAACTTTAACATCATGTTATGTTCATGCAGAGAAGGTAGGACTATCATGCTATGTTACTGGAAATTGTAGCAGCAGTATTCGGGATGGGATGGTTGGTGGCTTGTTGCTGCAATGCAAGTCTTTCCGTCGCTTTGAGCACAATGGCGGATGGATCCGTGCTCTTTGGAGGAAGCAGAGATTTACTCATATACCTCTGAAGGTCTGGGTTAGTTTGTCTTGTAACATCAAATATATTATTATGCTTTGAGAACCTCCTCTTGTTTTGTCCATCTTTCTTTCCTCGTTTCTGTTTGATTAGCTTACGATTGGCTTTGGCATTGTATTTTGGGCATATATGTCATGTGTGATTGTGGAGTTTCTAAAAAAGAAGTTGCTACATATTTAAGAAGTTCGACTATTACCAGACCTTTGTTCTTATAGCTGATATCCTCAATACTTGTGTAGCTAATTAATTCATAGTTGTGAAGTGAATATCCTGCATTTTGCTCCTTCCATTTTCCAGCAAACCATGATAGTTGGGATTTATGATTTGTCCACAATTTTAAATAGATTAACACCAAATTAAAGTTCAAAATCTCAGTTTCGGTATCGGTCAGACCCTTCCTATTAGTATCAATTTTGACGATTTTGGTGGTTTTGAATCGATCGACTTTTTCAAAGTCGAAACAATTGATACGTATCAGTTTCGTCTTATACTTAAAACTTGGCTACAAAGAAAGGCTAAAATCTATAGAAACATTTGCTCTGAAGAACAATACTTACTTGCACACCGCACACACGCACATAGATGTACACACAGTAATGTGATCAATTAAATATGATCAATCATCAATAAAGAAAGGAGATAATACAAACATTTAAGGGACCTCTTTAGTCTTCTTTTTCCTTCAACTTTACATTCATCCCCTACTTAGTTTGATATGACCTTGTAGAGTTCCAATCTCCTCAACCTTCTTGTACTCTATCGTGTAGCTTGTGGATATAATACATTGATGGGATCTAATATAACTCTACAATTTTTGGTCAACACTCAACAATATTAGCTCATTGTGCCTCTTCCATTTGATATAATACATGTGTGTGCTAGTTTTGGCTTCTCACAACAGCAACCTGCGCTTGGTACCCTGCAAGACAGTCTACTACTTTAAGGCATATTGTGACAGTACTTGAATACTCTCCAGGAATATTGCAAGTAGCAGGTAAAATGGAGACACAGTTGCCCAGATTCATGAAAGACATCCTGTGTATTTCGCAGCAAAAGCTTCTGTTTAGAAGCATTAATCCACTATTAGGTGAATTATTCACTTCCAATTATTTAAAAATGCATATGTTACCGACTACTTGTTCTCTTGCTGTGCTCGCTATTCTTTAGCTCCTAATCTAAAAGTTTTGCTTGACCTTGTAAATAATATTTTGCCTTTCTAAGTTTTTAGAGTTTTTCTTGTTTATGGATTGCAAATCAAGTCTCCTATAAGCTGTAAACATGCAAGATTGAATTGATTCAATGAGTATATGAAATATCAGCTTCCTTTGTGGATAGGAATATCATTTTGATCCTTCCAGGTTCAAACTTGGGAAGTATCAGAATTCGACTATTTTTTTTGTTTATTCATCAAGACATCATCTCACTGGGAACAATAAGCTTATATTATGTGCCCAGTCATTTGATTCAGATTTGAAGTTAGGAGAAGTAGATTGTGGTACACCTAGTGCACATTGCTGCCTGTTAGAATTGCATATGAACTTTTTGTTTGACTTGGCATCCACAGGTTCGCACACATAGGTCTTGCCATCGTAAAGCTTCTGGATATCCTTTTGGTATCCCGATCAAGTACTCAGTTTGGCATACCAGATAACTACTTGGTGCTTGGGGGCTCAGTTGTGGGTGATGCAATCAATCAGTTCAAGTACTTCCCCTTGCCTCTTTGTCTATTTTTTCCTTTACATTTAAGTTTGCTAAATTTACTTTTTATTTTTAAGATTTAAATTGAATAACTTACATGATGTTTTCTGGCTTAACTATAGGTCATGTAATTAATATCTTACACTTCTTAACTAGTTATTGTTTTATTATTCTATCGGTCACTTTAGTTCCAACACTCTACTTGAAAGATTATAAATGAAAATTTGCTAGTTGCCTTGAACATATTGCCCAAAAAGAGAGCTAGAGAATACGATGCTAGTCTTTCTTGACATTGTGCATGAATGAACTGTCTTGTTTTATGCTAATCATTACAATACTTCCAGTCAAATGCATATCTTATTTTATGACTCATCATTAGATTAAAAAAATATCCGCCTTTTAATTTATTAAGCCTGCTATTTGACAAATTTTAATTTTGCTAGTATCGAAAAAGAACTTCATTTAGCTAAGAAGATATCACAAGAAAGTACAAAAAAGAACTCAGACTACAAGCTAATAAAGTCCTTGGAATTGAAAGAACCATATCGATTTTTTCCCATTTTTGGACTTGAAGCTTCCCAATTTTTGGACTGAAGCTTGTTATTTTTAGTTCCCATTTTTTTGTAAGCAGGTCTGTACAGTTTGGAAGAACTGTTAGCAGGTCTGTACAGATGGATTGATCATTTTGTTCTGTTTTAAACATTCACAAACTAATGTAGTATAGTATGTACAGTTTGGAAGAACTTGTCTTTGTTTTCTGGTGGTTTGTATACAGTTAGCAGGTTGCTAATATATTGGCATATCTTATTTCATTTGCAGGTCCTTCAAAAGCATTCTGGATATGCTAAAATAATGGGCGACTATCTCGTGATGGAAAAAAAATTTGGGTTCATTTTTTGGGTTCATGTTGGATATACTTGAATGTTCAAAAACATAGTGTAGTGCTTAATATTTTGGGTTCAGAATTTTGTATATACATAATGGTGGAGACAATGGGTCCATTTTGTAATGGTGGAGACAATGGGTTCATTTTGTAATGGTGGAGACAAGGGGTTCTTTGTAACTGATGGTGTGGGTGATGTTGTGCTTTGAATTTATTTTGGAAATGATGGTAAAGGATGCTTACTGTTAAGCTTTTTCGTTGTTTATCAATTGAACATATATAGTTATATATAGATTTTGTTGTCTTCTACTTAATGGTAAAGAATGCTTGATGTTGTTAAGCTTTTTTTGTATTGGAGCTCCGACAACTGGAGATACATATGCGGACAATGATCATATGAATTATGTTATGTGTGTATTTAAATGGTACGTTTTATAGCTGGAAGATACAAACGATAATTTCATAAGTATTACTTTTGGGACGTTATGTAATTGTCCTAGATATAAATGACATCCTTTTGTGACGCTGGCAAATATTTCTAGGACGGATAATATTCGTCACAAACTCTTTTATTTTGGGACAGTTTAGTAAACCGTCGTAAACATATAATAATTCAAACTCTTTTGGTACGGTTAGATTTTTCGACCCTAAAACCAAATTAGGACGGTATTTTCTGTCCTAAAACTTTTTGCCACACCACCTTAATAGCACTGTCACTTACCGTCCTAAAATTCGTCCTAAATTACAATTTGGGGCTGATTTGAGCCTTTTTAAGACGAATTTTTGGCGTCCCAGAAAGACACTTTTTTGTAGTGAAAGAACACGGTATGTAAGAACATAAAAGAACATGGTATGAAAGAACATAGTATCTCAGGAATCACAGAAAACTAAGTACAAGATATATCTCCTGAACATGTGTGTACAATATCTGAAATATAACTAAGTATGTGACCGGCTAGGGGTAAGCACATAAAAGCACATGAGTGGTACGGCTTAGGACCCGCGTGCATGATGCAGGGTCTAAGCTAAACACACCTGAGTTGTTTCTTGGATTTGGTCACATAAATAGTATATTTCTCCTCCCCAGGTACAAGTAATAAGAACAAGGAACATGAGCACCAGAAAAACATGTCGTGTCGCAGTGTGTCAATCAAGGAAGCACATGATATAATAAAATGTACAAGACCATAGAGTGTACTTGCCTTGCTCCAGAAAAGTATGGATGAAGATCGGGGCTAGATGTCCTCCTTTATTTTAATAATGATTTACAATTGATAAGTCATCAATCTTAAGGTAGCTATTTCTTAATCTAGAAAAGTCACTTTAACATAATCCTTAGTTCTAACTTGATAAAACAATTTACCCTATAAATGATTATTTACCAAAACTAGTTTTAGACTAATACATTAGTTAAAAGATTGATCCTATTAGGTTTCTATCAAGGCCTTCATATATACTTCAAGTAAAAGTAAAACAAATAATCCTACCTCAATGTAATGAATGAAGTCTATTAAAAAAAATGAGGGTTAAACTTGTTTAGGAACCAACAGTCCTAATAGGACTCAGTTCTAAACAGGAAACCCCTGTGACATATGGCATGGTCCCCATATAATACCCAGTTCAGTTACAACTGGACTGATAACTCAGTCCTGCAATGGTTCCCAGTTCAGGTACTATTCAGTCCTAACAAGTCATATAAACCGGTTCATCAGTCAAATACCCAGCCCAATATCTAGTTCATTGTACGGCTGATACCAGGACGCTATCAACCTCATTTCAGTTCAATATGAGTTCAAATTCAACCCAATGTGAATCCAACCACAACAACAATCTAACATCCTACACTACACAGTTTTTTAGGGAACTATCCAAGCCATAGAACCTGTTTTATCAGTTAGTGCATTCAGTTGGACAAGGTACTGCAGTTAAACCCTTAACAGGCAAGCAACCAATTACACAGGACACATTAGAGTTAATAGGACTTAGAGTTAAACAGTCGTAATTCAGCTAATGCAACCTTTCCTTGCAGGACATGGAGTAGTCCATTCCAAACAAGACATGCACCAACTCCCCACTCCCAGTTTACTGAGGCAAATAAGTCTTAGCAGGACTGATCATTATCTCAGTCTCAGTGAGGCAATTCAGTCCTGTTAGGACTGGTATTAATCTCAGTTCCAAAATTACACTTCACCAACCAATCTAACATCCTAATTCCTTTTTAAGAACTGAGAACAAATTCTAAATTCCTAGAGTCTATTCTTGCATACACACTCGGTTATCCCTTAATGAAAACCAGACTACTACATATATTTAAACCTATAGTCCCCATATATATTTCAAATGGGGAAACCTATCATTCTAAATAATTGTAAGTATCCATTTTAGTAATGGATAAACTTCCTCTCCTATCAGGAACAGAACATGGCCAAAACCCCACAACTATAGCTTCACAAAATTCAGAGGAAATACAGTAGTCTAACAGCCAATAGTGTCTTATATGCCTGCAGGTTACTACATTTCTCTCTCAACTCAAGCCAAGTCCCATGTAATCAGATGCATTAACTTCTGGGAATCCATTCATAATCATACAATTCAGTCTCAAGGCTCCTGATATGGTTCAGTCTAATAGTGATACTGACACAAATCAGTCTTAATTAAGACTGAGGCAAATATCAGTGCCAACCCAGATATGTCAGTCATCCATGGTCCTTAATTAATTGTAGAATAAGGATAGAATGGAAGTCATGAGAACCAGGTTCCATAAATCAAGATACCCACCCAACCAATGCATAAACTAAATCTAGATCTCAATATCTGTTATAACTTAAGAATTTAAAAAGGAAACATTCACTAGTTAGGTTCAATTACTGTATAATATCAAAACAGGGTAGCAGTAACTTTCCAAGCCTAAGTGAATTTCCAGATTATAGCCTCAACCAATCTTCCAGAAGATAAGTCACTAATTCGAGAAGTAACTAAAATTACCTGGTAAAATGAGAGTGCTGATCTGATCTTTTTGACACCATGGGGTGCAACTGCTTCTAATTGAAACAATCTACAAAATGTTTGGACAGATGACATTGTTACAGGAAAATATCATAAAGTTGATTTATAACCCAAGCTAGAGATGGAATACTCACTTGAATCCAATTGAAATTCCCCAACGAATCACTGCTACTATTTATCAAAATTGAGGATCTAGAGGAACTGATACATAGATGAAAAGAAAGATTCAAGGAATTCCCAAATAACTCGCAACTTCAACAAACATGGAAAATCCAGAAACTAGTTCATACTGAATTGAATTTGCAATTCGATTGATGAATCACATAAATCCGAGAATTTAATGGATCTCACCTTGATGGCGCAGTATGATGAAGATCCAGATCTCACTCAATTGACCATTGATCTGTTGGCTCAGGATCTCGATCTACGCAAGGAATTTGGTTTGAACAAAATCGCCATGGAAGATTCAATTCTAAACAGTCGAAGAATGGTGATGAATTTACCAAGGATCGAACGATCGGAGACGAAGAGTGGATGAACTGGTTGATGAGTCAAATCGAAACTGTCGAATAATGCTGCGATCTTTTTCCCTCCATTGCTGCGATGCCCCTTCCCGCCATGGCTGAGCTCAACTTCCTTTAAGATCGATTCCAGGAAGATGAATGAACTGGAAAGAAAGAAAGGATTTCTCATAAATTATCAACAGAGTAACGAATGATTGAGGAGGGGTCATTTATATAGGCCAGCTAGCGTAGGAAAGAAGCAGGGAGCGAGAAAATTTGGAAAAGGAAAGAAGCAGTTGGAAGGATTTTGAATTCTTTTGAAAGGATGATAATTCCCATGGAAATTAAGAACAATAGAAATAGGGAAAGATGGCCGGGTCTAATGCCTATGGGCTGGGCCAATTGAGTTGAGCTTACAACTCAAAATAAAGAAAAATAAAATATTAATGAGGATTGTTATTTGCAACCCTAATATTTAAGGATTAAAATCAAAAAGATAATTTAAATAAATAAATAAATTATTTTATTTCAAAATTATGGATAATGGAGTTACAGAGTTACATTAGCAAGGGAAAATAGCCGTCGTAACAACATCTTGATTAAGCATATCATGTTTAGGTTTACTTGTCATGTAAAGAGTACTTGTCAAGAGTGCGCCTCTACGGACCACTATCATGTAAGCAAGGAAAGATATGTTCAAGAGTGCATCACGACGGGTCACTATCTAGTATAAGTAGAGAAGTAACGTGTAACATAAGTGCACCACAAAGGGTCACTATCATGTAAACAAGGAAAGACATGTTCAAGAGTGCACCACGACAGGTCACTACTTAGTATAAGCAGAGAAGTAACGTGTAACATAAGTGCACCACAATGGGTCACTATCATGTAAAGCAAAGAAAAGACATAAATCATGAGTGCACCCCGATGGGCCACAATCATGCTAAGCAAGGAAGAGAAATGGCAACAAATATAGCATGTAAGTAAGAACTTGTCCAAAAAGGGGTATCATGGCATAGAAGAGAGAATAAATAAAAGTAACTACTTGGCATAGATCAAATATTAAATATGTGCTAGTATCAAGTGTAACAAGGATGTACAATCATTCTCTAATTGTACAAAATCATCTAATCATGTTAAGGAAATTTATTTTCGTTAAAGGAAATATCATATTCGGCCAAGTACAAAAAACATGCCAGAAGATCAAAACTAAGATTTAAATTAGCAGCCGCATACGAACTCCAATAAGGTGAACTGAGAAAATTCTGAAGCCAAGACAAATGTCTACAAGCTTCGTGTCAAGTCATGTTCATGCCAAGTCCAATGCTAGCAAGTCATGTCATGCTCAAGTCTATCATGCTCAACAAGTTATTAAGTCGGTTCGTCAAAGAACAAGTCAAGTACAGGGTACAAACAAATATGCCAATATTACACTAAGAACCATGAGGACAAGCCTGGGTAACGTAACAAGAATTATCATGGCAAGAAATGGCGCGAGGGATAAAAGGATGGGGTGCCAGGACACCATGTGCACAGGGACAGCATGCGTCCAGGGGCAGTATGCGCCCAGGAAAGCATGCGCCCAGGACAGCATGCGTCCAGAACAGCATGCATCCACATACTAGGGACAGGGTGCACTTAAGGAAGCATGGAAGACTGTCTTCTATGGCTCAGTGGGCGCATATTAATGGCTATGTGCCCAAGCAAGAAGAACTATATGGTTTGGGCGCATATAATGGCTATGCGCCCAAGCAGAAGAAAGTATGCATATTGCTTTGGACGCATATCAATGGCTATGCGCCTAAGCAGGAAGAAGTATGTGGCTTGGGCGCATATCAATGGCTATGCCCCCAGTACTGCTCATCTTCTCCAAGCAGCCAGCATGTGTTCATGGAAACCCATGAACTAAAAGTGGCCTAACTTGCTCAAAACAAATCGAAATCCGGATTTTCAAGGGTCCAAATTGGGTGGAACAAAATTCTCTAAAACATAGGACAATTAGTTTTCGAAAATATCAAGGTTTAATAGATCAAAACCAAGAAAAACCAAAAAATTTATAAACTTAGATATACAAGAACCCACCCATAAGAATCAAAAACTCCAAGTTCTAAAGAGGCTTATAATCATGTAAGGAAGAGTTTAGAACAAATAAAGTAACATTTGTCCAACATTTGGCAAGATGTACTTGCCTTAGGTTGGAGGAGAAAAAGAAAAGGAAGAAGATGAAGAGAAATGAAATAAAATAATGGAGGAGAGAGAGAGAAGTTTGGTTTTTATACAAAACCATCTCATCTCAAACCAACTAAACCAAACCAAGTTGAACCTAACCAAATTAAACCAAGTCAAAATTAAACCAAAGCAAGGCTAAGAAAGACAAGTCAAAACACGGGTCACCTGACAAAGGCCAGAATTTTATATGCGTACACTGAAAATACAAATAACAGAAAACGAGAGTGACAGGCATGCCGTCAGCATACAATGGTACACTGGCGATATGCCGGTCAAGTAGAAAATCTATAAGTTGGAAAAAATTTAAAATGTTCCGAAAACTAATAAAATACGAAATACTATACAAAAGTACGTATCAGTATATAAATACCGATACTGTGAGACGAGTCTCACAGACACGATGGTCATGACGTATTTGTTGGTTTGTTTTCGTACAAATTGGTTGATTTTTTTATACATGTCTGATACGAAAAGGTCAAAAAGTTCGAATATTTTGGTACTTTCTAACTTTGGCAAGAAGTTAATTATTAGTTATTAATTAGTAAATAAGATAATTAATTACTATTTGAAATAATTTATTTATTTATTTTACTATATAATTAGAATAATTAATTAATTAATTAATCAAAAGTTTTAGTTAAATTAATTAATTGTAATTACAAATGAAGATATTAATTGTAACTAATATTCAAATTTATTTGTTAAATTAATCAACTAAAATTTTATTTTATATAATATGCTCTCTCATCTTCTATATTTTTCGTTTTCTTATCTTTAACAAACACATTTATCCTCTACTGAAAACAAAAACAAAAATACTAAAGGAACTCATGGGTTCTTAAATTGAAAAACTCGACCATTAATAGTAGTTGGATTACATGTATCTTACTTTTTGCTTTTTTTTCCAAGGACTTAAACAGAAAAATTCAATGACCTAAATATAAAATAATATCACATATCATAATTACATTGTAAGTTCCTATTCGAGTTCTTATAGTCGAACTAAAATAAAGTACATAAATTTCGGAAAGTTTCTATTCTAATAATTTAAATTCTCCACTTACATTTATCAAACAAATATTGGACTTCACTTTCGCTCTTCAGCCAGCACGTGGGATGCGAGTGGTCCCATCCCAACCTCACGTGCGGGTCCCTCCATCGGCACGGGCTCTGCAGGTGCTACCGTGTCCTCTCCCGGACCAACACTTTTGATTTAATTAAAAGCAGTAACCTAATAAAAATATAATGCATTTAATGTTCCATTTAATTCGAAATAAATGTCATATGTGCGTGTTTTGTTTTTCTTCTTTTTAAAAAAAAAAAAAAAGAGAAAACGCACGCCTCGTGTATCCAGTAGGACCAAGTGCGTGTTCATTTGTGAACCTTACGCGTGCTTACTTGGTTAGTTTGGCCGACATTTATTAAGGAGTTTTTTTTCCTCCCAGGAATTAAAGAGATCAAATAGTTTATTTTTATTTTTTTGGAAGAGAGAAAAAGGACTTTTTTTTTTTTGAGCCAGAGAAAAAGGACTTTGGGCATCATAAAGATTTTGAAAAGGAAACATTGATTGCTAAATAAATTTTTAGTCGTGACATATTGTTTAGTAGTTAGTAGTTGTTGACTATTGTAGATGCAAACCCTTTTTCTAACAGGTTCACTGTAATATTTTAGTATAAAAAAATTTGATGTAGACTAAACAATATGATTGTTGTTTGAAACTAAACTTTGCAAACAATTTCCAAGGAAAAAATTTCGGAACAAATGAGGAGGAACTATGCTCGTGTAATCTTATTTCGTAAGTTTTCTTTAGAGGAATTATTAGTCCATGACACTAGGGGGTTACGGGGACTACATAATGTGTTAGAACTATCACACAAATTTTCAAAAACTTTCTCTCTATAGTATCATTTTAAAAATGTTAGGAACTTCGCAACTATTATTAGGACAGTCAAAGACAGTTGTGACATGTATAGTCTATTTTTCAAGACTATCAAAATTTTAGAAATTCTAACAATATTAATGATTGCTAAAAAAATTGGCCGTCATGATAAAGTCAATTTTTTAGAACTGTCAAATTTTTAGTAGTTCTTACTATTTGTCATGACTATCAAAATTTTGACAGTGTTACTTCATTCCCAACGGGACTGTCCTGATTTTTGATTGAAACCCTAATAATAGGGTTCAAAATTTCAAAAATAGTTCTAATCTGGACTATAGATTACTTAACCATAAAATTTAAGAATCAACAATAAAAAAAATCCAAACAATTGATGTGTTTGTCCTCCTGTATTTGAAAAATCCTAAAACCTACAAAATTAATTTCAAATTATGGTGATTTATCTTGCTTGATGTGTGTCATATTTGATTAGGATTTTGCAAGAAGAAGTGGAAAGAACAAAGTAGTTAGAGAAAGAGGGAGAGGAAGAGGAAAGAACAAAGTAGCTAGAGGAAGAGGGAGAAGAAGAGGAAAGAAGAGAATTATGTTTGTGTATTTTTCCCTAACAATTTCTCAACTTAAGTGTGTTGTCCCCTAACCAGTAATGGCCTCTATCACATTTTATAGTATAACTACTTTTAACTCAAGGCAAATTATGTTATAACTCTATCCATGTACAATCCCAAAATTAAACTTACAAAGACATAAATTACAATCTATTACACACTCAACCTAAGTGCTACGTCCATGGGTTGTGGCCTAGTGGTAGCAAGGAGGCCCCATGCTGAAGGTGCAGGTTCGAATCCCCCCTTGATATTTGTCAAGGCAGAGAAAAGAACACATCAAAAAAAGAAAAAAAAAAACTAAATACTATAAAAGTTGAAGTCATCGGCTCCGACTTTCTATTCTTACTTCTCATCTCCTCCATGCTATAGAACAAAACAGTCTTCTTATATTCATCTTCCATACCTAGCAAATAAATACTGACTTTTCAATGACATATAATGCTTTTGAGAATTTAGTATAAATGTTTAATTTTCTAAAATATATTAGTACAATTTTAATTTTTAATTTAGTTTAAACAAATACTAGTGTGTATAAATTTTTTTAATTTTAAATTTTAATTTACTTTAAGAAAATTGTGGGCAAATTTCTTAGAAAGTATGTCAATAACATAAGCACATATTATGATAAGTATTTTTAGAAAATATGCCAATAATATAAGTGCATATTATGACAATCCGGCTCTGGCTATACCAAGCAAGCAAGGAGTTGGATTATGGATGTCAAATTCAAGTGGAATAAAGTACATTTAGAATTTGAAAATTCATGATTTGAATTTGAATTTAAATTTTGGATTCTCAAATCCAAATCCAAATTCAAATTTATTTTACCAAACAAGTCCTAAATGTGAAGTAGGTGTGAAATGAAGCGAAGTGGGGTGGGGTGGGGTGGGGTGGGGGGTTGAATGCCCACTTCACATCAAATTTGGGTGGGGGACTTCAGTTCCAATATTGTTTGGGTTATGGAAAAATAAAATGCAAAGGACTCCCCATTGATGTGGACGAATTGATGTTTTACTTTTTTATATAAAAAAATTTATTTATATAACTAATCATTAAATTAAACTAGTCACTATCATTTTTTTTTTACTAAACAATAATGATCAAAAATTAATTAATATTTTAGATATATTTGTTTATTCTTAATTAGTGTTAGTTATTAGTATAATAAAATATTTATATTAATTTTTTATTTAGTTTTGGATTTATATTGTATGATCCCGGTAAATTAGGACGCGATTGACATAAGATATATTTTGTTGTGTCCATGGGATGTCATATATGTAATGTTCAATTTTTTATACGTGTCTGATACGAGAAATAATTTTGGATGTGTCTGTTCTATCTAAATTTGAACTTAATATGTTTGGATGATCTAATTATTAGTAATTAATTAATTAACAAGTAATTAATTAGAATAGTTAGTAATTAGTTAACAAATTAGTAATTAAGTAATATGTACTAATAAGATAACTTACTTATTTTATTATATAATTAGGATAGTTAATTATCATATAATTAGGATAATTAATTATTATTTTAATTTATTAAACTGATTATTTAATTTACTAAATTGTTATGTAAATTAATTATAATTTGTTACTATTAAAATATACTATTTCACTTGTCACTTTTCACTTTTCTAGCGCAACCAAACAAATTTGTCCCATACTAGAGGGACAAGAAAGTGGAATGGATTTGTATATAAATTTCATCATTGAAAGTACAAATGCAAATATGTTTACACTTAGGGTGCGTTTGATTGCAAGGTGGAAAATATGTGGAAAAGAAATTAATTTCATGGAATTATTTTCCTAGGAAAAAAATTTTATGGAATTTAAAAAAATTTCCATGGAAAACTTAATTTAGGTGTTTGATTGCCATTATTTTCCACGGAAAATAGTTATTTTCCATGGAAAATGACATTTTCCTATGGGTTGGACAAGTTTCATTTTCCACCATTTTAGATGAAAATATGGAAAATGATAGTTTTTTGGAAAATAATTCCATGGAAATTTTAAGCTATCAAACACTACAATGGGTGGAAAATTTGTGATGGAAATATTTTCCATGGAAAAAAAGCCCAATCAAACACAGCCTATGCGTTTGATTGCAAGGTGGAAAATATGTGGAAAAGAAATTAATTCAATGGAATTATTTTCCTAGGAAAAAAATTCCATGGAATTTTAAAAAATTTTCATGGAAAACTTAATTTGGGTGTTTGATTGCCATTATTTTCTACGGAAAATAGTTATTTTCCATGAAAAATGATATTTTCCTATGGATTGGACAAGTTTCATTTTCCACTATTTTAGATGAAAATATGGAAAATGACAGTTTTTTGGAAAATAATTCCATGAAAAATATATGCTATCAAACACTACAATTGGTGGAAAATTTGTGGTGGAAATATTTTCCATGGAAAAAAAGCCCAATCAAACACAGCCGTACAGTTTACCAAACAGGTCTTTAATGTTTTTAGCTTCTCATTTGACATTCACATTTCTGTCTTTTTTTTGTTGGGTCAACGCAAATACAGTGTTGATAATTTTTTCGTGACCAATATCTCACATGAATAGTTCTATATCTCATTAAATCTTTCTATTTACATCAGGTATTATGGGAAGTCACTATATATTAGGACTACGAAATTTAAATTCAGATAGAACCCATATTTGTTGGTTAGTCCAACTCGCTAACACAATACACATCCATTCTAAACCATCAGTTGTTCTACAGTCCCACATAAAAGGATATCAAGATAACATCAAGGTGTGAATTGGGTCGAGCAGTCCAGAACCCGACTTGGACCCGATTCGGTCAAATCCTAGCTGGACCAGCCTGAGCCTGTTAACGGGTCGACCTGGTCCGACCCATATTCCCTCCGGGTTCAATCTAGATTCAGCCGACCGACAAAAAAGTCCGCAATAATGCTAAGTCTACTACCAAATTCTTACAACCCTTTTACAACAACTCACCCATGTGCTGACATGTGGGCCATGGCCCACATGTCAGCAATGGGTGAAGGTTGTAAGAAGATTGTAAGCATTTGGTTGTAACTGTAGCATTATCCGAGCAAAAAACAGGTACGAACCGGATTTTCCTCCTCCGACCCGCTCATCCTGGACAGGTCAGTGGCCCGAAGAAAGCACGGTCAGGCTCTACCGAAAACCGGTACATCACCCATCCAGGGACCCACAGAAACTATTATTTGGAGAGTAATTTACCAGAAACATACGCCAATATATTTGTTATTAAAACGTTGGAGGATATTTGATAAAAACAAATCTTTCCAACAGCCATAATACCCCAAAATTATATCCCTTTTAACACTTTTAAAGTGTATTTTGATCATTTTGGTAAAAATAACCAAAATTCTCCTGTAACAACTATATTCTAAGAATATTTCGGATAATTTGGCACCAATTTTTTTTATAAATAGGACATAATTCTTCAAAATTTACCACAACAAATTTTCTTTCATCTCTTCTAATACTTACAGGTAGACGAGCAAGCTAGTGAAGTAGCAACTTTCTGAAGGCTGAAGTACAAGAAAAATCGCAACGTTTGAGAAATTTGGAGACTTCAACTTAATCGACCACCAAAAAGCTGCAATAAATCTACATTCGACTTTAGAAAAAATTAAGTTGAAGTTTAAGTATTTTTTATTATTATAAAATTAGTTAATTTTAATATTAAAATTTCAGTAATTAAATTTCTTCCCTATTTTTTATTATTTAGTTTGAAAAAAAAATCCCTCTATTACTATTTTTTTAATTTGTTTTTTAATGTATGGCTCATAATGATGCTACCAGTTCTAACCATTCCTATCAAGATATTTCATAACAGTGCTACAATTATTGTAATAATTTTGATAAGAATTGTTAAGATAATAACCAGGTAGAAGATTTTGTGCCACCGACACAAATGTTACCTCCATAAATTAGAAGTATTAATAGTAATATTTCAGCTAGGAAAAAATTGATGTTATGAAATTCTTTTTACAAAACTATTTGTCATTGATAATGAGGAAAAAGAAGTTTTAGATTCGAAAGATAAAAAAACCAATACCTAGAGATGCATAATGCAAGAAAAAGAAAGAAAAAGAATCTTTAAATGGAAAAAATGACGGCACATCAACTTTGAAAAGACACTATCAAAGATGTTTTGGCAAGGACACATTAAATCTTAGACACACAATTAAGCACTGGTCCTCAAGGATCTTTGTCACGACCAGATCCCAAATTATTGGGTCGAACCGGATCATGCCCAGCCTGCACCGTTGTGAGACGGCGGCAGTAAGCTGTTCTATATGCAGGTATTCACAACAGCATTTATATATTTGTCACAACTTGAATATACGAAAATTTTTAAAACTTTTAATATTCAACAAAGAGAAGTACAACTGGAAATGAAAGTACTGAAATAAAGTACTGAATTCAAATCAACAAACTCCAATACAATAAAACTAGATAACTGGAAAGCAACTAGCTAGACGGTCAGCTCATCAGCCTCTGGTTCTGCGTCCTCCAAGGAGGACTCTGGCAACATCACAGGATATAATACCGGGTCATAGTAGCTATTGAACAATAGTTCAGCATCATCAACATCACCTATGGGGGGGATCCAGTCAAGAAAGGAGCAAGTACGAGTACATAATCCGACATTCTAAATAATAATGGAAAGATGCAATTTTAAACAGTTGAAATACTTTGAACAATATTTTCCAGCAATTTTCAGCAATTCAATATTTGAAACAATGTGATTTGAATAGGTAACGTCTATGACCGGCTTGAGTTGTACAATAGCATCCTAGCGATGCGATACGACATATCCCCGTGTGTAAGAGGGGTAAGTTCGCACAATAATGCAATATGAGAATTTGGTCATAAACGCTATACTACTCCCCCAATATTCCCACAATCAATAATTGAACTCAAGGAGAGAGTTCCGTGTAGCAATGTGGTTTAAGCATGCAATCATGACAATTACTAAATAAAATACAAGAAAACATAACCGTAACTTGCCTTTGTTTTAATGACTGGAATATGATGTCGGTACCGGGATGAAGTCAAATACGTCCTCGAAACCCTACAGTTGAGAATCCTGACTTAGTAACATAGATGAGTCAGAACTAGGTGTGCTAGTTACAATTTCTAAAAGGAGATCCTAGTCAAGTTTTAAGTATTTTAATTAAACTACCAAAATCCGTCTATCACGAGCTATAATTTTTATCAATTAACGGAGTGAACTGATTTACTGATTAATTGGAAAAAATCACATTTTTCGATTATTTCGCAAAACTTTGTATTTTTATAATATATATAAAACTAAGTGGTCTTTTAAGTGATAAAACATGAAGTAGTTAATGTAATGCCTATTGTTCGTATTACGTATTTTGGAATACGTGTACGTAATCTGACTCGTATTGCTTGACTCCTGGCTTGGTTCGGCTTGTTTGGGTTGGCTTGGTTCGGCTTGGGTTACTTATTGGTTCATCATGAACCAAGGGGGAGAACCCTTACCTACCACCCCCATCCCCATTTATTAGCCCAACTCTTTCTCTCTCCTCATTCACTCTTCTTTTTCCTCACCATTACTCTCCACCTACACCCAAGAGCCCTAGGCAAGTGCAATTTTGCTTCATGATGGATCTCAAGTTTTATTGTTCTATTCTCTTCTTTACATGATTATAAGCCTCTTTAGAACTTGGAGTTTTTAATTTTGATGGATAGATTCTTCTAGATCTACTTTATAACTTTTAGTTCATGGAGTTTTCTTGGTTTTGATCTACTAAAACTTGTTATTTTCGAAAACTAATAGTTCCATGAGCAAGAGCACAAAATTTCGTGTGAATTTGGTTTTTGATTCACCTCATTTCGAGTTAAAATGAAGTTTTTATGGCCAAAACAAGTTTTCTGGATTTTGTATGTCGGCTGAGTAAGATTTTACGCTAGGGACCCTGGAATTGCGTATTTTACGCTGGATATCATCCAGAATGTAAGATTTTACGCTAGAGACCCTGAAATTGCGTATTTTACGCTGGATGTCATCCAGAATGTAAGATTTTACGCTAGGGACCCTGGAATTGCGTATTTTACGCTGGATTGTATCTAGAATGTAAAATTTTACGCTGGAAACCCTGAAATTGCGTATTTTATGCTGGATTGTATCCAGAATGTAAAATTTTACGCTAAAAATCCTGAAATTGCGTATTTTACGCTGGATTGTATCCAGAATGTGAAATTTTACGCTGGGAACCCTAAAATTGCATATTTTACGCTAGATATCATCCAGAATGTAATATTTTACGCAGGAAACCCTGAAATTGTGTATTTTATGCTGAATGGTACCCAGAATATAAAATTTTATGCTGGAACCCTCCCTTTTTACATATTTTACGCAGAATTAAATTTTTGGCATAAAAAGTGCACAGAATGACTGTTTTTTTGCCAAGTTTAGCTATTTTCTAGCCAGAATTTCGAAAAACTTAAAACATGAAAGTTTTAGATCTTTGTCTTGCCTTTCCGAATATCTCTGGAGCACCCCATTTTGAGTTCGTATGTGGAAGTTATTCCCCGTCTCCCTGAGCCGCATGATTCCTCTACAACTCTTGCACCCTGTTTATATTTAGTTATTGCATACACGCTTATACCAGGTTAAATATAAATTTTAAATAATGACATGACATGATAGTGATCCGTCGTGGCGCACTCTTGACAGTGTATTTGACATGATATATATCTCGAATGCTGTTGCGACGGCTAGCATGTCATGGCAGAATTGAATGGCCTGGACACCGTAGGTGAATGTGTTTGTACTAAATGAACCGGTAATGTTTGTATCATGTCTAAGGCAGGGATCCCTGAGTACCACGGTCAGGGATACCTACAGTAATTGACTAAGGCTAATAAACTAGAATAATTCAGTAGACATGAAGAGATTCTCAGCTACAGGCAATCCCGTTATCTGGGCGCATTAAGTGGACTTGTTGTAGGCCTCAAAAATGAAAGTCACGCTGAGTTGATCAGAACAAGTCACACAGAGTGATCCAAGAAGCAGCACAAAAGATACGCTAAGTTCTGCCTGGCCATCTCCTTTAGAAGTCACGCAGAGACAGCTCAGCCATACGTCAGAATCATAATGACTGACAACACAGCAGTCGAGAAACGTCTCCTCGTATGCCACGTATGCACAGAACTCGAGAGATCATCGCCGTCTTTTGCATGATTTTTGAAATCTTCCTTAGCAAGACTCACTCTTCACCAAGTTGGCGTGACTTTGGGTCTTATCTTCATTTAATGCGGCTGACAATATAATCAATGTCAGAGATTTTGTGTCATACGAAGCGTGCCAAATCAAGACAGCTGGCGGTTTGCGTGGATTCTGAACCTTCTCCTTCCTCAAGTTTGCGTGGATTTTTGAGTTATTCTTCTCAAAGCCTGCGTGAATTCTGAAGTATTCTTCTTCAAAGCTTGCGTGGATTTCGCCTTCAACGAGTCTGCGTCAACGAAACTGTGTGAATTTTTGCCTTCAGCAAGACAGCGTGGATTTCATTTCAACTGGAGTACGTGGCAGCCATGCCACCGATCTCTCTCTCGCGTGCCCAGTAACTTGCACACGACCCATGCACTAATGCCATGTGTCCAACAGTTACGGGCCACGTCCAGTAACTACTCACTAATCCTGCGTGTATTTAGAGTCTGCGTGACTTTTCAAATGCACCAGTGGTGAGGTAGTTATCTTTTCAGTTACTGTTTTAACTCTATAAATAGAGTTCTTTTTCTCATTCATTGTACAGATACATTGATATCTACTGTCAAAATTTTAAGAGCTTTTCTTCTTCGTATAGTCCAAAGGATAAAGCGATCGTCTTCTAGATCGGATTCCTACAGTTGTAATTTTCCCAGATACAAAATAAATAAAGTGAATTTATTTATGGAAAATAAATTGGCGACTCTGCTGGGGAAAACCATCTCCTCTTCTGAGATGGTAACAACTCAATGCGATACTTCGTCTATCGGCTCGACGAAGAAGGTGATGACGATCAAATTCGATCAACTCGCCTATGAAGAAATGCAGCGGGCTAAGGGTGGCAAGCCCATTCCAGCCTCCATTATCACTGCCAAGTCGAAGGGACACTCTATCTATGTCCCTAAGAATCAGTTGGCAGTCAATGGTGAAGTCTCTGCCACAGTGTCTACTCCTAACACTGGCAAGAACTCCATTGCAAGCACGCACACTCTTGTGCGCTCGAAGATGACAGTAACTAAAAGTCACGTTGACAGTACTGGCTCCTTAGCCGAATCTGTTCCAGCGTGCAAATTCAATTCTAAAAGTCACGCTGACAGTACTGGCTCTTTAGTCGAATCTGTTCCAGTGTGCAAATTCAATTCTAAAAGTCACGCTGACAGTACTGGCTCTTTAGCCAAATCTGTTCCAGTGTGCAAATTCAACTCTAAAAGTCACGCTGATAGTACTGGCTCCTTAGCCAAATCTATTCCAGTGTGCAACCCCACATTCAAAAGTCACGCTGACAGTACTGGCTCCTTAGCCAAATCTGTTTCAGCGTGTAATTCTAAAATCAAAAGTCACGCTAACAGCTCTGGTTCTTTAACCAAGTCTGTTTCAGCGTGTATTTCATCAGAGAAGAATAACTCCTTAGTTATCTCTTCTTCTTCACCGAGTTCTACTAGAACTGGGGGTGGTCTTCCATACAAAGTCCCTTCGAAAAGGAATAACTCTTTAGTTGTTTCTTCTGCTCCTGTAGTTTTTACTCCAGGAACAGCTTTGACTGATACTTTTGTTAGTCAAAGGAAAGGAGATGGTCTTTTGACTACTCTTCCTTCTGGACATTCTATGTCTCAACATCTGAATGAGTCTAAGAAAAAACATTCTTTAATGTCTTCTTCTTTGATTTCTTCAAATTGGGCACAGAATCTGTCCATTAAAGAGGGTCTGTTACCAACTCCTAATCAAGGGAGTGGTTTAACTCTTCCTTCTCTGCAAATATCCAGATCAATGGAAGGAAAACTCCATGTTTCCAAAATTAATATGTTACCTTCCACTGATTTAAGAACAAAACTCAGCACTTCTGGTGTTAAGAAACCATACCAATTGGATATGAAGATAAAAGATCCAGATGCAGAGTATGCAAGAAATTATGAGGCTCACATTAATCAATCTTTGTATAATCAAGAGCCATCAAGACCCAAGAACAGGAAGTATACTCCTCAATCTTCACAAACAGATTTACGGGAATATCTTCAACAGAAGAGAAGGAGTAATTCTATATCAAAGGAACATGCTGAATGTGACTTCTATCCAAGAGTCATAATTCAGTGCAGATGTGAATCAACAGTTCAAGACCATGGTGATCATACTGAATGTGACTTCCAGCCAAGAGTCACAATGCAATACAGATGTCAAAATAAACGACAGTCTATCTTTAATAGGATTCAGTATAAACCTATGCCTGATGAGGATGAGCCTTTGTTTGCCTCTGTCAACATGACTTCTCGGGACACCGGAGGTAGAGTTGATAGTCCAGATGGAGTATATAAAAACACCAGAGCAAGAGTCCTGGCTTCTAGTCAAAGAAATTTGATCCCTGAAATTGATTCTGAATTTCTTGGAGAATCTAACTTCCCACCTCTTCCTACTGGGGGTAATTCTCCTATAGTTGACTTTGATACACGAAGCAATGATTCAGAGCATACAACATCTACTAGTTCATCAATAATCCCTCATACAGTCACGACTTACATGGTTGATGGGAATACTGATGAACCCTCTTCTTCCCTGACTCCTCAAGATCAAAGAATTGCTTCTTTGGAACAGCAAATGAAATCTATGACTGATACAATGAAGTCAATGTATGAACTCATGACAGCTCAGTTGCAAAATCGACAGACTGTATCAGATGCCATACCAGTTGATACTGATATAAGTCCAGTACAAGTTCCTCCAGCAGTACAATCCAATACTCCTGGACCTGCTCAACCAAATCCTAGTCTCTCTGGAGCTGGGGGTAGTGCTTACAATGCTGTTCCTCCTCCTAACTATTCTCTACAAGCCACAACTCCACAATCTTCGGGAGTTGTCTCTGAAGAATTGAAAAATCTCAAAACTCAATTCGAGGCATTCAAACAGAAGGATGGTTTACAAAGGTTAGGCATCAAGCAGCCTTATCCGATAGAATGGAAGCAAGTATCATATCCTCCTAAAATACAAGCCTCCTACTATCTCATTCTATGATGGAACCACTTCTCCAAATCAGTTTATCAATCACTTTGAAGTAATGACTGATCAATTACAACCAAGTGATGCCCTCCTTACTCGGGTATTTATTGGATGTCTCAAGGGAACGGCTTATGAATGGTATAGAAGTCTCCCAGATGGGAGTATTACCTCATTTGCTGGTTTCAAACAGATATTTCTTGCAAGGTTCTATGAAGGGCTTAATGACATGACTATGTCTGCTCTTATTAGAATCAAGCAGAAAAATAATAAATCTACAGAGGAATACATTGAACGGTTTCGAAGAGAAGCTCTGAAGATGCCTCTTGGAACTCCTGATGCTGTCACCATTGACACGTGCAAATCAAACTTGTTGCCAATCATCAGTATGTGGACAGGGTCCACTCAATTTCAAGATTGGCCTTCCTTCATAGTCAGTGCTAAAGCTGCAGAAATCAGTGCTGAAATCTTCAAAGGTTTAGGAGTGCAGATGACTCCTAAAGAAACAGGACAAGGAGCTAACAATAAAAATAATGCTCGCAAAGGAAAAGAAACTCTAAAAGTTAATCTTCAGAGCAAAGATGCATCGAATGTTCAAACTCCTGCCTCTACAACTTAACAATCAAGAACACCTCGTCCCAGAGAAGAATATTCTTTTGATGACGATGATGTCCTTGGTATCTTTGAATGTCTGCTGAAAGGTAATAAAATACAATTACCAGAGATCAAGAAACCTGATGAAGCTGGTAAAACAGATCATCCTAAATACTGTCCATATCACAGAATGCTGGGTCATACAATTCGTACATGTTATGTATTGAAAGGAAAGATCCAAGAAATGATTAAATCTGGAGCTATCTCTCTTACTCCAAAAGAGAAGACCGTCACCTCCAACGTCGTCTCTATGTAATTTGGAAATTTCCCTCCTCAACTCCTTGAAAGTGGGATTATTCCTATTCCCAAGGCAACTCTTGACATAGTGAATCTTCCTCCTCCACAGTTTGAAGGATTAGTGCCAATCACTTTGGAAACAGGAGAAATCATGTGGATCCATCCTGATCTAGTGGCAGATTTTGAATCGCCTTCTCCTCAAAAGATTTCTTCTCAAAAATCCAAGAAGGCTGGAAAGATCAAGTCATGTCATATGACTTCTCTTGGGTCTACTTCTGACACAGAGCCAAAAGATAAAGAAGAAGCACTTGTTAGTGCTACTCGAACGGGGAAACCTTACCTAAAGGATTATTCTAAAAATCCTGAAGATTCTACTGATATCCCTTCAGATGCTAAAGATGCTCCTAATGTTCCTCCCGAGGAAGAACCATCTACTGAACCTGTTCCTCCCAAGCCTACGGCTCTGGAGAAAGGCAAACAACAGGCTCGGTTTGATAAGCCAATCAAGAAGTCTTCCCCTCTTGGACTTCAGAAGCCTTACAACTTCGACATTTTGGCTCAGCTTGCTAATACTTCCGCTAGAATGTCCCTTTTTGAACTTCTACGTCTTTCCAAAGAGACTCGGAAGACGTTAAGTGAAGCACTTCTACAAGCTGACTCTTGTCTTGCACAATTGAAGAAGCCGGATGCGGAACCTGCCACTTGCTTACATTGCAACAGTGTACTGGAGATTATCCCAAATATCACCTTTACACAAGACGACATGTTACTGGAGGATAATCGACATGACCGACCTCTCTACTACACTGGTTATATTGATACGATGAAGATAGATCGTATTCTCATTGACCCAGGGTCTGCTATAAGCATAATGCCAAAGAGTTTGTTGGATGAACTAAAAATTCCTCTTCACAAACTCTCCAAGACGGTTACTACTATCTTGGGATTCAATCAAAGCCGAAGTGAGCCTTTGGAAAAGATTCATCTGAAGCTTTAGATAGGTGATTTCAGATCTAAAGTCACTTTCTATGTGATCGAGATCGCGGGATCCTATAATCTTCTTCTGGGGAGGCCCTTTCTTCATGAAAATAATGTGGTGCCCTCTACTCTTCATCAATGTTTTAAGTACATTGATAGCAATGGAAGAGTACAAAAAGAAGTTGCTGATATAAATCCCTTCCATGGGGTTGAAGCTTATTTCAATGATTCTCGAATGTATAAAGAAGAATATACAAGAATCATACAAGCTATGGAGAAAGAAGATGCACAAAGTGAGACTTTAATAATCCCTGTTAAATGTCGAACTACTCAGCAACAATCTCCTAAACCCTCTGGAGAAGATTCTTTCATCATTCCAGTGAGTGGACGGATCTCTCCGTTACCTCAGTCATCTACTCAGAATACACTGATCATTCCTGTCAGTGGGCGTACTACAGTTCCTGTACCTTCACGAGATACTCTGCTAATTCCAGTTGGAGGGCGAACTACTCTTCCTACTCAAACTTCAAGGGAGCTCACCTCTTCTGAGCCATTTGTTATCGATCTTAATCGAAACAAAGCTTCTTCTTCTTCTCCTTTAGTCATTGACTTGGCTAAAATCTCTAAGGCTCAACCTTCTCCCAATGTAAATATTGCTGCTTTTACATTTAATGAAAAGTCTCCACCTTTGCAGTACGTTGATGTGTGTAATTATGTTCATAGTTATTTACATCTGTTAGATGACTTGAACACAATAACCATAGGAGTTGTACAGACTGTTCATACAGATGTATCTCTAGAACCTGTACAATCTTCATACTTTCTAGTTCCCAGCAGAAAGCCAGGAGACATTCCAATATTCTTCTACAAAGGGCCTCAAAATCCTTCTGATCTTGAAGATGATGACAAAAATGATGATACTGGAAGATTACAACTACGTCGTTATAGTCAGCAATCTAGAGACATCATCAAAAATATGGGCTATGACTTCAGGACTGGCCTTAATAATGGAAAAGGAAGAAAAATGCATGTCCGAATTCCTCCTTTGAAATATGGAAGGACGAAATACGGATTGGGTTATACTGCTCCTACTCCTTTCATCAACATTATCCATGAAGATCTTGAGTTTGACGAAGATAAGAGATCTGATTCTTCTAGTACCACTTCTTAGGATTCCGATACGAGTATCGGTGACTTCTACTGCAACCTTCTGTCTTCCAATATGGTTTCCATTGACCATTCTGAAGAAAGTGATGAAGACGAGGAAGAGTTTGAAATCTCACCTGAATCAGAACAGTGGGCCCAAAGATTAGATAATCAATAGGAGTTCCGTTTCGAGCAAAAAGAACCTCCGACTGAAGATAAACTTGTTCAAATAGATGTTGGTGAAGAGGGGTCTCCCAAACCAATATTCATCAGTGAAAGTCTTTCAGAAACTGATAAGAAAGACATGATCAAACTCATTCGTGAATACATTAATGTCTTTGCTTGGAGTTATGAAGATATGCCAGGTCTTGATCCACAGATTGCAACTCACAAGCTCAACATCTTGCCGAATGCTAAACCGGTCAAACAACAACAGCGACGATTTCGTCCGGACATCATGGATGCAATTGAAGCTGAAGTCAATAAACTTATTACATCTGGGTTTATTAGAGAGGAACAACATCCCGATTGGGTGGCTAATATTGTTCCTGTTCTTAAAAAGACTGGCAAGATCAGAGTATGCACAGACTTTCGCGATCTCAATGCGGCATGTCCTAAAGACGAATTCCCTCTACCAATCACTGATGTCATGGTTGATAATACCTGTGGATTTGAACGAATGTCATTCATGGACGGGTATTCTGGGTATAATCAGATCAAAATGTTCCCAGAAGACGAGAAGCACACTTCTTTCAGAACGCCGATTGGTACATACTGTTATACAGTTATGCCATTCGGTCTCAAGAATGCAGGAGCAACTTATCAACGAGCTATGAGTACTATATTCCGTGAACATTTGCGAAAAACAGTCGAATGCTATGTTGATGATATTGCAGTCAAAAGTCGACAAAAGGAGGATCATATCCAAGATTTGAAGACTATATTTGATCTAATGCGTAAGCATCAATTAAAGATGAACCCTACTAAGTCCTTCTTAGGCGTCTCTAGTGGTAAATTTCTCGGCTTCGTCATTACCTCTAAAGGTATACACGTGGATCCCGAGAAGATCAAAGCCATCCAAGAGATGCGTCCTCCACGCACCTTAAAAGAGCTACGAGGATTTCAAGGAAGAATTGCTTATATCAGGAGATTTATCTCTAATTTATCAGGACGCTGCAGACCATTCAACAAACTTATGAAGAAAGGTGTCTCTTTTGTCTGGAATGATGAATGTCAGAAAGCATTCGATGATATAAAACAATATCTGATGAGCCCTCCAGTATTGGTACCTCCCGTCTCAGGAATACCGTTCCTCCTCTATACTCGAGCAATGAGTCATTCATTGGGTGCATTACTCGCTCAAAAGAATCAAAATGGCCATGAACAAGCCATTTATTATCTCAGCCGCACTATGACCGGAGCTGAACCTCGATATTCACCAGTTAAAAAAGAATGTCTAGCCTTAATGTTTGCTGTCCAAAAGATACGTCATTATATCATTGGTCAGACTATTCATGTCATCTCCAGGATCAATCCTATACGGATCATGATGAAGAAACCCAGTGTTTTGAATTCTCGATTGGCTAACTGGGGAATCCTACTTGCTCAGTATGATATGCACTATATTCCTCAGAAATCAGTCAAGGGACAAGCTTTAGCTGATTTTCTGGCTGCTCACTCAATTCCAGAAAATTCAAAACTCTATGATGAAATCCCAGATGAAGTCCTAGATTCGAATCAAATTGCTGAAGAAGATCCTACTTGGCGTCTATTCTTTGATGGAGCGTCAAGAATTGGTCCTAATGGCGATATTGTTGCTGGAGTTGGAATTGTTCTTGTATCGCCAGAAGGTCTTGCCATCCAAAGAGCTTATTCTCTCGATCAGCCGTGTTCAAACAATGTAGCTGAGTACAACGCATTGCTTATTGGTCTTCAACTCGCTAAACATCTGAATATTCAACATTTGGAGGCGTATGGAGACTCTAAACTTATTGTCAATCAGATCAGGGGTACTTATGAAGTTCGCCATCAAGATCTGGTTCCTTATCATAGAGTGGCCATATCTATGGCCTCATCATTTAAGGAATTCTTCATTGAACATGTTAGGCGAGCATGTAACACAGAAGCTGATGCCCTTGCTAATCTTGCAGCGGTGCTGGCTATCCCAATCAGACGGCAACAAATGATTGTTGTTCATAGTTGAGAATTATTTCATCTTAAAAATAACCTGACTCTAGGACTTCCAGTTGACATTGAAGAATCAACATCTCATGACGTCAACACAACAAGAGGATTTGGATTTAGTCGTAAATCGATATCATCTTTATCCGATTCCAGCATGGAATTCATCTTCAGTAACTCGACTGAGAATCAGAATACGGATAAAGATTGGAGACTTCCTTTTTTAGATCTTGTATTGTATGATATTCTTCTAGACGATCCAAGTGAGGCAACATCTATCAGACGACGATCACTCAGATTTTATTACAATCATACAACAAAGACCTTATATCGTCGAGCTTATGATGGTTTACTCCTTCGGTGCATTGCCGGTGATGAAGCCCAACAAGTTATTCGTGAAGCACATGATGGAATTTGTGGAGCGCATCAACCTGGGCCAAAATTTCAAGACCGTATTCGACGGATGGATTATTATTGGCCAACTATGGTATCAGATGCCATTGAATATGCAAGGAAATGCAAAGCTTGCCAAATCCATACAGATTTTATACATCAACCTTCGGAATTTCTACATCCGACGGCAGCATCATGGCCCTTCGAAGCTTGGGGCATGGACATTGTCGGCCCGATCAATCCTCCATCATCTAAAGGTCATCGGTTCATTCTCGCAATAACCGATTACTTCTCCAAATGGGCTGAAGCTATTCCTTTATCTGAAGTTAAGACGTCTAATGTCATCAGCTTTATTAAGCACCATGTCATCTACAGATTTGGTGTTCCTCGACGCATTGTTCATGATAACGGACCACAGTTCGTCAGCCAGAAATTTACTCGATTCTGTGACGATCACCGGATCAATAATGTTGCTTCTACCGCATATAATCCAGCAGCTAACGGATTGGCAGAAGCTTTCAACAAGACTATCATCAAACTCCTAAAGAAGTTTGTCTCCACTAACAAACGTAATTGGAGTGACAAGCTCGGGGAATGCTTGTGGGCTTATCGCACTACAGTCCGTAATGCTACTAAGTGTACACCTTTCTCTCTGGTGTATGGATCTGAGGCTGTTCTCCCATTAGAGATTCAAATTCCTTCTTTAAGGATAGCAATCGCTAATGAACTCACTGCCGAAAATAATGATCGTCTTCGACTTCAAGAATTGGAGGCTCTGGATGAAAAACGGTTATCTGCTCAACAGAATATTGAATTCTATCAAGCTAGAATTTCAAGGGCTTTTAACAAGAAAGTCAGAATTCGAACATTTCAGAAAGGAGAACGTGTGCTTACTGTCAGACGCCCGATGACTATGACACACATAAGTAAGGGCAAGTTTGATGCAAAATGGGAAGGTCCATTCATTGTCAATAAGATCTTTTCTAATGGGGCTTATCAACTCACTACTCTAGATGGTAAAGCCACTATGATGTCCATCAACGGCAAATTCTTGAAGAAGTACTACGTCTAATATTTCTATCAAAATTGTCCTCCCATCACTCTCCAGCTGTTTCATTGTTCTTTCCGAAGAATCATTCTGATATCTATTATCCCCAGTGGAGATAGGTATTCTACTTTGTATCGTTTTCTCAACAAATTTGATATCCAAAAAATCATGTCCACATTACCTCTGAATTTTCTATCTCAATATCATATTTATGAAAATGATATTTAGTCTTTCTGATCTCTGAGTCAAAAGATCAATGAATAAAGGCAAAAATATAAAAGTGGAAAGGATATATCGTAAACAAAGTTTCCTTAAACGGAGTTTATTTGAGACAAATCCCTCAAGAAGAAAAAAAAAGGTACATCATCATGGAAGATCACTATGATCCCTTTCATATTTGGGACGAGGACCACATACATAATCAGCAAAAGAATTGAATACATCTTTTTCTGACCGCACCAAGAATTGACAGGCAGCCAGCCTCATTGCTTCTTCTTCTTCGGTTTCTCCTGGTTCGACCAGGAAGTCCAGGATATCTTTTGGCGGCTTGGGAGTAGACGAGCTTTCGCCCATTTCCTTCTTCTGCGGAGGTGGATGTTCTTTAACACCTTCAGTAGCTTCAAGGGCGACTTCAGCCTTCTTTATGTTCTCTTCAGAAGACATTGTGGATAAAATGCGATCCTTCTATTCAAATATATGCTCTATTTATAGGCATATGGTTACAAGGATCGAAGGGACGTATTCTTTCCCGATACTCAGTTCATCCATTCATTTCTCATATTCATCCGACGTTTCACATGTTCATTAATACTTGACGGTTCGTCCGTTCATTTATTACATTCACTCGACAGTTCATCTGTTCATCATTTCTTAACGGTTCATCCGTTCATAATCTTCTATCAGTTCATTAAGTGGGGATTCGTTATTTATCATGTTTTCATAACCTCTGAATCAATTCCGAATCTGTTTACTCATTTGTCATATTTTGACCTCTGCATAGAAATCAATCTATTTTCTTTCGAGTTCCTATATATTATCATGTCCATAATACCT
Organism: Iris pallida; assembly: GCA_029216955.1. Taxonomy (NCBI): domain Eukaryota; kingdom Viridiplantae; phylum Streptophyta; class Magnoliopsida; order Asparagales; family Iridaceae; genus Iris; species Iris pallida. The sequence goes on from JANAVB010031820.1 coordinate 877,730, forward strand.
CTGATAATATCATATACTCTAAAACAGAAAAGATGATTTTATTATCTATCATGTCCACAATTCATCCACAAATACAAATCATTGAGCATAGAAGAATTGTCATTTTCATTCCCATTTCACCACAAAAAGTCTATTACATTTTCTTAGACTTTCCTACAAATCATAATGGAAATCTATTACAAATCTTGGATTTTTATTTTACACCACAACGATAACCTAATAGAGATCTATCTTCTTCTTTGGATCTTCTCCGTCGGACCTTCTCCGTCAGGTTCGTTGTTGGTTGTAATTCCTGACTATCTGGGTCTCAGTCACGACCAGATCAGCAGGAATCAAACTCTGGTCTTCTCTCTCAGACGAGAGAAGAACCACAGAGTATGGCAGCCCGACGGCGTGTTGCTGCCAATACAGCTCGTGGAGGAACGGCGGCACCTCAAGCAGACAGGAATGTATCCAACCTTGGGATACAATTCCTAGTTCTGCCGTCAAAGGAACTCTACTACCCGATTTCTCGGTAGTAGAGTTAACTCCACCATCCAACTCTCGTGCATAAAGGCTCTTCCTACCATCTAAGGAAGACCCTTCTATCCCACGAAGAGTTCTGAGTTGTCTGATTTACGCGTCAAAAGCGTATGAGCTCCCTGATGTAAATGTCAGAAGAACATTGTCCACAGCATCCATATCACCAATGCCAGTTCTGAAGAAGGTTTTCAGCCAAAATTCTGTAAGAAACAGTAAGGAAAAAATCAACCAACAGAAATTGGCCAAGCAAAGACAGACGCATTCTGTTCATTCCAGGAAGATAAATTTGTAAACAAAAAAATTCGATGCGTGTATATTGAACTTACCGCTAAGTTTGCTGCTAAGGATTGACAGACCCATGTCTGGTAGCATGCACAGAGATCTGACATCAGACAACATGGCTTTCCTATTTTCTTCTCACAGAAAATTCATTCTCAGAAGAGAGGAAGAAGAATGGGAAGATGAGTTTGTGTGGAGTTCATCCATCTATTTAAAGGGTCAAGTACAGGTCTATTCTTGGAAAAGATCCGCATAAATAGCGCTCGTAAATTGTGGAATAAGTGTCACGTGTACTTCGAGAGACAGTGCAATATTGGAAACAGTCAAAGTGTGCTAATTAATATTCTTCATTAAAAGGCACGCAGATCAAACACAAAAGTTGTACTTCATTCTTTAAACAGGCACTGATGGCCTTACAAAAAGACAAAACAGAAAAGTGCAACAAAAGCGTAGAAAGTTACGCCCTATTTTCCAGAGCGGCTAAGTTTGATGCCTAACTCCTCTACACTCTTAACTCCCAGGCGATGCAACAGAGTCTTGAGCATTTCACGCTTCTCCATAAGGCTCCGCCCATCAGAAGAAGACGAGCCATCCAATCCAAAGTAGCTCAAGAGATTCTTGGCTAACTGCGTGGAGTCGTCCTTGAGCTCGATGACGACAGGTTCGGGTTCTTTGCCCCCAAAAGTGGGGTCACCATGGGAACAAAAGCCCAACTTGCATGCTTCCTCTTCGGCTGCTTCCTTTGGGGTCATATTTTCGAGAGATGAAGTCAAAACTGAGAATCACTCCCTGTCTATATAACAGATCTCGTCGACAGTTCATATTCCACCATAAATTGGACGCAATCAGTCTCGGAGAACGAAGAGTCATTATGACATTTAATAAGTTCATTTGGATGTTTTCAAAGAACTTCGAAGTCTTTTCAACTTCCGAAAAATTTTGGAGTCATCTCAGCATGACTTTAACTCATTTCATCATCTCTATTTCAAAGTATTTCGAAATATTTTATCATTTTTCGAAAACTTTGAAGGGGGTTTTGTAGGCCTCAAAAATGAAAGTCACGCTGAGTTGATCAGAACAAGTCACACAGAGTGATCCAAGAAGCAGCACAAAAGATACGCTAAGTTCTGCCTGGCCATCTCCTTTAGAAGTCACGCAGAGATAGCTCAGCCATACGTCAGAATCATAATGACTGACAACACAGCAGTCGAGAAACGTCTCCTTGTATGCCACGTATACACAGAACTCGAGAGATCATCACCGTCTTTTGCGTGATTTTCGAAATCTTCCTTAGCAAGACTCACTCTTCACCAAGTTGGCGTGACTTTGGGTCTTATCTTCATTTAATGCGGCTGACAATATAATCAATGTCAGAGATTTTGTGTCAGACGAAGCGTGCCAAATCAAGACAGTTGGCGGTTTGCGTGGATTCTGAACCTTCTCCTTCCTCAAGTTTGCATGGATTTTTGAGTTATTCTTCTCAAAGCCTGCGTAAATTCTGAAGTATTCTTCTTCAAAGCTTGCGTGGATTTCGCCTTCAACGAGTCTGCGTCAACGAAACTGCGTAGATTTTTGCCTTCAGCAAGACAGCGTGGATTTTATTTCAACTGGAGTACGTGGCAGCCATGCCACCGATCTCTCTCTCGCGTGCCCAGTAACTTGCACACGACCCATACACTAATGCCATGTGTCCAACAGTTACGGGCCACGTCCAGTAACTACTCACTAACCCTGCGTGTATTTAGAGTCTGCGTGACTTTTCAAATGCACCAGTGGTGAGGTAGTTATCTTTTCAGTTACTGTTTTGACTCTATAAATAGAGTTCTTTTTCTCATTCATTGTACAGATACATTGATATCTACTGTCAAAATTTTGAGAGCTTTTCTTCTTTGCATAGTCCAAAGGATAAAGCGATCGTCTTCTAGATCGGATTCCTACAGTTGTAATTTTCCCAGATACAAAATAAATAAAGTGAATTTATTTATGGAAAACACTTGTAGCCTACCGATGAGTAGGACACATTTCTAGCACACAGTCATGTATTACATTCTCCATAAACGGACATTCGACCTGGATAACCGGATGGTCTGCAGGGCTTGTGGCTGTTGGGATGATCTCATTGCATCTTGCTAGTAACTAGGCCTGTGATAACCCTAGTTAGTTAAAAGTATCAAGCCGTACTCTTGATTGGCCATAATTGATTGGATGGAGTTTATCCCAGCTTAGTCTTGTCCCGATCCTGTACAAGATTGTGACACGACATGATTATTGATGCTTGCCTTAACAATAACGATCGGGGATCCAGTTCTGTTCAGGCGAAGGGTTACAACCCCGGTCCTTGTTTGGTTTAAGGGTTGTAACCTGGCTCCCGGAGCAGTTCTGTGTCCTCTCTTTGTTATTGTCTTATTGCAACCCCATGCCACGCTCGTCATGTTTTACCTTACTGCAACGACATGATTAATTCTTTATACTGGCCTTAACAATAAAGATCAGGGGTCCAGTTCTGTTCAGGCGAAGGGTTACAACCCCGGTCCTTATTTGGTTTAAGGGTTGTAACCTGGCTCCCGGAGCAGTTCTGTGTCCTCTCTTCGTTTATTGTCTTGTTACCTTACCATTAGTATTTGAGACGGGTTTCTATTCAGGTGAAGGGCTGCAACCCCGGTCCTTGTTTGGTTTAAGGGTTGCAGTCTGGCTGCTTGAATGGTTTCCTCGTACTCAATTTATTATTGTTATCTCTATTATTATTATGATCAGTTCTTTTATAAGCTCTCTTTAATTATTCTATTATGATATGCTGGTTTTAGTTCCTACGTGAAGCCTCCTTTGTGGCACTTGCTCTTTCTGGGGTCTGATCCAGCTAGTTTTGTATGGCCAGATATCGGAGCAGTCCCAGAGGATCTACCTAACCTCCAGCCAGAAGGTGACCACCAGGCGTAACTCTGGCAATGAGTGGGTTTCTTTTTGTCCTCCCACTTTATTGTAAAATTATTCTTTTGAGGCATTTAGCCGACGAGCACGTGTTAGCTCGATTGTACCTTTACTTATTGTCTGCTTACGGGCTGTAACATGATTGACAGATCCTAGGGTTGATCATGTATGACTTAACTCCTGCTAGTCTTGATATTTTGTATGACTAGCTTCATGATCATCCAATATATAATGTATGGGACGCCTTGCTATTATATATTTGGTGCTCTGACATCTTGTAACTATCATTGCTTGCTTGAAATTGAGACAATAGGCTTGTTCATAACCATAGGAGACTGTTGGCTTGTAGTTAAACCCTCATATATCTAGACAGCCGTGACCGTATAGCGAGGTGGGTTGCACTTCAATATACGTAGCTGGCTATGTACATTCCCGTTCTCCAGTATTCTGGTTCTCGGGCGTCACATGGTTTAAGTGGTGGCCCATGCAGGTCTTATGAATCAAGATGTGTGAGGGTTTATCGAATAGATGTCTCAATCAGCACGCGCCCTTGATCTCTACCCGTATCTTTTAATCCCTGAGATTCTCGACCTGATCACATGCTTGTATCGTTGATCTGTCTTGGTCCTTCCTTATTGTTCCCTATGTCGTCTTCTTCAGCGACATTGTTCATGGACCTGCCGATCAGCAAGACGAAGCACCTCCCGTGGACCAGCAGCAACCCGGAGATCAGGTCCAACATTCAGGGGTAGCCTCCAGAGTCATGCCTACCGGAGGAGAGCCACCAGTTCAGCCCGTCCAGCCTGCAGAGCCTGGTAATGGCACTTTGATGGGTCTCATCGGGTCACTATTAGCCTCCCAGGATCGTCGAGAAGATGCCTTGCACCAGGCGGTGTCAGACGCTTTGACCAGAGGAGGTCATCAGGGTAACAGCGCGGCCAACAGCTTCAAGCGCTTAAACCCTCCCTTCTTCGACGGCAGTAAAGATGCGATCGCTGCAGATGCATGGCTTTAGGACACAGAGGTGATCCTAGAAGCAGCCAGGACTCCAGAGAACGAGATGGTGGCCGTGGTGCGCCTGCAGTTACTAGATCTTGCCCGCAGCTGGTGGACAGCACAAGCCGATAGATTAGTGGCCCCTATTTTATAGGCAGTATTCAGGGAGAGATTCCAGACCAAGTATTTTGATGCTGTAGCTCGGTATGATCTACAGACGAGGTTCACCAATCTGAAGCAGATGGGTAGGACGGTCGATGGATATGCGACCGAGTTCTCCAGGTTTAGTCGGTTTGCTCCCACCTTGGTGGCGATCGAGTTTGATAGAGCCCAGCGATTCCAGCAGGGACTTCACTTGGAGATTTTATTGGCAGTAGAGCAGTTTGAGCATCAGACTTTTGATGCAGTATTGAGGGCAGCCCGGAGGCATGAGTATACCTTCCAAAGGATCATGGATAGGACCGGAGGTCGAAAGCGATCCTACAGCCAGATGAATCAGTCGTCAGCCCCAGTCCCGGCAGCCAGGGCTTTGACCATTGGAGCTCCGAGGCGGGCGACCTCAGTGACGTCGGTTCAGCATTCCACCCCGACGCACCCTCAGCAGCAGAAGCAGAAGCAGTCTTCCGCAGTGGGATGTTCACACTGCGGGAAGCCCGGGCATGTAGTATCTGAGTGTCGCAGAGCGCAGGGTTTGTGCTTGGTTTGTGGTGCCCCAGACCACAGGATTGGGAACTGCCCGAACAGGGGGAGTACATCGGCCTTCTCTAGTCCTTCAGTTAGAGGACCCGCACCAGTCCAGCAGCAGTAGCAGCAGCAGCTACAGTGCCCGTTCCCGAGGCCATTGCCGACGCAGGCCCAGGCATTCCAGCAGCAGAGACCGCCACAGTATGCCCAAGCTCAAGCCCTAATCCAGAGCAGGTAGAGAAATTTTCAGCAGAGGGGACCCGCACCCAGAGGGCATGGTCAAGTGCTGGCCTTGACCATGGGAGAGGAAGGAATAGCACCAGAAGAGGTAGTGGCAGGTACTATTCTCGTCAATACCTTTCCAGCTTCAGTATTATTTGATTCTGGTGCCTCGCATTCATTTATGTCTGCACGATTCGCGACACGGATAGGACTGGAACCCGAGTCATTATCAGTAAGGCTCAATATACTTACGGGTAACGGTCTTGTGGGAGTAGATAGAGTGTTTTCCTCGTGTCGGATCGTAGTTAGCGGTAGAGAGTTTTCCGCTAGGTTAATAGAATTCCCGATGGCCGATTATGATGTGGTCTTAGGGATGGATTGGTTGAGGGACCAGTATGCCAGGATAGATTGCCATATTGGCAGGGTTGCTTTTAGCATCCCAGGCAAGCCGGAGTTTTTCTTCTCCCGAGGCGAAGTTGAACATTCTCCTCCCGTATTGCGGATGGCAGTAGTAGCAGTGCAGTTGCCCCGGATCGTCGAAGAATTTTCAGATATTTTCCCAGAAGAGCTTCTAGGAATGCCGCCAGAGCGAGAGATCGAGTTCACCATAGACTTGATCCCCGGGACCGCACCTGTGTCAGAGAGAGTCTACAAGATGGCGCCGTCAGAATTGGAGATATTGTACAAAATGATTGAAGAACTCAGGATCAAGGGATTCATTCATGCTAGTGGATCGCCTTGGGGAGCCCCGATACTTCTTGTGAAAAAGAAGGACGGTACATCCAGATTATGTGTTGACTATCGTACCTTGAACTCAGTAACAATCAAGAACAGATATCCTCTCCCAAGGATAGATGACTTGTTTGATCAACTCAGAGGAGCAGCAGTATTCTCGAAGATAGATTTGCGGTCAGGGTACCACCAGGTCAGAGTCAGAGAGCAGGACATCCCGAAGACAGCTTTCAGATCCCGGTATGGACATTGGGAGTTTCTTGTTATGCCCTTTGGAGCAACCAATGCGTCGGCTGTGTTCATGGACCTCATGAATCGCATCTTCATGCCTTATTTGGATCAGTTCGTGATTGTGTTCATAGACGACATCCTGGTCTATAGCAAGAGTGAAGCGGAGCATGAGCAGCATCTCAGAGTTGTCCTCCAGATTCTTCGAAAGCACCAGTTGTATGCCAAGTTCAGTAAATGCGAGTTCTGGCTCGATCGTATTTCGTACTTAGGTCATATCATCACCAGAGGAGGAGTAGAAGTGGATCCCCAAAAGATCGTGGCTATCGAAACATGGCCAGTGTCCAGTACAGTTGCAGAAGTTCGCAGTTTTCTTGGATTGGCCGGCTACTACCGGCGATTTGTTTCGGACTTCGTTCGGATTTCAGCACCACTGACGCAGTTAACCCGCAAGGATGTGCAGTTTGCTTGGATATCAGAATGTCAGAATTCTTTTGAGAAGTTGAAGCGAGGCTTGATGACGGCACCCATTCTCACACTTCCAGATGGGACCGGAGGATTCTTAGTGTATTATGATGCTTCAGGCAGAGGTTTAGGATGTATTTTGAAGCAGCATGGGAAGGTAATAGCTTATGCGTCACGATAACTTCGTGATCATGAGAGGAATTACCCAACCCACGACTTGGAGCTGGCAGCTGTGGTGTTTGCGCTAAAGCTTTGGAGACACTACTTGTATGGAGATAGGGTGGAGATTTTCACCGATCATAAGAGCCTGAAGTATGTGTTCACTCAGAAGGATCTTAACATGCGTCAGAAGAGATGGCTAGAGCTGCTTGTGGATTATGATGTCAACCTGCAGTACCATCCTGGGAAGGCCAACGTTGTTGCAGACGCATTGAGCAGGAGAGCCAGAGTTTACTTTCTGACAGCACAACCAGAATTATTAGCAGATCTTCAGAAGATGGGTATAGAAGTGGTCCTTCCTACCAGCGTAGCATTGATGGCCAGCATGCAAGTTCAGTCCAGTATAGTTGAGAGAATCAAGATAGCTCAGTCCTCCGATTCTAAGCTTCAGCGGCTTAGAACAGAATATGTAGCAGGGCAAATACTAGAATTATGCATTCATGAGGATGGTACACTTCGACATGGTAAGCGTCTTTGTGTACCCAGTGGAGATATCAGACAGAAAGTCATGACCGAAGCTCACAGTTCTCAGTATTCGATTCATTCCGGTGGCACGAAGATGTACCGAGATATCCGTCAGCACTTTTTGTGGAATGGCATGAAGAGGGAGATAGCTCGGTTTGTCTCTCGGTGTTTGGTTTGCCAATAGGTTAAAGCTGAACATCAGAGGCCAGCTGGACTACTTCAGCCCTTGCCAATTCCAGAATGGAAGTGGAAGCATATAACCATAGATTTTGTGACTAGATTGCCTAGATCCCCAGCTGGTAGAGATGCTATCTGGGTGATAGTTGACAGGCTCACGAAGGTGGCTCACTTTCTCCCGTTCAGAGTTGGTCAGTCGACGGCTCAGCTAGCGGAGATGTATCTCCGGCAGATTGTCAGATTGCACGGAGTACCAGTCAGTATCACCTCGGACAGAGATTCGAGATTTACGTCACACTTTTGGCGTAGTCTGTAAGAGAGTTTGGGAACTCACCTCCAGTTCAGCTCAGCATATCACCCACAGACAGATGGCCAGTCAGAACACACGATCCAGACTCTCGAAGATATATTGAGATCTTGTACACTCTGTAGAAGCAATAAGAATAAAATAGTTAGCTTTACGCAGAAGACACTTTACGCAAGACAAATGAAGACTGGGTTTTACGCAGCACTACAAGACAAATTAGTCTCTACGCAGACTTCAATTGTTGGGCATTACGCAGTTGACAGCTGTCTTGTTTGCTTTACGCAATGGAACAAGCTGTTATCTCTATATTTAATGCAGAGATATGGGATCTGACAAACATTATTCTTTCCTCTGACATTTAATGGCACAGAAGTCGGAGAGACATATTGGAATCGAGGAAATGCTATTTTATACATAAAAGCTTTACGCAGCTGAGATTTATTGAGATACGCAGACGGCTATAATGATGGTTTTCACTGTTTACGAAAAGACATCTCACGTAACTCAATATTCATTGGTTAGTGTACTAACAGAGGAGAAGTATTACGCTCAATTATTTTCCCTATACGCAAGAGTCTATTTAAGCTAATTAAATGCTTAAGGCTATATTAGCCACTCTTAAGTATACGCGTATTAGTTTATTTGGGTTATTTTAATACCCAAGGCTGATTAGCCACTATACGCAGGGGAGCATTAATTGAGTTTAATCATTTTTTCTTCTGTACGTAAATTACCATAATTATAGGGTACGTGGCAGGATACACGCATACGAGATTATGTTTTTACAGTACGTGGGACACATGGCGTCTGCGTAAGACTCTGAATATGATCGTGCTGAGCAGTTGTATATATGTGGGCTACGTGGCATTGTCTGCGTAAAGCTTCCAAAATACTTGCATTGTGTTGAACCGAGCAGTTAGCAGTATGTGGGACACATGGCACTTGCGTAAAGCTCTAAATGAGATCGTGTATGGCAGTTGCATGCGTAATATGCGTAATAGCCTTATTTTGCTGCTTATTTCTCGGAAGACTTAAACCTATAAATAGGCAATAATTTTGACAGCAAAAGGAGAATCGGACGGAGAGAATCAAAAGAATTGTTATAATTCCCGAGTGTTCTCTTTTACTTCTTCTTCTCAAGAACAAAGTGAAGTAGAGCAGGAAAGCATTCGACTTGTGCCATCAGTGCCAACTTTGTCGATACTTTTCTAAGGTCTCCGTTCTTCAGTTGTTCTTCCTTCTTCCTCAAGACAGCAAGTTTCTTCAACATCGTTGTGTGGTCCAAGGAACAAAGTGATCATTTGTGAATCAGACTTCCATAGCAATACATTCCCAGAATCAAATTTGTACTTTTGTACTTTTTCTCGTTTTCTTTTCTTGAAGTTGTATAGGCTTTTTGTTAAGTAAAACAAAATGGCGACTCTGCTGGGGATCACTTTCTCCTCTGATGAGAAAGTAATTGCTCAACACGACGATGCGTCGATCGGATCGACGAAGAAGACTTTGGTCGTTTCTTTCGACCAGACTGCCTATGAGGAGATGCTTCATGCTGGGGGTGGCAATCGCCACTCCAAAGTGTTGAAGTCGCGTAAGGTACGAAAGGTCTGGATGCCTAAATCTGACGTACCTTCTTCACAGTCTGATGGGATTCTTCCCACTCCTGTTGCTGAGACTCCCGCCAGTGGCGTGGCAGTCCCAATGGCAGGCTCTAACTCTGTTCGCAGAGGTCAGTCTCCCGCTTTGGGCGTGGTAGACACTGCGGCAATTCACCCTGCGCATAAAAGAAAATCTCCCGTCTTCGATGTGGCAGATACTCCTGTCTCGCGTAAGGGTACGTCTCCCGTCATTGACGTGGCAGACATCAATACTTTACGTCTTACGCGTAAGGGAAAGTCTCCTGCATGTGGCAAGGTAGATTCATCTCTACGCACACAGCCTAACAAACAGTCTCCTGTTGAAAACAGCGTAGACAATTCCTTTCGTTTTGTGGGCAAAACTTCGGTTTTTAACCCACAAATTCCAAACAAAACACCACGCAGAATTCCTAATCTCAGGATTACGCGCAATGTTGATGGTAAACGTTGTGCACAAAAGCCAACTTCTGACTTGCGTACGCAGATTCAGGCCAAGAAAAATCCAGCCACTTACGCCAATGAGATCAGCAACTCACTTTATACTCATGGGGCTCAAAGATTTGCTGCACCAAATCAGAAGAAGAAGATGCTGCCTTCTCCTACTGTTGACTTACGCCAAATGTTAAATCAAAAGCGTAGTGATAGAAATGTTCCTATGACTCTCCCTAATGATGATCATCACTGCGAAAGTCATCAAATTGTAATAAAATGTTGTTGCTCTAATACAAAGCGGTCTGTTTTTGACCGATTAAATTATGATGTGTCTCAACAACATGATGAATGTGATTTTGAATTGTCATATGCTTCTGTTAATATGGCTTCTCACATACCTAGACGAAGAGGAACGAGACGTAATTCGTCTCAGACTCCAAGTCAACAGAGATTTAACAGGATCGTTGACAATTTTGAAGGTGTTTATCAGAATACTCGATCAAGGAGTCGTCAATCTATTATGCCCTCTTCAGATTCTGAGGCTGGGGGTACTCAGAATTTTGATTCTGAAACTGATAGTGTGGACTCTAATCTCTACACTAGTCCATCTGTAAGTTCAAAAGAGGCAGAAATTTATGTTGCAGGTGATGAACCGGAATCTTCCGGTAACACAGAACAAAGACTAATTATAGTCGAACAAACCATGAAGGAGCTGATGACTATGATGCAAAACATGCAGCAAACTTTAACAGCTCAGCATACAGTTCCACCTCCGGTTCAAGTAGTCACACCAAACCAGGATGGACAGGGGGTAGACACACCCCTAAATAATCCTGAACCCATTGCTAATCAAGATTCAGCATCTCCTGAACCTCTTCATCCAGAAAGTGCTCCACTTCCTCAGATGGGAGTTCCAATCCTCCCTGTTACTCTCCAATCCAATGGTATATTGCAAGAAGTAAGAGAATTAAAAGCAGAATTGGAGAGTATGAAGCATAAAACTCATCTCCAAAAATTGGGGATTAAACAGCCATATCCTCCCCACTGGAATGACGTTCCCTTTCCTTCCAAATATAAACCACCATCCATGGTTTTGTTTGATGGGAAAACTTCTCCGAATCAATTCATAAACCATTTTGAAATGATGACTATTCATTTAGAAAAAAATGACGCCCTCCTCACTAGAGCTTTTATTGGTTATCTGACAGGCATTGCTTATGATTGGTATCGTAGTTTACCTGATAATTGCATATCATCATTTGAAGAATTCAAAGCAATGTTTTTGTCTCGCTTTTACGAAGTAGGAATGGACATGAACATGTCCTCCTTGATAGCAATTAAACAAAGAGATAAAGAAGAAGCTCGGGCATTTATTGATCGATTTCGACAAGCGACTCTAAAATTGCCTCCTGGGATGCCAGATGCAGCGTTGATTGATACATGCAAGATGAACTTGCATCCCACCATTGCTGTCTTTATTGGGCCCACTCAATTCACTGATTGGCCTTCTTTTATTATGGCTGCTGCTTCAGCCGAAGATAACGGCAGATTGGCACGAGAAAATGGAATTATGTTTACTTCCGAAGATAAAGGAAAGAAGCCATCTGCTGGCCCAAATCATAACAATAAGGGTGGTGGAAAAGAAGATAAAGGAAAGGAGACACTGGTGGTAAACCTTTCCAAAAACAAACCTGCACCAGCTAATGTTGAGCCAACGAAACCAAAAGAAGAATATTCTTTCGATGAAAGCGATATTCCAAGTATATTTGAATGTCTGATGAAGAGTGGCAAACTCCAGCTCCCAGATCCTAAAAGACCTGATGAGGTCAATTTGACTGATAATCCCAAGTATTGTATCTATCATAGATACATTAACCATCCCACTCGAGCATGTTATGTCTTGAAGAAGAAAATTCAAGAATTGATCAATGCTAAAGTCATTTCATTGACTAATGATGATCACACTGTCACAACGAACATGACTTCTATACAATTTGGAGATTTCCCTCCACAACAAATTCCTGATGGAGTAATTCCAATCCCTAAAGCTACTTTGGAGATCGTAAATCTTCCACCAGCCAGAGATCAAGTTGAGGGATTAGTCCCTCTTACTTTGAAAAATGGGGAAATCATGTGGGTACATCCCGATTTAATACCTGATTTGGAGAAAGAAAGTAAAACTTCTAAATCCAAGAAAAATAAAAATGTTTTTACTTGTAACATGATCTCTCATGTTATATCTGAAGACTATGATGATCTTGATCATCTATGGGGTGGTATCCCTTTAGAGGAGAGGTTAAGAGGTCTTAATATATGTCCTCCGAGTCTAGCCCCTCCTGTCAAATTGAAACTCACTCATCAGCAACAAACAGCTATGTGCAGTGTGCCTTTATATAGAGCTCAGCAAATCTTTGCTGCATATGAAAAGGCACCCTTTGGAATTTTACCACCTCCTGAGTTGAAGACTCATGTTGCTGAGACTCAAAGCACTTCTGATGCTCTTCTACTCGATGAAGTTTCACCACTGCCGGAGTCACAAATTGTTGTTTTTGATACTCCAAATATTACTGAAGCATCTTCTGAAAGTTCTATTCCCATGCATATCTATAGCCAACAATCAGTGCGCCTCATGAAGTTGATGGGTTATGATTTCCAGAAAGCCGAAGGATTAAATTATGGCAAAGGGATACGGCTTCCTTTACAAATGCAATCTCAGAAGAGCACTACTGGATTAGGATGTGAGATCCCTAGTCAGCATAAAAAGTCTCATAAGAAAAGACCAAAGGGAAAGAAAACTACAACCTGCAATATGGTAGTAGTATCTTCTGAGTCTGCAGAAGAAGTTCTCACCGGAACAAGGTCCGGAAAAGAATATCTTAAAGACTATGAAGAAACTTCTAAGGAAATGGAAGATACGGTTGAACTTCCAAATCAACCTACCTCTTCTCAAATACCTATTAATCAGAAGTCTTCTAAACCGTCAGCAAATGAGAAGGGGAAACAACGAGCAGTACGCTTTGATGTACCTCTGAAGTCAAACCAAAGTCAGGGGATGATGAAACCCTACAAATTTGACATTCTAGCTCAACTGGCTAACACGCCGGCAAGACTTTCTATCTTTGAATTACTTCGTCTCTCAAAGGATAGTAGGGAAGCTTTGAGCGAGGCTTTGCTCCAAGCAGATTCTTGTTTGACCCAACTTAAAGCTCCTGATAGTACGCCTCCATCTTGTCCTCAATGTCATAGTGTGATGGAAACTCTTCCAAACATTACCTTCACACAGGATGACATGTTACTTGGCCACAATCGTCATGACAGACCCTTGTATTATACAGGGTATATTGGAATGACTGAGGTGGACAGAATCCTCATAGATACGGGATCTTCTATCAGCATTATTCTCCAAAGCATGCTGAGACCATTGAGAATCTCTACCAGTGATTTAACTTATACTAACACAACTATTGTTGGTTTTAATGCTGGCAGGAGCAAACCTTTGGGGAAGACTCGTTTGAAGATCCAGATCGGAGATCTCCGGACAATAGTGACATGCTATGTTATTAACTCCGATGTGTCTTACAATATCCTGTTGGGAAGACCTTGGATACATGAGAATAATATAGTACCCTCTACCCTTCATCAGTGCTTCAAGTATGTAGACTCACAGGGGAACGTAAGGACTGAGTTTGCTGATTCTGAACCTTTCAAGAACTTTGAAGCTTACTTCATGGATGCACGACTCTATAAAGAGGAATATATGAAGGAGATCTCTGAAATTGCTGAAGACAAATCTTCATTGGAAGATCAATCATCTGCTGGAAGTTCGGTACCAGTAGAAGACCAACCTTTGAAAATCAAAGTCAAGGGACGAACTCAGTCTCAGACGATTGATGATCAACCTTTGGTAATAAAGGTTAAAGGTAAAATTCAAATCGCATCTGAAGAGCCTTTGAAGATCCCTGTCACAAGTCAAATCCGAACTGACATGAATGACCAGCCCTTGATCATCAAAGTTAAAGGACGTACATCCCGTCCTACTGATCCTGAGCCATTGGTTATCAACCTTGGCAAGTCTACGCCTAAGAAAGATGTTAGTCCATCAGCGTCTAATGTAAAGAAGTCCGTAAATGATGTAAATACTGGGCATGTATTTATTCAATCTAATGAAGATTTTCTTTCGGAGTATATGGATGTCAAAGCTTTTTTAACTTCTTTTTCAGAGGAACCTTTATATGTTGATCATAAGGAAAACTCTTTTCCTCCACACATTGATGTAGGACCATATGCTCAGAAATACCTGAAATGTGAACCCTATCTCTTACCTGTTACATCATCATCTTAAGCTTGTGTAGCCTATAAACAGCAGGAAGAATCATATTTCTTGATTCCTTCTACCAAAACTTACAAACGACAGATTGTATTCGGTTTAGCAAGAAATATTCCCATAACACAAAATAATGATCTTGATGAGAAGGATAAAGGAAATATCAGAATTAACAGATATAGCCAACAATCTCAAAAGATTATTCAGAAAATGGGATATGATTTGAAAACTATGCCGGGCCTCAATATGGGAAAAGGTAGACGGATGCCATTACGTGGAGATCCATTTTATCAGAAAACCCGATGCGGTTTAGGATATGATGCACATAAAGTGAATAATGAAGATGAAGAGGAATATTCCTCCAGTACGTCACAATCCTCTGATTCAGAAGAGAATCAGTATGATGAAGCTGAACAAATCTTCTCTGTTAATATGGTTCAAACTGATGATGAGTCTGAGTCATTTGAAAATGATCCTTGGGTTCAGCAGATGGATAATCAATGGGAATTGCGGTTTGAACAACGACAACCTCCTACGGATGACGAAGTTATTCAAATAGATGTAGGTGATGAAAATATTTCTAAGCCAATATTCATTAGCAAGAATCTTTCTAAAGATGAAAGAGAGTCATTAATAACATTGATAAAAGAATATATTGATATATTTGCCTGGAGCTATGAGGATATGCCGGGTCTGGATCCCAAAATAGCTACTCACAAACTCAATATATTTCCTAATGCTAAGCCGGTAAAGCAACAGCAAAGGCGTTTTCGACCAGACATGATGGATGCGATTGAAGCAGAAGTAAAAAAGCTGATTACTTGCGGCTTTGTTCGTGAAGAACAACATCCTGATTGGGTAGCTAACATAGTACCAGTCATGAAAAAGAACGGTAAAGTCAGAGTTTGTATAGATTTTCGAGATCTTAATACAGCCTGTCCAAAAGATGAATTTCCTCTTCCGATCACAGATGTTATGGTGGATAATACTTGTGGTTTTGAACGCATGTCTTTCATGGATGGATTTTCAGGATATAATCAAATCAAGATGCATCCTGAAGATGAAAGACATACTGCTTTTCGTACTCCTTTAGGGGTATATTGTTATACAGTTATGCCCTTTGGTTTGAAGAATGCTGGAGCTACATATCAACGAGCTATGAGCAACATTTTTCAGAAACATCTACGGAAGACAGTAGAATGTTATGTAGACGACATTGCTGTTAAAAGTCGATCAAAAGATGATCATATTCAAGACTTGAAGACAGTGTTTGACTTGATGCGTCAACATCAGTTGAAAATGAACCCTACTAAATCTTTCTTAGGGGTTTCTAGTGGCAAGTTTCTGGGGTTTGTGATCACCTCTGAAGGCATCCATGTGGATCCAGATAAAATCAAGGCAATTCATGAAATGCGTCCTCCACGAAATCTGAAAGAACTCCGTGGCTTTCAGGGTCGTATTGCTTACATCAGAAGATTTATTTCAAATCTTTCTGGAAGATGTCAGCCTTTTTCCCGTTTAATGAAGAAAGGTGTATCATTTGTTTGGGATGAAGCTTGTCAAAAAGCATTCAATGACATTAAGCAGTATCTCACAAATCCACCTGTTCTGGTCCCTCCAATAATGGGAAAGCCATTCTTGCTTTATGTTCGGGCAATGGATCACTCTCTTGGTGCTCTTCTTGCACAAAAAAGTGATATGGGTCATGAACAGGCAATTTATTATCTTAGTCGAATGATGATCGGAGCTGAACATAGGTATACTCCAGTAGAAAAGGAATGTCTGGCATTGGTCTTTTCCATTCAAAAGACACGACATTATGTAACAGGACAAACTATTCATGTTATTTCTAGGATAAACCCTATTCGAGTGTTAATGAAGAAACCAAGTATTCTTAATTCTCGATTAGCTACTTGGGCGATGTTGCTTACACCATATGATATGGTTTATGTATCACAGAAGTCAGTAAAGGGTCAAGCGTTAGCAGATTTCTTGGCTGCTCACCCTATCCCTGAAACTTCCAAGTTATATGAAGACATTCCTGATGAGGTTGCAGATTGCAATATGGCTATGGGAGATGATATTTGGCAACTGTATTTTGATGGAGCCTCAGAGTCGGACCCAAGGGCAATATTGTCTCTGGAGTGGGAGTAGTCTTGGTTTCTCCTGATAAACTAGTTATATACCGTGCCTATTCACTCAATGAGCCTTGTTCAAATAATGTAGCTGAGTACAATGCTTTGTTAATTGGTCTTCAAGTAGCAAAAGAACTAGACATTGAGTTCTTAGAAGCTTATGGAGATTCTCAGCTAATCATCAATCAGGTCAGAGGAACTTATGAAGTCAGGAATCCTGACTTAATTCCTTACCATCAGGTAGTGATTGAACTAGCTCTATTGTTCAAAGGATTCTTCATAGAATTCGTACCACGCTCTCAAAATTTAGAAGCTGATGCCCTTGCTAGTTTAGCAGCAGATCTAGCAGTTCCAATCAGAAGACAAAATTCAATAATTTTGTTAGATCGGGATTTATTCTGTATTAAAAATAACTTACATATCGAACATAGTTATGCTTCAGAATTAACTCCTCAACAAAGAGATTGGAGAAGTCCATTCATAGACTATGCTGTCTATGGAATTCTACCTGAAGATCCTAAAGAAGCGGCATCGGTCAAGCGACGATCATTCCGATTCTATTATGATACTTCTATGAATATGCTATATCGTCGTTCTTATGACGGGCTTTTGTTACGATGTCTTTCTGAAAATGAAGCTAAACAAACACTCCGTGAAGCTCATGATGGAGTATGTGGTGCACATCAACCTGGTCCAAAATTACAGGACCGCATTCGTAGAATGGGGTATTACTGGCCTACAATGATAGCAGATGCTATAGATTATGCAAAGAGGTGTAAAGCCTGTCAAATTCATGCAGACTTTATACATCAACCTTCTGAATTTCTTCATCCCACGGCAGCCTCATGGCCATTTGAAGCTTGGGGCATGGATATAATTGGCCCTATCAACCCCCCTTCTGTTAAAGGACATCGGTTCATTCTTGCTATAACCGATTACTTTTCTAAATGGGCGGAAGCAATTCCTTTGATTGAGGTGAAGACTTCCAATGTTATTAGTTTTATTAAACATCATGTGATTTATCGTTTTGGGATTCCCAGAAGGATAATCTATGACAATGGACCACAATTTGCTAGCCATTCATTTTATAAATTCTGTGAAAAGAATCGAATTCAGAATCTGGCTTCTACAGCTTATAACCCAGCTGCTAATGGTTTAGCTGAGGCTTTTAATAAAACGATTATCAAACTTCTCAAAAAGTTTGTTTCTTCCAATAAACGTGATTGGAACGAGAAACTTGGAGAATGTTTGTGGGCATATCGTACAACGGTCCGAAATCCAACTGGTTTTACGCCATTCTCGTTGGTTTATGGATGTGAAGCTGTTCTTCCCTTGGAAATTCAGATCCCATCTCTTAGAATAGCTATTGCCAATGAGCTAACCTCAGAGAATAATGATCGATTACGGCTTCAAGAACTTGAAGGTTTGGATGAAAAGCGTCTTCAGGCACAACAACATATTGAATTATATCAAGCACGCATTTCTCGGGCTTTTAATCGTAAAGTCAAAGAAAGAATATTTAAAGTTGGCGAGTTGGTTCTAGCTGTCCGAAGACCTATGGTTATGACTCATAAAAGTAAAGGGAAATTCCAAGCTAAATGGGAAGGTCCTTATGTAATCGAGACTGTGTTTTCTAATGGCGCTTATCGATTGTCGAAGCCTAATGGTGATTTACTCATGTTGCCTATTAATGGCAAATTTCTCAAGAAGTACTATGTATAGATGTACAGAGATTTATTGGGGAATGGACAGACAGTTTATAAATAAAATTCCTTTTTATTCATCAAAGACGATATTACATGATACTAAGGGAGATCACTGTCATCCCTATCAAGCTTAGGACGAGGGCCAAGTCCTTCTTTCCAACAGACGTAGTCAGCAAAGGAGTTGAAGTCATCTGTGCTTGAACTTAGCAGGAGTTTACAGGCAGCTATCCTCTTAGCCTCCTCCTCAGGCGTTTTCCCAGGTCCCATCAAGAAGTCAAAGATGTCCTTAGGTGGCTCTGATGCAGAGGATCCTTCGCCCGGCTCTAATGCAGAAGATCCTTCGCCCATCTTTTTCTTTTTGTGCGGAGGCGGCTCCATGGGGGTTGTCTCAACCGCCTTCTCAATTGCTTTCTCAGAGGCTTCAGTTTTCTGTGGCACGTCCTTGGAAGACATTTTTGTTTCTTTGAATAAAGAAAGAAAGAAAGAGAGAATGATGCTTTATAAGAAAACTCTAAACTATTTATAGTAAAGAGTTATTTATGGATGAATGTTAAATGGATGGTTTTGGAATTTGAAACAATCTGTCTTCTCGAAACCGACAGGTTCATCTATTAATTACAAATTCATCGGGTTCATCCATTGATTACAAGTTCATCCATTTATTAGAAAATAAGCTGCCGAAATAAATGCTAGGCCTTTTCTCTAAAAACTATTTATGGCAGGTTGACTTAAAAGTTTTGAAAGAAATTTTGTTTAGAAGAGTTTTTTTTCCTATTTTTAAATTCTTTTCTCTCACCAGCTGATGTTAAATTTGCTATCCATCACGTCCATAGATACTTATCTACCTATTACGGGTTAATCCAATCTGTTACGTCCATATTTACCTCTGACAGTATTGTATACCCTACAAGGAGTAAGATTAGCTATCTTTGGATGGATACAATTTATTTGTGAAGGCTTATCACGTCCATAATACCTCTGATAATTGTCCTACCTCTATTATTTTGATAGAGTCACAAAAAAAAAAATCCAAAATGTGTTATTCATATGATTGACATATCACATCAGCATGGAAGAAAAGTTTAGAAAGAAAGAAATTCTTTTACAAAATTTTACAAAGGAGGAGTGATCATGTCCTCGATCATTTTTCTCAGTTCTGCTATTCTTCTTTCTCGAATGATGGGTGCATTTTGAGAAGCAATTTGGCGCTTTGATTCTTCAGAATATTTACGAGAAAGCTCCGTAAAACTCATAACTAACCCTTCTTTTGCATCGTTCAGAATTTTGAGGGTACTTTCCGAACCACAAATCTGTTCTTCCAAGACAGAACCTTGGGCCAAAGATTTATTTCGTTCAGTAATTATTTGTTCTCGTTCCTCTTTCAAACGAGCCAATACAGCTTCAGCCTCACGAATTTTGTCTTCCTGTTCCATAAGCCGTACATGTGATTTTTCATAAGTGACTCGGTGCTGTTCTAACAGAGGTTTGCTTCCATAAAGAAAAGCTGTTTCTTGTGCAACTTTAGCATTATACTCCTGGAGAGCTTCTTGAAATGATAATTCTCGAGCTGTGTGTTCAGCAGTTAGAGTGTCATATTCGGTTTGAATAAAACTCTCTATAGTGCCATGATAAATTTCTTCATATTCTTGTAAAGGTTGCTCAAGACTTTCAACTATGGCCTGCAACGTTGTGGCTTTCTCGGTACTATGGAATATGGCAACGTTTCCAATAACCGGGGTAATTGTGGCCTTCAAATCTTTATACTGATAGCTCCCCCTCAAAATCATTTTTGTCAAAGTTATCAAGGTGGTGTAGAAGGTATCAGTATGAACTTGGGCTAGAAAATTCATATCATTGATCGAGCTTGGAGTAGCTACACTTGTTGTCATTGGCAAAGAAAAACTCGAAGTTGCTACTGTAGTAGTTTCTGCAGTAAAAACTTGTATTATTGGAGCAGTCTGAGTTGTAGTTGCTGAGATAGAAGTTTCAATCATCAGATTTGTAGTAGCTATGTTTGTAACTTCTACAGCTATCTCTGGAGCTGATGTTTGAATTAAAGCAAGAGGGAGGCTCACTTCAATGACAGGAGCTAGTTCAGACACTATTTCTACAGGAACTGATGTTATATCAGTAGAAAGTGTTCCTGTTGTGGCTTCAATTTCAGCAGCTGTAACTACGACATCTTCAGTTGCTGATTCTTCAATATTAACTGGAGTATCCTCCATTTCGTTTATGATATTCAGAGCTGCAACATCTGTAACTGATTGTTCTGTTAGGTTCATAACGACAGCCGAGTCTTTCTTAAGAACAATAGAAGATGGTTCTGCAGGAACTTCTTCAGAAGATTTTTCAATTGATTTTTCAGTTTCAGAATCTTCCTCATCTGAATCATCCACTTCTTTTACATGTGGTTTAACAGGAGGAGTAATCTTCTGAAGAGGGGTTTTCTTGACAGGAGAAATGATTTTCTTGAGTATAGAACTTGTCCCTGTAAAGAAAATAATAAATAAAATAGTTATAATATCTGATCATATGAATAAAATCTATTTTATATAAAAGAAAGATTTGGACCTGATAAAAAGTCATCATCAGAGTCCATATCCTCCCAATCATCCTCACCCAAATCTAAAGCTGGTTCATCAGAAGGAATGGGTTCATTCTCAGTAGGAGTATCCCACTCAATGACTTCAGTAATGGTCCTTGGAGCTACAGAAGAACCTTCTTCAAAAGGAGCTGTGGAAGACTCTACATTTTCTTCAAGAAGAGCTGTAGAAGACTCTATATTTGGAGTAATTTCTGAAACTGTGGTAGTAACAGTTATCGGCTGAGAAACAGTTATTTGCGGAGGAATAGCTGGTTCACTTGCAATTTGTGCATGAGTATCAGTGGTGGATCCCAGATATTGAACTTGTGGTGCAACTGCAGATGAAGATCCTACCTCAGGATCTATGGTTGATGGAAGATTGACATTAGAAACTTCCTCTTCAAATTCTGGCTCATCCAGGAGAAGCGGTCTTTTTATTGCTCTCCTCTTTTTCTTTGGGGAACTGATTGTCAAAGATAATCCCCGTTTCTTCCCACCTTTAGCAGTAAGTACGGGAGCTTCTTCTTTATCTGTGACAATAACTTCCAGAAATTCATCTGGAACAGCATCATTTATTGGGGCATCTTCTGGTACTCGAACAACTTCTTCTGGA
Source organism: Iris pallida (assembly GCA_029216955.1). Taxonomy (NCBI): domain Eukaryota; kingdom Viridiplantae; phylum Streptophyta; class Magnoliopsida; order Asparagales; family Iridaceae; genus Iris; species Iris pallida. The sequence goes on from JANAVB010031820.1 coordinate 899,382, forward strand.
TCTCCTTCTTTTCTGATTCGGAGACTTCTTCTTAAATCATATCCGTGGGAAAAAGAACAGATAGAAGAATAGAAGATTGTGTATGATCGTAGTATTTTCAATTCAGTAGTAATGGAAGTAGTTGGTATATAGAATTGGGCTCCTGTACATCCAGTACTAAAATATCGCCAAACCCTGGCTCCATCAACTAACTTCCCGTAACTATTGAAGACTGTTGAAGCATTTCCAACATGAAGCTGGTCATATCCAAACTGCCTTACAAATCTACTTGGCAGATAAGGTTCGAATATACAGCGTTCACCATTCCTGTACATCAAATGAGATGGTCTGATGTATAAAAGCCATTTAAATGCCGGTCGAGGGAGTGATGTTCTATCTTGACCTCCATCTTCAAGACGTATACCCAGAAGGTTTGATGGAACTGAGGGTGGGGTGCAGAAAAAACTCCAACCATGGGAGTAATTTAACGATGCTCGAGTGTCAGCAACAGAGGTCATCTTCCATGAAGCTTTGTTATATTTCAGAAGAAATAACCCTGATGGATCTTCCGGGCCTGGAGACATCAAGCGGTTATTATGAAGTAATAACCAACCCATCAAAAACAGGAAGGGTAGCTCCACTCTGGGAAATTCGCTACGAGCTTTAGCTCCTAGAACTAATTCATCACTGAAACTCCTTAAACCAGATTGAAGCCGACACACCATAGCTGGAAGCAGACTCAATTTAGCCCTGAAAACTAGACGTACTGCTGGCCATAATATGTCTCGATGGATTCTATCTATAGAAGTAGATCCAGGAACAATCCATTTGCGTAGCCACAAGGATAAGTAGCCAGCTAGTAGGGCCTCTTTCGAGATGTGCTTTCTGCTATGACGAAGATAACTGAGGGTTTCTATCCCTGCTGGAAAGTCACCAGTTTTTGATGACAGATATCTGTCCGGGATCTTGTGTTGATTCATCAAAGCAACTATTACATCCCCAGGCATTGTGGTCATGAGATTGACAATTTGAGACTTGTTCTCTTGGAACCTTTCTCCGTCTTCTTTGAGAAGTCTATTCTTGTGATAGAATAAATATGTTGTCCATTTATTGACGTAGGCCAAATTTGAAGGACTTTCATACATGGTAGTACAAGTCAGATAGTGACACATTAATTCTTGATATACTTCAACCAACTGAGGATTCTGCTTCTGAATCTCTGCCAATTCTTGGTTGGTAGGGGTATACTCTTCATAAGGGAGTTCTCCCATTGGTAATCTTGAAATATATTCCATTTCATGGAGTGCAAACCCCATCTCACCAATTGGAGTTGAAATGGTACCAGTGGAATTGATGTACAGTTCCATCAGAGCCAGGAATAAATTATGATTTATATGGATTCCTTGACTAGTAGCAGTAACTGCATTATATAGTCCAATGGTCTGCAGCTCTGATTTAAAATACTTCAACACCCAGGCTGTCAACATGATCCAATTTTTATTCTGAGGATTCATCCATTCTTGGAGTCTAGGATTCCCTGAAGGATATAATACTCCTTTGTTCATAAACCGGTTTATGTTCATTTTTATTTGGACCGGTTGGATCAAGGAAGAGTCTTCACTGGGATTTTCTCCAGGCATTAACCCTTGGAACGGGACCACACCTCCATAACTAGTACTGGTGAAGTATCCCATACAGTTAGCCTGTTCTCTTCTGAATACTATCTTGCCAGGTTTTCCGTTTGTATAAGGAGTCAGATTCCATGCCATCCTTCTAGGATGTGTAGCATGAAAAAAGGCAGCAATCGGATAATCCCTATTCATTTCGGGGAGGTACATTGCCGTATTTTCAAATTTGAATACCCACGACTCCTTCTTTGGGTTTGTTTGGGATTCATTATCAATTGCATCTCCAAATAAAAATGAGGGCTTTAAATATTGCTTTAAAGTTAAAGACATCAATATTTCCCCATTCATCAAAGATAACAACATCCTCTCCCCTTGTGATGAGATCAAATTACTCCTTTCTTCAGGATAAATTGGATTGGTCTGTGGGAAGTTAACATGAGATAAATCTTCCAGATAATTGGAGCCCATAATTCCACAAGGAGAACCAAATATTTCTGCCAATGGATGAATTTGTAAATTGACTGCAAAGAAAAAGAAATGGTAAAGTTAAGTCAAATAGCCAAAATCTCTTACGCAGATGGTTAAATGGACAGCCTTACGCAGATGACTCTACGCAGTATCTACGCATACAACTTTATGCAGATTATTCTTACGCAGATATCTATACAGATGGTCATACGCAAGTTTGTGCATAAAGATTCAAGTTTTCATTTTTTGCTTTATGCAAATTACTGAATTAATTCACATTAAATAGTCTTTATATCTGCGCATAAAGGCTATACGCTTACACATTTTTATGTGTGCGTATTTGATGAATAAACACTTTACGCTGACACGTATACACGTGGACGTATTGTGTTGATATTTTTGTATGCTGACACGTATACACGTGGGCATCATTATTTTACCAAATCTCTACGCTAACATGCACAGCGTGGGCGAGAGTTTCAGGGTTTATGATGGTTAAGTTCTTAATTTGTCCATTGTTATCCTCGTCATCCTCATTGATTACACTCTGATCAAAGATTTGTCCCCAATGATGATCAAGAGTCGAAGAGATTCCTACCTCTTATAGGATGAGCCACAATTGGGAGAATCTCTGGAGTTTCTTCCGATTGCAGAGTGGTCGTCTCGACGTGATCAGTCGGCGGTGCTGCAGTTGCCTTCTTCTTTCCTTTACCGGCGACAGTCTTGCTTTTTGGAGCCATTAGGGAGAATTTTTGAGAAGGAGAAGATGAATGGGTTTTTGAAAATTTGAGAAGAGATAAAAGTAAAGTTCTTCTTTGATGAAATAGAGGCTTATTTATAGAAATGTATTTCGAAAAATCTGACTAATGACGGTTGGATATCCCGTTCTTTATGCTTCTATTCAAAGTATTTCAAATATTTTAAAGTATATCAAATATTTTAAAGTATATTTGAAAACTTTGAAGGGGGTTTTGTAGAAGCAATAAGAATAAAACAGTTAGCTTTACGCAGAAGACACTTTACGCAAGACAAATGAAGACTGGGTTTTACGCAGCACTACAAGACAAATTAGTCTCTACGCAGACTTCAATTGTTGGGCATTACGCAGTTGACAGCTGTCTTGTTTGCTTTACGCAATGGAACAAGCTGTTATCTCTATATTTAATGCAGAGATATGGGATCTGACAAACATTATTCTTTCCTCTGACATTTAATGGCACAGAAGTCGGAGAGACATATTGGAATCGAGGAAATGCTATTTTATACATAAAAGCTTTACGCAGCTGAGATTTATTGAGATACGCAGACGGCTATAATGATGGTTTTCACTGTTTACGAAAAGACATCTCACGTAACTCAATATTCATTGGTTAGTGTACTAACAGAGGAGAAGTATTACGCTCAATTATTTTCCCTATACGCAAGAGTCTATTTAAGCTAATTAAATGCTTAAGGCTATATTAGCCACTCTTAAGTATACGCGTATTAGTTTATTTGGGTTATTTTAATACCCAAGGCTGATTAGCCACTATACGCAGGGGAGCATTAATTGAGTTTAATCATTTTTTCTTCTGTACGTAAATTACCATAATTATAGGGTACGTGGCAGGATACACGCATACGAGATTATGTTTTTATAGTACGTGGGACACATGGCGTCTGCGTAAGACTCTGAATATGATCGTGCTGAGCAGTTGTATATATGTGGGCTACGTGGCATTGTCTGCGTAAAGCTTCCAAAATACTTGCATTGTGTTGAACCGAGCAGTTAGCAGTATGTGGGACACATGGCACTTGCGTAAAGCTCTAAATGAGATCGTGTATGGCAGTTGCATGCGTAATATGCGTAATAGCCTTATTTTGCTGCTTATTTCTCGGAAGACTTAAACCTATAAATAGGCAATAATTTTGACAGCAAAAGGAGAATCGGACGGAGAGAATCAAAAGAATTGTTATAATTCCCGAGTGTTCTCTTTTACTTCTTCTTCTCAAGAACAAAGTGAAGTAGAGCAGGAAAGCATTCGACTTGTGCCATCAGTGCCAACTTTGTCGATACTTTTCTAAGGTCTCCGTTCTTCAGTTGTTCTTCCTTCTTCCTCAAGACAGCAAGTTTCTTCAACATCGTTGTGTGGTCCAAGGAACAAAGTGATCATTTGTGAATCAGACTTCCATAGCAATACATTCCCAGAATCAAATTTGTACTTTTGTACTTTTTCTCGTTTTCTTTTCTTGAAGTTGTATAGGCTTTTTGTTAAGTAAAACACACTCGACTTCGGCGGTTCATGGAAAGATCACCTGCACCTTGTGGAGTTCTCGTACAACAACTGTTTTCAAGCTAGCATCCAGATGGCACCGTTCGAGGCACTGTACGGTAGGAAGTGCAGATTCCCACTAGCATGGGACAATGTTGGAGAAAGGCAGATGCTTGGTCCCGAGTTGATCACTCAGACAGTTGAGGTGGTCAGGAGAGTTAGAGATCATCTTCGCGTTGCACAAGATCGTCAGCGCCATTGGACCGATTCTCATCGGCGTCCTCTTGAATTTTCTGTCGGCGACCATGTATTCCTGAGGATCTCGCCTAACCGTGGCGTCATTCGTTTCGACGTACGGGAAAAGCTTAGTCCTAGGTATATAGGGCCGTTCGATATTCTGGAGCGAGTAGGAGATGTGTCCTATCGTCTCGCTCTTCCGCCGTCTCTGAGTGAGGTGCATGACGTGTTCCATGTATCCCAACTGCGATGGTATATCCCGGACCCGAGCCACATCCTGGATCATTCGGAATTGGTTGTGGGTACCAACCTTTCGTATGAGGAGAGGCCCGTATCCATATTGGACCGGAGAGAGAAGATACTCAAGAACAAGACTATCAAGTTAGTCCGAGTTGCTTGGGGTCATCACTCTTTGGGTGAGTCAACGTGGTAGCGTGAGGATGATATCCGATCGCGATATCCCGACCTATTTGACTCGTGAGGTATAATATCTTTCTTATGTCTCATGCCTTTGATTCCTTGCTTGCATAAATAATTGCTTGATTGCTTGACTAATATAGCTTGCCTGTGATTAGTATAGCTTGTCCTTGCATCTCTAGTCTCTTGATTAAATTTCGAGGACGGAATTCTTTTAAGGTGGGGAGAGTTGTAATGCCTATTGTTCGTATTACGTATTTTAGAATACGTGTACGTAATCTGACTCGTATTGCTTGACTCTTGGCTTGGTTCGGCTTGTTTGGGTTGGCTTGGTTCGGCTTGGGTTACTTATTGGTTCATCATGAACCAAGGGGGAGAACCCTACCTACCACCCCCATCCCCATTTATTAGCCCAACTCTTTCTCTCTCCTCATTCACTCTTCTTCTTCCTCACCATTACTCTCCACCTACACCCAAGAGCCCTAGGCAAGTGCAATTTTGCTTCATGATGGATCTCAAGTTTTATTGTTCTATTCTCTTCTTTACATGATTATAAGCCTCTTTAGAACTTGGAGTTTTTAATTTTGATGGATAGATTCTTCTAGATCTACTTTATAACTTTCAGTTCATGGAGTTTTCTTGGTTTTGATCTACTAAAACTTGTTATTTTCGAAAACTAATAGTTCCATGAGCAAGAGCACGAATTTTCGTGTGAATTTGGTTTTTGATTCACCTCATTTCGAGTTAAAATAAAGTTTTTATGGCCAAAACAAGTTTTCTGGATTTTTCATGTCGGCTGAGTAAGATTTTACGCTAGGGACCCTGGAATTGCGTATTTTATGCTGGATATCATCCAGAATGTAAGATTTTACGCTAGGAACCCTGGAATTGCGTATTTTACGCTGGATATCATCCAGAATGTAAGATTTTATGCTAGGGACCCTGGAATTACGTATTTTACGTTGGATTGTATCCAGAATGTAAAATTTTACGCTGAAAACCCTGAAATTGCGTATTTTACGCTGAATTGTATCCAGAATGTGAAATTTTACGCTGGGAACCCTGAAATTGCGTATTTTACGCTGGATATTATCCAGAATGTAATATTTTATGCAGGGAACCCTAAAATTGCGTATTTTACGCTGAATGGTACCCAGAATGTAAAATTTTACGCTGGAACCCTCCCCTTTACATATTTTATGCAGAATTGAATTTTTGGCATAAAAAGTGCACAGAATGACTGTTTTTGCCAAGTTTAGCTATTTTCTAGCCAGAATTTTGAAAAACTTAAAACATGAAAGTTTTAGATCTTTGTCTTGCCTTTCCGAATATCTCTGGAGCACCCCATTTTGAGTTCGTATATGGAAGTTATACCCCGTCTCCCTGAGCCGCATGATTCCTACACAACTCTTGCACCCTGTTTATATTTAGTTATTGCATACACGCTTATACCAGGTTAAATATAAATTTTAAATAATGACATGACATGATAGTGACCCGTCGTGGCACACTCTTGACAGTGTATTTGACATGATATATATCTCGAATGTTGTTGCGATGGCTAGCATGTCATGGCAGAATTGAATGGCCTGGACACCGTGGGTGAATGTGTTTGTACTAAATGAACCGGTAATGTTTGCATCATGTCTAAGGCAGGGATTCCTGAGTACCACGGTCAGGGATACCTACAGTAATTGACTAAGGCTAATAAACTAGAATAATTCAGTAGACATGAAGAGATTCCCAGCTACAGGCAATTCCGTTATCTGGGCGCATTAAGTGGACTTGTAGCCTACCAATGAGTAGGACACATTTCTAGCACACAGTCACATGTTGCATTCTCCATAAACGAATATTCGACCTGGATAACCGGATGGTCTGCAGGACTTGTGGCTGTTGGGATGATCTCATTGCATCTTGCTAGTAACTAGGCCTGTGATAACCCTAGTTAGTTAAAGTATCAAGCCGTACTCTTGATTGGCCGTGATTGATTGGATGGAGTTTATCCCAGCTTAGTCTTGTTCCGATCCTGTACAAGATTGTGACACGACATGATTATTGATGCTTGCCTTAACAATAACGATCGGGGGTCCAGTTCTGTTCAGGCGAAGGGTTATAACCCCGGTCCTTGTTTAGTTTAAGGGTTGTAACCTGGCTCCCGGAGCAGTTCTGTGTCCTCTCTTCGTTATTGTCTTATTGCAACCCCATGCCACGCTCGTCATGTTTTACCTTACTGCAACGACATAATTAATTCTTTATACTGGCCTTAACAATAAAGATCAGGGGTCCAGTTCTGTTCAGGCGAAGGGTTACAACCCCGGTCCTTGTTTGGTTTAAGGGTTGTAACCTGGCTCCCGGAGTAGTTCTGTGTCCTCTCTTCGTTTATTGTCTTGTTACCTTACCATTAGTATTTGAGACGGGTTTCTATTCAGGTGAAGGGCTGCAACCCCGGTCCTTGTTTGGTTTAAGGGTTATAGTCTGGCTGCTTGAATGGTTTCCTCGTACTCAATTTATTATTGTTATCTCTATTATTATTATGATCAGTTCTTTTATAAGCTCTCTTTAATTATTCTATTATGATATGCTGATTTTAGTTCCTAAGTGAAGCCTCCTTTGTGGCACTTGCTCTTTCTGGGGTCTGACCCAGCTGGTTTTGTATGGCCAGATATCGGAGCAGTCCTAGAGGATCTACCTAACCTCCAGCCAGATGGTGACCACCAGGCGTAACCCTGACAATGAGTGAGTTTTTTTTTGTCCTCCCACTTTATTATAAAATTATTCTTTTGAGGCGTTTAGCCGACGAGCACGTGTTAGCTCGATTGTACCTTTACTTATTGTCTGCTTACGGGCTGTAACATGATTGATAGATCCTAGGGTTGATCATGTATGACTTAACTCCTGCTAATCTTGACATTTTGTACGACTAGCTTCATGATCATCCAATATGTAATGTATGGGACGCCTTGCTATTATATATTTGGTGCTCTGACATCTTGTAACTATCATTGCTTGCTTGAGATTGAGACAATAGGCTTGTTCATGACCATAGGAGACTGTTGGCTTGTAGTTAAACCCTCATATATCTAGACAGCCGTGACCGTATAGCGAGGTGGGTTGCACTTCAATATACGTAGCTGGCTATGTACACCCCCGCTCTCTAGTATTCTGGTTCTGGGGCGTTACAGTTAAATTATTAGGAATCTTTATTCGTTAACTTAGTATGAGAAAATCTTATTAATTTTGTACAAAGTAATTAATATCCACTTTATAATTTATACGTTTAGCTACGCAAATAACTAACTCAGAAAAGAAATAGAAAAATCTAAGCTGCATAATACAGGGCCAAAGAACAATAAAGGAAAAACTGGGCTTATGCCCTTACAACAAATTAATTAATTTAATATAAAAACTGAGGCGAGCTCTGAATGCCGTGAAGCGGTCCAGTCAGGAAGCCGAAGCCCTGCACCCAAAATACTAGAGGCCAGTAACTAGTTCTAAAAATAAACATAATATAAATTAAATATAATATAGCGAAAACGGCGTCTCAGACTTGGTCATGCAATCTCACGTTGCTGGCTGACGCCTCAACGTACAGGAATTTCCTGTAACGTTTGCGTGTCGCCGAGGCTCATCCGACCTATACGGTCATCGCCTGACGGGATACAAAAAACTAACCAACCAACACTTAAAACCAAATCAAAACCAATAAAATAATTTTTATAAGCCATTTGCAAAGGCCGGAGTTTTGGAAATAGGTTTTGCTTACTAAATTAATATTTTAAAAACATTTAAGAAAAATTGGGCAGCACCTCCTCTGTAACTAGGACGACCTAGCCACATAGGCGGTACCGTTCCACATCCAAAAGAATATCCCAAACCAGGGAGACAACCACAGCATCCTAAAGAAACATCCAACCCAAAAGAAAATAAACAAACAGCACATAAGTAAAAGTCCACACTAAAAGAGAAACTAAGCCGCAATGTAAACAAGAGTCCGATCCAAAATAACGCGTATCCCCTAACGCAATTAACTCGAGCCGATCCCCGTAACGGGATCGGGACCGCATCATTACAGACTAACTACGGGAGGGACACAGGGACACGAAATTATACCGTGGGTGCTCGGCTAGAGCTCTCAGATGCAAGATAGGAAAAAAAATAATCCGTGTCGACTTAGAACAGTCCAGGAACACACGGACAGCGAAAATCGGCTCGAAATAGTGCACAGGAGGCGCGGACAACAGATCGGCTCGGGACAGCCCGGCCACAGGGACAGTGGCCACGGGACAGCGTTGGAATGCGCAGATCGGGGCCCGAGCGTCTGGAACAGGGCGGCGCACGGCTTCGGCACGGGGCGGAGTGTTGCGGAACTCGGGGCAGCGCTGGGACGGAACCGACAAGGCTCGAGGTCGGCCGAAAAGCTCGGGGCACGCTGGAAAGGCGCTGGCCGGACGGGCACGGCGGGACTCGGGGGTCGCCGGGGAGGTGCTGGCCGACGGGCGGCCACAGGGGACGGCGCGCGGGCGGTGCTCGGGTTGGAGGAGGGCACGGGGGTCACCGGGAACGAATCTGGCCGGGTGGGCGGCCACAGGAAATGGCCGAGCGGCTGGGCTCGGGGCCGAGTAGAATTTTGGGAGGAAAGGGAAGGGAGTGAGAGAGAGTGTGAGAGGAAAAGAGAGGGAGTGGAGTGAAGTGATGGTGCTGATGCTTTTGGTGAGAGAGGGAGGGAGTGGGTTTTGAAGGAGAATAAGAAAAAGTGGAGTGGCTGTGAGGGATCAGAGGAGAATTTGGGGGGAACGGCCTGGTCGTAGGGAGGCCAGGTCGTGGGAGAAAATAGTTTTTTTTATTTATTTTTTTCTTTCCTCTTAACCATAAATAGAATTATAAATATAAATATAAGGCTAATAATATTAAGGGATTTAAGGATGGATTCGGGACTGGAAACGAAGTTGGGTTCAGGAAACGGAAGTCGGGATCAGACCCCGGGTACGGGGATCGAGACAGGCCACAATCAAAAATCTAATAATCATTTAAAAAATAGAATTTTCCTAACCGACTAATAATAATAATAATAATAATAATAATAATAATAATAATAATAATAATAATAATAATAACTTATTCTAACTAATGAGCAACAGAAACTAATGATCAAACCAAGAGGCAATAATACAATAAATTCCAGAAATTCCGAGTTGCGGGTTTCACAATCTTCAATAGAAAACTTATTTTGCTGCTAGTAACAAAACCAACTTAACAAAATATATTATTTGTGATAAACTTTTTTTTAAAAATTTGGTGAGAGTGAATTATATTATGACTATTCCAGTAGTATACTAAATCCTTATTTTACTAAATTTTATAGCTACTATTAGAGCAGAAGCTGTTAAAAACTTTGAAAAAGAAAAAGCAGCTTTGAAAGCTAGTTTTGTAAATATTAACAAAGTTTCTTTAACTTATGATATACGAACTAGTAAACAAAAATTATCATTTTGTTTGTATCATGGCACATTACTTAGATGCGAAATGGGTTCTACAAAAAAAAAAAAAAAAATCTAAAACCACTAGAATTTTTGCATACTAGATCTGCAAACGGTAGAGCCAAATTACAAGTTTCACGTGAATATGATATTCATAAGAAAGGTTTTGCAATTTCTTTTCATAACGTTAGTAATAATACTTTTTGTATCGATATTTTAAGATCTGAATTTCTGCTTGTAATAGAAGGATGAGTTTCTTCCATAAGATGTGCTTATCATATTGTTAATTTAATATTACAAGAATGACTTTTTTTTTCAAGCAAATTCATAAAATATTAGAATATATTAATTTTTTTGAACAATTTTTCAAGTAGACAACAAGAGTTTAAAATATTATGTGTACAATATGGTTTGACATTTAGAAGATTTGTTAATGATGCACCACATAGATGTAGTTCTACCTATTTGTTGTTAAAATCTTGTATTAAATATCGAGAAGCTATTACATACTATAATAATGTTAATCCAAGTTTTAATTATCAAATAATTGAGAATGATTGGTTAGTTGTTATATCAATTTATGAATTTATGAATTTATGAATTTTTGTAATTGGTTTACAATGTTACATGTAGTTTATTCGAAATTTATTATCCAACTTCTCCTTTAGTTTTAATATAAATTATTAATATTTCTCGTTTTTCTTTTGCAATGATATTTCTCGTTCATTTATAAAATATAAAATTGTAGTACCCCGCTCCGGATAATGCACTATATGTAGGCTTGGTGTCTAGTTTTACTCAATCGGAACTGACTGCTGGTGTAACCTATCGACATCTAATCGATCTGGCCTCACAAAATGACTTATGTTGGAATGAGCCATCTATGCAGTAGATTGTATCTTGGCGAATGAATTATATATAAGAGTCTCTTCGTAATACCCTTTCAGTGTAGTTTTCTATGTACGTTATCGTTGTTTGATTTTGATGATTGTGCTTTCGTGTTATTTTTTATGACTAGTTTCTTTGTCTACTTCCATAGATTTTAATTTGCATTAATTTCTGAGGATTCTAAGAGGAAGGATAAAAGAAGGATATTGATCAAATGTCCATCTATTGCATGAGGACACATAACTGAGGCTTGACCATTGCAAAACCATTCTGCTTCTCTTGACGAATTCTCTACTCGGTGGGTTGTTCTGATCCTTGTTTTCTACTAATTTATGCTAATGAATTCTCGTTGTCTCGCAACATTTTTAGATCGATGATGTCCGGTAGAGTTTAACTGATAAATGATAGCCATATGCATGTTGTAACACTAAGAATAGACCATTGTATGATTGTAATTGTTAGGTGCATCTATGCACATGATTTATATAAGTAAATGCTTCGTATGAGAAGCCGATAGTTGTGGTTCCATGAATGTATTTTTATAGTTAAGTTATTCACACATTTGTATGGTCATGGACAACTTGTGCACTATGGCTTTTTTCGAAACGATATCCGGGGTACTGAAAACGAATCAACCTAGAAAAAATTATGTGGAATGTGCCTCATGCACGAGGCATTACGGGACATTCAGTGGGACTTGTAACTCAGACTGTGAGGGCGTGTCATAATACAACGTAATAGTCCTTCATGGTGTCAGATTTACTAATGACCTCATACAGACATGGTGCATGCTAATATATTGTCTTCTATAGGGATCAAAAGTATTATCTATGCTTTATATAGGGACTGACACATCGGTTGTGGTAAGAAACTACTGATAAGTGATGTAATTATATGTTTAATATTTTCACTTATATTATCAATATAAACATGTAAATAAACATTTATTCAAAATAGTAAGATCACTTTAATTGTATGCTTCCCTTAGTAAGAAGTGATGGTTTAGGCGAGTGGGTTAGTCCGTTCACCAGTGTATTTCCAAGTGTACTGACTCCCAACTCCACAGGTGTCAAAAATCTCGATGGTGCACAAATCTAGCTGAAGATTTGGAGAAGCAGCTTAAAGCTCTTCCTATTTTAAAGTATTTTGGTTTCAGATGTATACATGGTGTAATGTATGGATTCATGGCAGCTTGTCGACTTTTTTGTTATTTCATGAATGTAGCCGAGATAGCATATTAAATCATGTATTCTGATTTTGTACTTCGTTGCAAGTTATTAATGAAAAGCTATTTTCTTTCTATATTTTGTCTTCAACTTTCTGCTGTTATGAGATTTCAACATGTTGTTAAAAAAATTATCACAATGCACGTTCTTGATTTATACAAGTGCTATTTAGAGTTGTATGGTTTCACGGTCGGTGGCGACTTAGCGATTCGGCATAATCAAGACGTGACAGAAATGTTTCTGGTTTTGAATGTGTTGTTTCTAAAATGAAAAGAAAATTTTTAGAATATTTGCGTGAAATACCATTTATATTGTTTGGTTGTGGTTTTAGATCTAAAAATTAATTAGATTGTGTATTTATATTGTTAGACGATTTTTATGACAATATGAATGTTAAGGTAAGTAGCTTACAAATAAAAATTAAACAATATTTAGATACTCTAGTTAGTTTATATAAAGAAAAAAAATGTATCGAGTTGACCCAGTTCAATCGTTCATGGTAGTAATAGTAGCTCTGATTTAATTTCTAAGCTACATTATGCTAAGAGTATACTACAAAGGAAGAAACAAACTTCTCTCTCAACTCAAGAATTTTCATTGTATTTAAACTCTTGGGATAAAGATGATAAGTATTATGGATCATATTTTTAATTTTCGCATGGTGGAAAAAAAATACAAATTTATTATTTACTTTTTTCTTTAGCACGCAATCTTTTAATGGTCTCATATCCATGGTAACATCATAATCTTGTTTTTGTAAAGATTCAAGAATGCTAAGCAAGAAAAGAAGCAGGATGCTATCGAATATTTTAGAAGTTTGTGTTCAAGATTGGGTTCGTGCGAAAAAACAGACTCAACACTTAAGAGATAAGGGGACCAGCATTAATAAACTGGACTTTCAGTCTCTTACTATGGACGACCCTATTAGAGAAGGAGAAGCTGAACAATGAACTGGCCAGAAGACCGAAAACTTGAAGATTAAATTGTAAGTAAAATCTGTATTTTTATTTTATTTTTTAAAAATGTTACATTAAATTTCTAAATTTAATCAAATTAATAAACTTTTTTTGAATTACATTATTTATTTTTTTCAATTTCTTCTTAATTAATATTTTTTTTGAATTTTTTTCCACGAGCCAACCCAAACCTAAATCGGCCCGAGCATGGCCCGCTGTTTCTCTAGGTCCGGCCGAACTAGATTTGAATTTTTCTATTTTTCAGTTCGGATCAGTCCGATCAAATTTGATCAACTCTGAACCCCGGACCGACCCGGCCAAGACGAGACCGTCAATAATTTCGAAACTAGCAACATATGTCTTTATCTCTCAATTCCACGTTAATTGTAGCAAAATTTATCGTTTTTTCGAAACTGTCATAGACTCTTCACTAGGGCTCCAAACAAGCCAAGTCGAGCCAAGCTTTTGTAAACTTGAGCTTGGCTTGACTAGAATTAATCGAGCTCGAGCTCGAGCTCGAGCTCAAAGCTTGATAAAAAATTTATTTTAGAGCTTGAGCTTCGCTCGAGCTTATTTATATTAAGCTTGAGCTTGGCTTGGTTTGAGCTCGAGCTTGGCTTGATAAGCAAGCTTGATAAACAAGCATGATAAACAAGCTTGATAAAAAAAAGCTTGATAAGCTCAAAATCAAGTTCGTTAAGCTTGATTTCAAGTTCGCTCAACTTTATTTCAAGTTCATTAAACTTTATTTCAAGTTTAACGAGCTCGATTTCAATTTAGCTAGGTTTGAATTCAAGTACCTTTTTATCTTGGGCCATTACAGATCGGGCTTTAATAGTCCTTTCTCCATTTCAAAAATTATAATTCAAACATACTTGTAAAATTTATTTTTGTATGATTTTCGTTATTACTCTAAATTTTATACAACTAAAATTTAAGAGTACAAAATTTGATCGGTCGATCAATGGAATGAACATGTCTATATAGCGGTAGACTTAGGGGGTGCTTTTTTTTTCTTTTTTTTTTTTTACATATCTATATAATACTATCACTTTAAAGTACAAATATTATCTGTTTATCATAACCATATAGTACATTTTAAAGTATTGTTGTTTATTTTTTCTACTACTTTAAAGTGCATCATATATTTGACTATTTTACTCTAAAATACAATGACATCAATAGTCCCTTGATAACCCTTATTTCATCATCTATGTTGCACATACACAAAAACGAAATGATTCAGATGCAATGACACCGATCAAAACACCAAACTTGACAAATCTAAAATCCTACTTCAAATTTTTTAGACTATTATGAGCAAAATTAATCCAATTTTCGAAGTAAAATAAAATTTTATCAAAGGATTAGGTTTTTCACTGATGTGTGATATGTTGCCAAAAAATGCATAATGGAAAATTATTTGAGTGCTATATTTTTCACTTACAAAGGATAAGTGTTGCTTGGACATATTTGTAATACTTAACTTTATTGAAGACTACAATTGTCTTTCTTTGCACTTATAGATAAATGGTAAATTATAAGCTCAAGATTTGAGCTTACAACTTACCACTTACAAAGAACAATATACATCAATGTTTTAAAACCGAACCGGCCGACCGGTTCAACCGGTTGACTCGTGAACCAGTAGCTTTTTCGGATCAGGTCAGTGTTGACCTACAATCTTTTTTTAAACATATTGTAAATAAATATTTTTATAAAAATCAGTGTATGGAAGAAAATGAACTTGGACCACATAGATTAATCCAGTGGTTGAACCAATTTTATCCGACCCAGTGCCTTATCCCGGGTCGATATCTGGTCCGGTTTTTAAAAGGTTGTTTTAAAATGTAAAAAATTTAAGTTTGTGGATGCTACACTTGTTTGAACATTTTAAAATATGAATATAGTGTAAAAAAACAAACACCCCTTTTAGTCAAATTTTAGTAGTATCGAGCTAGCACGGGTAGATGTTAACCCAAAGCATTGTATGGCGTGTCATCGACTGTGACACGGAACATTATTTAGACACGATGGACGGATACCATACGGTTGCAACCACCTCGTGCAAGTATTGTCTGTGTATCGAGAATGGACAGATGTTAGGACCATCTGATTCACAAATTAGATGCAAATCCCTCCCTTCACGTAAGCTTCATCGATCGATCGGTTCATGGATTTGTGTCCGAGAGACCTACAATGATCACGTGCGAGCGACAATCTTGGGTCCATTGTGGCTATTAGCTGGACTAGTTGCCCTACATTGTTACGAAATTAACCTCCATTTCAAGTGTCAAGTTGAACGAAACGCAACATCACCGCTTGCTGTGTCACACTAATCCATCAGTGTCATTATATATATATATATATATATATATATATATATATATATATATATATATATATAGAGAGAGAGAGAAATTTTGAGTTACCCCCCACTTTGATTACCCAAATTAAGGGTGCACCCCACAGTTTTGCATTAATGAAGAAATACCCCCACTTTGGACGGAAACCGTCTAGGGCTAACGGTCAGAGGCTTTGACCAAAAAAATTGGACAAAAATACCCTTCACATTGTCTTCTTCCTCTCCCTTCTTCTCCTCCTCGCCGCCACTGCCCCCCTCCTCCTCCCCGCCGCCACTGCCCCCCACCTCCCTCCTCGCCGGCCGCCGCCCTCTTCCCCGCCACTGCTGCTGCTTCCCCCCCTCCTCCTTCCCGTCGCCGGTCGCCCCCCCTTCCCTCCCCGCCGCTCCCCCTCCCCGCCCCGCCCCCCCTTCCCTCCCCGCCGGGCGTTGGCGGCGCGTGCGCAGGAGCTAATCGAAGAGGAGCGGGTTCGTGTCTCGAGGATGGCCGAGATTCGTCGGCGCTCGAGGAGGAGAAGAATGGAAGAGTCACACCTTTTCGTCGACGTGATGCCACGCCGCCGACGCTCGAGCGGCACTGGAGAGGATCGAAGGCGGAGCACATGGCACTCGACGGTGGCGGCAACTTCGTCGTAGGCAAGCAACGAGGAGAGGGTCGAGAGAGGCGGCTCACGGGGAAGCGTACGGCAAGTGTGTGCGGAAGTACGGGAGACCCGCGGCTGGGCGCTGCCCATTGCTGCGGACGCGGCGCCGGGGAAGCTCAGCTCTAGCACGGAACGTCGGCGCTCTGGCTCGGGGAGGCGGCGAGGTACTGGATCACCGGAGGGGAGCGTCAGATCTGGAAAGGCGGGGAGGCTCGGGTTGTCGACTGGTGGTCGGACGAGTGGTGGTCGGCCACCGGGTCAGGCGGCGAAGGGGGGAGCGCAGCGGCGGGGGCCAGGGGGGTGACGACGGGGAGGAGGGGGGAGGTGGCAGCGGAGAGAGGCGGTGGGGAGGGGGGAGGTGGCAGCGGGGAGAGGCGGTGACGACGGGGAGGAGGGGGCAGTGGCGGTGGGGTGGAGGAGGGAGACAACACACAGGGAAGAAGGGTATTTTCGTCAAATTTTTTGGGTCAAAGCTTTTGACCGTTAGCCCTAGACGGTTTCCGTCCAAAGTGGGGGCATTTCTTCATTAATGCAAAACTGTAGGGTGCACCCTTAATTTGGGTAATCAAAGTGGGGGGTAACTCAAAATTTCTCATATATATATATATATATATATATATATATATATATATATATATATATATATATATATGCGATGAGGGTCCCCGGACGGTTCAGACCCCTCTTTAGGGCAAATGTTAAGGGCACCCCCAAATTACTAAGGGCAACCAACTTAAAACTTCAAATAAATTACAAGTTTGACATTTTGAAAACGCTAAGGGCCACCCAATTCTGTCAAAGACGGACTGCAGGCAGTCCAAAGTGAATATATGACTGCAGTGCTTGCCTGCAGTCCCCGAATGACGAATTTTTTTTTTAAAAAACTTGCAGTGACTGCAGGCCTCGCCTGCAGTCCAAATTGAAGACAGGACTGCAGGCAAGGCCTGCAGTCCGTCTCCATAGCCTCCTCCTCATCCTCCGCCGCCTCCCCCCGCCCGCCGGACTCCGAGATCTCCGCCCTCCTCTCCTTCAAGTCCTCTCTCCATGATCCCCTCTCCTCTCTCTCCTCCTGGGACCGGCCCTCCCTTCCCAACTCCCCGTGCTCCTGGCGCGGAGTCACCTGCTCCGCCACCAACGCCACCACTCCCCTTCGCGTCGTCTCTCTCCGCCTCCCCAGCCTCCGCCTCTCCGGCCCCATCCCCCCCTCCCTCTCCTCCCTCACCGTCCTCACCAAGCTCTCCCTCCGCTCCGGCAGCAGCAGCTCCTAGCAGCAGCAGCAGCTGCTCGCAGGCTGCGGCGGAGGAGGGCTGCGGCGGGGGAGGGGGCGGGGCGGAGGGGGGGCTGCGGAGGGCTGCACGAAGGAGGAGGAGGGCTGCGCGAAGGAGGAGGAGGGTTGCCCTTAGTAATTTGGAGAGGGTGGTGGTTGCCCTTAGTAAAAATGGGAGAGGATGGTGGTTGCCCTTAGTAATTTGGGGGTGGCCCTTAACATTTGCCCCTCTTTAGGTGCACGTGCCTAAGTTCTAGTAAAAAGGACATCCAAATATATATATATATATATATATATATATATATATATATATATATATATATATATATATATATATATATATATAACCGGATCGAGAGTTCCGTCTGCGGGAGTTCCGTCGTCCTCGACCATTGGATAGAGCGAGCACGCGTACGGACCCCACGCAACCACCCCCCCCCCCCCCCCACGCTAGGGGTGAGCATATAACGGTTGAAAACCGAAAACCGAACCGAACCGAACCGAAATATGACAAACGGTTCGATTTTTTCGGTTATCGGTTCAGTTTACGGTTTGAAATTTTAAAAATTTGAAATAACGGTTCGGTTTTCGGTTCTTCATCCGAAAAACCGAACCGAACCGAAAACCGATTTAGATTTAGTAATTTATCAAACTACCCACAATATACATATACTAATGTTTATTAACCCCTAACTGAGCGCACTCTCTTCTCCTATTCTATGTCGGTGCTTCTTTGAGCACTCTCTCTATCTACCCTCAATCTATATACTAATATCTTTCGCTCTATGTAATATAACAATTCATAAATACAATAATGTCATATATTTTTTAAAATTTTGTTATTTAAATAGGTCCATTTTGCTAAAAACTTGAAGGCTATGCACATTGGTCCATGAAACCGAACCCAGGACCGGCCCTGAGTTTATGGGGGCCCTGGACAAACTTTCAAAATATGTCCCATATAAATGGGCCCATATATAATAAAAATAATCCTGAAATAAAGGTAATAAAAAAATGTTATAACCAAGGATTAAACCTAGGATCTCTAGTATGCAAGTATAACCTAATAACCACTACACCACAACTATTTTGTGTTAGAAGAGAATAATGTTACATATTTGTTCTATTTTAGGTACAAGATTATTAATATACGTATGTCAAAATAAACTTTTTGGGCCCCCAAATTTCTTGGGGCCCTGGGCGGTCGCCCTGGCCGCCCTGGGCCAGTGCCGGACCTGACCGAACCGACCGAAAATTGAACCGAATTAATTCGGTTTGGTTTTTGTTCGGTTTTTATAAAAACGGTTCGGTTTTCGGTTTTGAAAAATACGGTTTACGGTTATTTCGGTTTTTACATATTCGGTTCGGTTTGAACCGAACCGAACCAATGCTCACCCCTACCCCACGCCCACCCAATTCCCCCCCCCCCCTCCCTCCAATCTGATGGTGCGGGGGGGGGGGGGGGGGGGGAGGGGGGGGGGGGGGAGGGACTTTGGCAGGTCTCCCTCGCGGGAATTTTGATCCGCGCCTATACATATAGTATATAGCCAAGGAATATATATATATATATATATATATATATATATATATATATATATATATATATATATATATAATATATATATATATAACTAAGAACCTCTAACTCAAGTGGTTAGAGTAAGCATTTTTCCCCAGAGGTTGCAGGTTCAAACAACGGAGAAGACACATTTAATTCTATGTAGAGGAGAATTAATGTGTGGACAACCAGAGTGCATGCGGGTTGCGGGTGCGGTGTGGTGCGATGTGATGTGGGTGCGATACAAGTGCATGTGCAGTCCTTCGGACCGAGTTTGTAGGCCTTCGGACCAGGAGTATGTAACACAATTATCGCTTTAATATATATATATATATATATATATATATATATATATATATATATATATATATATATATATATATATATATATATATATGCAGTGTGACAGGACTATGTGGTGGGTGGAAAGAGTCAGATGATGCATTTCAACGCCTACTTTCTCTATACTGATACAAGGCCAGCCGCATGGATTTTTTGGAAGTAACCGCTGGTTGCGACAGGGAGACCCATTATCCCCTTATCTATTTACTATAGTGATGGAATACTTTACATGTTTGATGGACGTTGCAGTACATTAAGGTCACATTACACCCCTATATCGTCGGGTGACTCCTAGTCTCCCATCTCATATATGCGAACTATTTGCTGGTTCTAATGGAGCTGTCAGAAAGGGCTACTGCTACATTGAATGGAATCCTAGAAGAGTTTGGAAACATGTCCGAACTCCAGTTGAATAGAGATAAGAACCAGGTATACTTCAATAAGACCTGCCATGAGAAGGAAATGTGGGCGAGTCAACTCCAGATAGAGACCAACCAATTACCTGTCAGATACCTTGGGATTCCGTTATCAGTTACGTATGCACGGGACGCCGATTGTCAGGGTCTTATCCAATATGTGCAAACGAGACTTGAAGGGTGGCAATCTCAACTGTTGTCATTTGGAGGAAGGATAGAGCTAGTTCGGTCTGTAATCATTGCTATTAATTCATATTGGGTACAAGCCATTTATATTCCGGAGAAAACTATCAAGAAAATAGAGACACTATGTGCCAACTTTGTCTGGCAGGCTTACACTTGATAGCCTGGGGAGACTTGTGAAGGATGAGGGCGGAGTAGGTCCGCGTTCACTACAGACACTTCGAGAAGTAGCCATGGTTAAACTGGCTTGGAGATTCCTAGAAGGTAAATTCCTTTGGACGAGATGGACGAACAACAGATATCTACGGGAGACAAATTTCTGGGTACAAAAAATTGATAACAATTTCTCGGTCACTTTTAAACATATTCTACGCGCCAGACCGACATTG
Organism: Iris pallida; assembly: GCA_029216955.1. Taxonomy (NCBI): domain Eukaryota; kingdom Viridiplantae; phylum Streptophyta; class Magnoliopsida; order Asparagales; family Iridaceae; genus Iris; species Iris pallida. Next base: position 920,074 of record JANAVB010031820.1, read on the forward strand.
AAGGAGGGGCTTAGGCGAGTAGTCCATGATGGGAGGACCACCCATCTATGGCTGGACCCTGGCTGTCGCACAGTAGCTTGGTTGATAGACTAGGGTGGCCATTGGGACGTTAAAGCTCGCATGGTAACTCAAATGGTATGCAGTAGAGAGAGAAGCCATAGAAATTGATCAAGTGGCATCAGCGGACAAATGGGAGTGGATCAACTCAGACACAGGGTATTTGATAGCAAGGTGTTGTATGAACAATTGCGACCTCAATTTCCTACGGTTGACTGGGCTGACGTCGTGTCGAATATATATATATATATATATATATATATATATATATATATATGAAAAATTTATGAAATGTCTAAAAAATGAAAAGTTTTATGAAAAATTTACCGTGCAATAACATTTCATCGCGTGCCCAGAATTAGGAAAAAATATATAAAGAGGATTCCGAATGACCGTTTTGCCCTTCCTTCTAATTTATTGAAAACACCCACGAAACTACTCTTAGAAAAACGTTTCGATACTTCATCTTCTTCCATACGCTGCTCACTTTCGAATCTAGGTTTTCTCCTCAAAAATCTTCAAAAACTCGTCGAAAAAATTTCGAAAAGACTGAGACAAACGACAAAAGTGCTAAAACGGAGGTCCAAATATCATTTTTTTTGCGATTCTAAAATTGACCATCTAACGAAGAAACGGTTAATCTCAGGCTCCTCGAAGATACGCTCATTTTGCGACAAACTGGACCTCGTTTCGACCTCCCAGTCAAAAGTTATGGCCCTACAAAGTTTCAACTGACCATAAAATGCAGGAGAATGGCAATTCTTCGTGTTAGAACACGAAGAATGTTAATTTCGCATGAGGGTGTCCATTCTGCGTGTTAGTAACACGGAGAATGGCATTCTCCGTCTTAATTTACACGGAGAATGGCCATTCTCTGTGTTAGTAACACGGAGAATGACATTCTCCGTATTAATTTACATGGAGAATGGCCGTTCTCCGTGCTAAATTACGCGGAGAATGGTCATTCTCCGTCTTAATTTACACGAAGAATGGCCATTCTCCGTGTAATTTGGCCATTCTCTGTGTAATTTAGCACGGAGAATGGTCATTCCAGTGTTAAAATGCAGGAGAATGGCTATTCTCCGTGTTAGAAACACGGAGAATGCCATTCTCCGTGTTAAATAAAACGGAGAATGGTCATTCTTCGTGTAATTTAGCACGAAAAATGGTCGTCATTCTCCGTGTTAAATAAAATGGAGAATGCCATTCTCCGTGTTAATTTACACGGAGAATGGTCATTCCCAGTGTTAAAAACGTAGGAGAATGGCATTCTCCGTGTAATTTAGTACGGAGAATGACATTCTCCGTGTAATTTAGTACGGAGAATGACATTCTCCGTTCTAAATTACACAGAGAATGGCCATTCTCCGTGCTAAATTATACGGAGAATGGCCATTCTCCGTATTAAATGACACGGAGAATGGTCATTCAAATGTTAAAACACAGGAGAATGGACGGAGAATGCCATTCTCTGTGTTAGTAACACGGAAAATGGTCATTCAAATGTTAAAACACAGGAGAATGGCCATTCTCCGTGTTAGAAACACGGAGAATGTCATTCTCCGTGTTAGTAACACGGATAATGGCATTCTTCGTAATGGCATTCTTCGTATTAATTTACACGGAGAATGTCATTCTCCTAGTTAAAATGCAGGAAAATGACTATTTTTCGTGTGATATCGATGGAGAACAGTTGACAGAAACCTAATTTTTTTTATTTTGTGGAAAGAAATTTGACATGCAAAACGATGCTAACTCTTATGGAAAAGAAGAAGAAGATCTTCTCTCCATAATTGACCTAATTGTCGGAAAAGAAGAAGAAGAAGAAGATGAGCGATGATCGGAGTTCGACTGAAAAAAAAATACGGTGAACTACGAACGGTCTTTGCGATCTCTGCTGAAAATGAGAGCAATGGAATTCAGATCTCTCGTGAAGAAGAAGAAAACGACGACGACAAGAATCGTAATCCAAATTTGAGTTTGTGCGGAGGGGAGTTATGATATTAATTTTGTAAATACAGAGTATCTAAATGGAATCTTGGAATACTTAACGTGAAAATATATAATTCTGGACATTTCATAAAACCTATCATGCGGGTGGATTTTTCATAAAACCCAACCCCGAAATTGAATTTCTCAGCAATTTTCATATATATATATATATATATATATATATATATATATATATATATATATATATATATATATATATATATATCCATTTTGTATAAGAGTAGAAAAACATCATCAGCATGGTATATATCTAACCTTTCACAATTATTAATAGGGATTTTTTTTTTTACTTTCATCCCACTTATTAATAAAAATTTGTACTTATGTCCTATATTTTGTATTTATTAGACTTACGTTCCACTTTTGTCACGACAAATATTTTTCGTAATAAAACGAATATTTTTCATGATAAAATGAATAATTTTTGTAATAAAAACTAGAATATAAGTATAATAAACATAAAATATGAGATGTAAGTACAAATTTATATTAATAAGTGAGACTAAAGTCAACATTTCTCTTTATTAATATATAGGGACGAGCTAGAACTGATCATGAGTGTATATGTACTGAAGACCACCGCGTTGATTAGTATTGTGTGAATGTAGCCCCTGATAGTGAGAACGAGAGTTGGTGACTTCTTCCCGTCAATGTTGCTCAAGTCTTCCAAAGAGAACAGCTAGGGATAAATTTGCTTTAGTTAGTTTTGAGAATACTAGAAAAAAAAATTATTCGGTTTCAATTATGGGTTTGGTTTCGGCCCAAAATCTAAAATCAAACGAGTCTTATACAATTATATAAATATTCTCAATTTTATACATATTTCATGATTAAAAAATTTGTATATTTGTTTATATTTTGAAAACAGTAATTCTGTGTATGTATTTTGAAATCCAATTTTGATAATTTAACACCTAAATTTTGAGTCCAATTTTAAAATATAACAAACATGGATAAAAATTATATTCTTAATATAATTTAACTACATTTTCAGTTTGGTGTCCGAACCATAAAACAAAGTTTCATGCGTATCGTCGGACATCTCAAAAGAAAACATAACTTATCCACATTTCCAGTTTTATGTCCGAACCATAAAACAAAAGAAATAGTCCAACCGAACAAACCGATATTATGATGATTAATTTTGGATTGATTTCGATTTTAGATATTTAATTTATTCGTTTTTAACTAGTTTTGACTCCCTAGAAATCGAATAAACCGAACTCTCACCCAGAGCAGCGGCTCGAACTCACATGGAGGTGCTGGTAGCGGCTGAAGCTGCTAACTGTTGCCGATGTTCTGCTGTTGAGACTTGAGCTCGTTAAATCCCCCCCTTTTTTTTTTACGTAAATATACCTAAATTTATCCTCCTATATAAAATTTGTTGTACAGAGTTCACACATTTAACAATTTTAACAAAGTATATGTGCGAGTATGATTGTACCATAATACTTATAACATATCATTATGTGGCTTCCTTGATAAAATTAAGTAACATTACATAAATTGGGTAGGCTACCACCAATAGCTCCGTCTGTAGGGGTCAACATTATTCGATTTTGGATCGAAAACCGAATCGAATCGAACCGAACTGAATAAGGAATTTGGTTCGGTTTCAAAAAATTTGGTTCGGTTTCGATTTTCAAAATACAAAAAATTTCTTATTTGGTTTTAGTTTAAAACCGAAAACCGAATAAAAATTATAAAATTATGTAAATATTCTCAATTTAAAAATGTGTATATTTTGAAAACAATAATTCTATGTATGTGTTTTAAATTCTAATTTTGATAATTTAACAACTGGTCTAACTTTGTGCGTAACTTTAAAATTTAACAAATGTGCGTATAAAAATTATATTTTCAATATAATTAACCATGATTCCAACTTTGGGTCCGACCCATTAATTCCAAACGAATAAACCGAATAAACCGAATTTGTTATTCGGTTCGGTTTTGGTTAATTCGGTTCGATTTCGGTTTTGAATTTTTAGAATTTCGATTTATTCGGCTTTGACAAATTCAGTTCGGTTGAAACCCTATCCGCCTGCGTTTGCATGCAACGGCCATATCTAGTATCACGATAGTTTTTGACATTTTAAGAGTCATGTATAAATACCAAAATGGACCTTTTTAATCATTCTAAAAACCGACATTTTCTGACATTCCAACGGACATGTTACTATAGTTTATAAGAAAAATAGGGTGGTATAAATCTAAAGATGGAGATTTTACCTTAGGAATATTGACGAAGGTTAAAAATTTGGAGACTTTCAATTTTTGAGACCACGTACGATCGCACAGCTCCCACGTACTTCGAAATGCTCATGTTTATTATGTATGTGACACGAGCACATCTGGTCCAATGAATCCATACATCACCATTTTCCTGCATCAGGTTGAGAGTTTTCAGGTTAACTAATACCGATTGCGTTATAATGGGGGGCAGATAAGAGTTTAGTCAACATATCAGTTTGACATAGGATAAAGTGCCAAAAAAATGTCCTTGTATTTGCAATTTTTCATTTAAAGACCCGTGGCTCTAAACAACTTCACATTTTTATTTTAATTCAGTTTACACCCATTTTGAATTATATCGTTAACAGACGTTAAAATACGTCTGAAATGACAATTTTATTTCTCCTCCCACTCCACCCCTCCACCCCTCCCCTCTGGGGTGGGTGTTGGAGGGGTGGGGGAGGAGGGTTGGCCCTGCGGAGAGGAGGGGGGAGGGGGCAGGTGGCCGCGTGCGGAGGAGGTGGCGGGTGGCCGCGTGAGAAAGAGGGAGGGAGGGAGCGGGGAGGAGGAGGGAGGGAGGGAGCGGGGAGGAGGAGGGTTGTCGTGGGGGAGGAGCACTACTAAAATAAGGCAAATTAGCGACGTCCAGGTACGTCGCTAATTAAGGAAAATACGTCGCTAAACGTAATTAGCGACGACGTTAGCGACGAAAATTGAAAGTCGCAAAAAAGCTAGTCGCATATGACAAATTCGTCGCCCTCCGTCGCTGTTTACGACGTCACCACAATGTCGATGGGTCGTCGCAAAATTAGCGACGGAGGGCGACGAATTTGAACGTCGTCAAATTAGCGACGTAGTGCGACTACGTAGCGACGTTATTTCTTTTTATGTGATGACATGGCATGCCTGCCACGTCAGCAGTTTAGCGACGTACGGCGACCAAATTAGCGGCGTCAACGTCAGCTACTGAGCGACAGCTTACGACGGATAGCGACGTGACGGTGCTAATTAGCGACGTCTGGATACGTCGCTATACGTCGCAGAACGTCGCTATCCGTCGCAGATCTTATGGAAAAAAATTTTAAAAAAATATGTTTGGTATTTTTGTTATGCTGACACACATCATCACAAAAATACCAAACATTTTTTTTAAAAAAATTGGCCAGCACCTCCTTTGTATATCAGATCATCGCTTATAACCCAGCGTAGGTATATTTGTCATCCCTGTCGCAGATATCACAAACATACATGTCCAAGTAAATATCATACATGTACTCAATGAAAATACCAACAAAGTAAATATCCAATAAACATACATGTCCACAATGGAGGGCAAATAAGAATGAAAATCAGTGTACAGAACGGTCAATGGGCCCATAGGGCCAATACATACAAAGATAATAAAAAAATCTACTGGATCACTGAGGACCCCTGCCGCGCATCTGAGATAGTATGTACTCATACTGCTCCTGTGTGAGCTGCACCGTAGGGACAGTAGGAGGCAGTGCAATGTCTGGAGTCGGCGCCGTCGATGGACCGGGAGGACGTATCTGCTCCAGCTCTCGCAATCGCTCACCATGCGCAGCAAGGGTACTCACCATCCTCTGAGTACTCTCCTCAATCGAAGTTTGTACCTGAGTGAGTGAGGCAGACATGGTCCTCTGCGATCCCTCTAGCTCGACCTGTCTACGCTCTGTGCGCTGCGTAGACTCGTTGAGCGTGTGCAAGCTGGCAGCTGTATCCTGCTGCAGACTCATCAGCTCCTGTATACTGCGCTCGACCGCATCAAATCGTCCAGTAATCGTCGGATCGTCGCTCTACGGTATGGTGATCAGAAATCTGCTGCTGTAACTCGCGACGCAGCTCGTCGATATGACGACCAATATCCTGAGCTCGTGATGACGCCTGCGAAGCTGGAGACTGCGCACTGACAGAGGTGGCCCGGGATGACTCTGAAGCCAAATAGGCGCCGTAGGATCCCGTACCATAGTACGTACCCTTCTGAAGACCACCAACGGCGGTCATCCAGAGGTCGTCCGGCGATGGAGCTGTAGGCGGCTGGAAGGAAATACCAGCCCCTCCCTCTGCTGGCGCACTAGCAGCAGTAGCCGCCTTCTCTTGTAGCCGAAGAAACTCGGCCTAGAACAATATTTGCTAACGTATAAGTGTTTGCTAAAGTCTATATTGATATCTATTTTCCTGTTTTCTAAATTATAGTAAATTAATATAAAGAATAGAACGTACATATGCCTGCGTCGCCCTCTCGTCAATGAACTCCCCAGCCCTCCGATGGGTGACCAGGAAGACGGTCACCATGTTGGGGTCCTCACCCTTTTTTACCTGTTAAAATATATTATCTATTATTAGTATTAAACATTCTATCCAACTATATATAAAATGATGTCCGTCATAGAAAATGTACCAGACGACGAAAATGCTCCGCCATCGGAATGGAGCCACCACACCACTTACTGGCGCTCGACCGTGCCACCTTGGCCTTGTCAGACCGCTCCTGGTACCTGGCCTCGCCGAATCTAGCCTTCATCGCAGTCCACTGCTCTGGCGTTATCCAACCATGGATCGGCTTTCCGGAGCGATCACGAGACTTCTGGTCGTGGATCGCATCACGGATGAGCTTGCCTGCGACGGCAGAAAATTGGACATCGATCTTCGCCGCCCGGTGCGGTGGATAGAAATAGGTCCTCTACAAGAAGTAAAATAGAAAAGTTGTATAATATACACAAATGATTATTAAAATTTAAAAATAAACAAATTTTTTACCTTGAAGTGGGCCAACCAAAAGGCCTTCCTATCTGCGGGAGCATCTGAGTAGTTAATCCAAGGCTCACCATAGTTCTGCCTCAGAAATAATCCCAGCTGTCTCTGTAATGCAGGAGGCCGATATCTATACAATAATAAATTTAATGAATTTATATGTACATATAATTATTTGAGAAATATATATTAACTAATTAACTTACTTCGTAGGCCCGTCCGTCCAAATCTCCATACGCGTCTCGTCCGGGGGAGCGCATGGAGGGTCGCTCTCACCTCCTGCCTGGACAGGATCAGTCTGATCGCCGTCCTCCATATGCTCGGCGTCGGCTCTTCCCATGGATCCATCGGCAGGAGGAATGCTGGACGTGGGATCAGGAATGCTGGACGACGAGGGAGGAGTCGCCAACCTGCTGGAACTGCCCTGTCCCGGTAATGGATCGGGAACAGAATGGTACACTGGCGTACTCGAAGATGAGGATGAGGGTACGGAATCTGCATCCCCAGCCCGAGGCAAACGGGACTGCCTAATATAATATCCTCCGTGTCGTCCTCCTCCTGGTCTAGTCATACCTGATAATAACATATGACAATAAAACAAATATACATATTTATATGATAGACATCACAGATTTTTGAAAAATATCATAGTCACAGATAAAAGTGTCACTAAAGTGTCACAGATTTATATGATAAAAGTGTCACTAAAGTGTCAAATATGATGATAAAACAAACGTACAGATTTAATTCTCTTCTGAAAATTTATCTAGTTCGTTTAACTCATCTTCTTCTTCTTCTTCTTCTTCTTCTTCTTCTTCTTCTTCCTCCTCTACATCTTCACTTTCATCTGCATCTTCCTCTTCAGATAATTCTACTTCTTCTACACAATTGGATGTGTAATGAGGAACTTCCGTCGTGTCCACTTCTATAATATTTGTTACAAGAGGTAGTTCATCCTCTTGATAAGCTATATCGTTAATCTCAAAGGTATTTCTAGCTTTGGTCTTGCATACTGTCTACCAGTCCGATCTTTTTGTTCTCCGTTTAGGATAACTTGTGAAGTACACGAGCTGAGCCTGACTTGATAGAACAAATGGTTCATAGGCTTGATATCGATGCCGATAGTTTATATCCACAAGATCGTGCTTGTCTACTTTCCAACCTTGACCTTCAATCGGATCGAACCAATCACACCTGAATAACACAATCTTAGCAGGCTCTATTCTATAACTATATGTCAGCTCCATAATCTCCCGTAGGACGCCATAGAAATCGTTGCCCGCATCAACATCTTTGTAGTTCGAAGATCTGATACACAAACAGCTGTTTTTGGTGGAATCGAGATCCACAAAGTTGTCTCTGATCGGACAAGTTGTTGACTTGAACCTAAACCCATTAATACAGTAGCTTGGCCATATTTTTGCAGCATAAATTGGTCCATTGGCTAGCGTTCTAATAGACTCATTCTTAAGTCTTGCGTATGGACGATCGACCTAAATACCACGAAAAAATTAATTAAGCTCATTCTCAAGTGCATATACAGAAAGGTAATTACAGAGTTCTCAAGTCTTACATATGCACTCAACCATGATGGAAAATAATGCCTCATTTCTTGTTCTAGTTCTTCTTCTATTATGTGTGGCCTACCTGACCTCACATCATCATTAAATATGCTGAAAATAACATCGTTCAATTAATGTAATAGTATAATAATCAACACTATTAAAATAATGTATACGTATTAATTACTTACCCCTCCAGCTTCTCTACTTCATCATCGTCGCAGTTGAGTAATACATACACCTGAGCAGCCCTTAGCTCATCATCGTTCAGATATCTCTTCTTAATTTTACCCGATGGCTTTCCTGGAGCATTGAATACCTTCAGTATTGTATCATTACATTCATGATCTCCGTCGTCATTTTTGGAAGCTCTCGTTCTATTAGTTGCAATATGAGGCTTGAAATACATCGAACAAAAGTTTGTAATCTCCTCGAGAACATAGGCTTCACAAATAGAACCCTCGACCTGTGCCTTATTTTTTAAGTTTCTTTTTAGGTAATTCAAATTTTGCTCGAACGGGTACATCCATCGATATTCGACGGGTCCACCAACACGTGCCTCATAGGATAGATGAATCGGCAAATGCTCCATAGAGTCGAAGAATCCAGGAGAAAATATCCTCTCTAGCGTGCACAATGTTACCGCAATGTCTTTCTCTTGCTTTTCTAGACGATCAACGAGCAACTTTTTAGAACAAAGATCCCTGAAGAATATGCTAAGCTCCGTCAATGGATCCCAAACTACCTGCGGTAAGAATTCCCGAAATGCAATCGGAATTAACCTCTCCATGAATACGTGACAATCGTGGCTCTTCATACCCGTCAATTTGTTTTCCTTCGGATCGACACATCTTCTCAGATTTGACACATATTCATCTGGAAATTTTAGGCCCTGGATCCACCGACAAAGTCTCATTTTATCCTCCTTGTCCAGTGAGAAAATTGACTTCGGCAGGAACTGTTTTCCATTCTCCTCTATCAAATGCAACGCAGGGCGTTTGCATATTTCTTCTAAGTCCAACCTGGCCTTGGGATTGTCTTTCATTTTTCCTTTTACGTCCATCACAGTATTAATTATGTTATCAAACACATTCTTCTCAATATGCATGACATCAAGATTATGTTTGATCAGATTGGTACTCCAATATGGCAGATCCCAGAATATGCTCCTCTTTGTCCAGTTATGATCTCTACCAAATCTATCGCACTTGTACCCAGTTGTAGGATCTTCGATAGCACTTAGAAAATCTCTAACCTCCTCCCATATCGTGGCTCCGTACCACCTTGGCGGTGGATCATCCTTCTCTACAATGTCGGCACGGAATGCATTCATGTTCCTTCTGAACGGATGATCTTTTGGCAGAAATTGCCGATGACAATCAAAGAAGCACAATTTTCCTCCGTGTTTCAAGCGGAAAGCCTTAGTACGGTCCATACAATACGGACATGAGAGACGACCATGAGTGCTCCATCCAGATAACATTCCATAGGCCAAAAAATCGTTGATGGTCCACATAAGGGTTGCCTTCATCTGAAAATTCTGCTTCCTGGAAACATCGTACGTGTTAGCGCCTACTTTCCATAACTGATTCAACTCATCTATCAGAGGCTGTAAGTACACATCAATGTTCCTCTTGGGATTGTTCGGACCAAGAATTATAACGGTTAGAAATATGTACTGAGTCTTCATGCACATCCAAGGCGGTAGGTTATACGGAGTGACAATCACAGGCCAGCACGAATACTGGGATCCCGAAAGACCAAAAGGAGTAAAACCGTCAGAAGATAGGCCCAACCTGACATTACGCGGATCTGAAGCAAAATCAGGATACACTCGATCAAAGTGCTTCCTCGCTTCTCCATCGGATGGGTGATCCAACACTCCTTCAATCTGTTCTCGCATGTGCCAACTCATATTTTCGGTCGTCTCTTTCACCATAAATAATCTTTACAACCGCGGCATTAAAGGCAAGTAGTGCATTGAATCGGTCGGTCTTCTTGCATCGGTAGACCTTCCTGTACTAGTTGTCTTATAGCGATCAGTACCATAAAATCTGCACACATCTGCGTCCTTGTCATCTTTGTAGTACAGCATGCACCCATTGCGACAAGAATCAATTTTCTCGTATCCCATCCAGAGCAATCTCACCATCCTCTTAGACTGATAGAAGTCTTTAGGTAACTTAGCACATGCCGGCAAGATCTCTATAATCAACTCCAATACTCGGTTGTAGCATTCTTGCGACATGTTAAAATCTGACTTAATGCTCAACAGTCTTGTAACCACCTCCAACGGTGAATGATCCTCACAACCAGGATACAATGGAGTCCTTGCATTCTCCAGCAACTCCATGAACTTTGCAGCATCGACATTCGGTGCCTCCTCAGCTGCATCATGAACGAAACTAGGTCCCGCAGCGTCGAAAACCATGTTCACGCACCCATCGTCGTATGCATGATTATCTGAAACAAAATTAGGTCCCGTATGTATATACGGCTCAACATAAGGCTCCGGCTCTGATGCTAAAGATACAAGTTCTCCGTGTGCGGTCCACTGATAGTAATTAGGCGTGAAACCCCTCGAGTACAAATGATATGTCACTTACACTTCTGGATAATATTTCACGTTATGACATTTCACACACGGACACTTAATTTTGGTGCCGTCCATGTACTAAGGGAACGCCTTAGCAAACTGCAGGAACTGCTCTACTTCCGCTATGTATTCATCCCGCACACCACACATATCATCAGGACGACGATTGTACATCCATGAACGATTCCGCAAGTAGTAATTCATATCCATTTTGAAATAATTCTGCAAAGATGGACACACATGTTCAACGCAGTAACTAGTCAAACTGGGTGAAGTTGAGTTGACTAAGTTAGGGGTGAGTATTCGGTTTATTCTGTTCCAACCGAACCGAATAACCGAAAATCGAATTGGATCGAAACTGAATAAGCAAAACCGAAACGAACCAAATTGGTCAATAACCGAACCGAACCGAACTAAATCGGTTCAATTTTCGGTTTATTCGGTTTTTGGGTTTTTTTGTGTTTTTTTGTTAATATATATAATAACTAAATATACCTAGATATATTTATTATATACCTATAGTATATACCTATATATATTTAGTATATACCTATATATATATATATATATATATATATATATATATATATATATATATATATATATATATTTCTTATTCGATTTTCGGTTTTGGACCGAAACCAAAATCCAAAACCGAAACCGAATAAAAAAATTTAGTATTTTCAAAACCGAAACCTAACCGATTTTTTTTAAACCGAACCGAATCTCTTATTCGGTTCGGTTCGGTTCGATTTTCGGTCCAAAATCGAATAATGCTCACCCCTAGACTAAGTCAATATCTTGGACTCCTTGGTCAAACTAGGCCAAAGTCAACTCTTGGTCAACTCTAGTTGTCAAACTAGGTCAACTATGGTCAAACTAGTCAATGCCGCCATTCTAGGCCCTAACTAGCCCATACTAGCTAGCACACACCATTCAAGGCTGTAACGTCCCAGAACCAGAATACTGGAGAGCGGGGGCATACATAGCCAGCTACGTATAATGAAATGGAATCCACCCCACAATACGGTCACGGTTGTCTAGATATATGAGGGTTTAACTACAATCCATCAGTCTCCTATGGTCAATAACAAGCCTAAATGTCTCAATCTCAAGCAAGCAAGTAAAGTTACAAGATGTAAGATCACCAAATATACAATAGTAAGGCGTCCCAAACATTACATATCCACTGATCATGAAGCTAGTCATTACAAAATATGAGGACTAGCAAGAGTTTAGTCATACATGATCAACCCTAGGATCTGTCAATCATGCTACAGCCCGTAGGCAGACAATAATAAGGCATATAATACGAGCTAATAGGTGCTCGCCGGCTAAACGCCTCAAAATTTTTTTTTTACAATAGAGTGGGAGAGCAAAAATAAATCCATTCGTTGCCCTGGTCACGCCTGATGGTCACCATCGGGCTGGAAGGTCGGTAGATCCTCTGAGGTAGCTCCGAAATCTGGCCACACAAAACCAGCTGGGTCAGACCCCAGAAAGAGCAAGTGCCACAAGGAGGCTTCACTTAAGAACTAAAACCAGCACATCAGAAAATGATATTAAAGCAGTTAAAAGAACTTGAAGTAAAAGAACAACAACCATCAAAATGGAGCACGAGAGAACCATTCAAGTAGCCGGGTCACAACCCTTAAACCAAACAAGGACCGGGGTTGTAACCCTTCACTTGAATAGAACTCCGTTTCCAAATATTATTGATAAGATAAAACTTTACAAGCATGACGTGGGGTGCAATAATACAATAAACGAAGAGAGGACTTAGAACTGCTCCGGGAGCCAGGTTACAACCCTTAAACCAAACAAGGACCGGGATTGTAACCCTTCGCCTGAACAGAACTTCGCCTCTGATCTTTATTGTTAAGAGTGACAATCATGCGATCAAACTTGCAATAATCGAGCACTGAAACCACACCATACAATCGCACCCGGCCTATCAGTGACTACGGCTTTCTACATTAGCTAACTAGGGTTATCACAACATGCAATGAGATGTTCCTCCAGCCACAAGCCCTGCAGCTAATCCAGGTTATTCAGGCGACTTGGGTTTATTTAAGCAGTGCATCATTCTTTCCATATATCAGTGAATTTAGACCTGTGCCCTTGTCACGCCCCAGAACCAGAATACTGGACGGAGGCGGACACAGCCAGCTACGCAATCCCAAAGTGCGTTAATACTCTGAAATCACGTATAAGCTGTCAAGACATGGGGGTTACTTTACAAGCCATCAGTCCGTCCTAAGGTTTAACAATCCTAGGTATCTCAATCACATGCAGTTATACAAGAGCAAAGAGTACGATCATCATACATACAATAGTAAGGCGTCCTGGACCATATATACATGAATGATCATGAAGCCAGTACCACCAAACTGATGACTAGCTAGAGAATTAGTCGTACATGATAAGGACTAGCTATAGTCTAGAATACACATATCATGTTTATGCCCGTAGGCTACAATATCATGGAAAATACCAAAACATGAGCTAAACACGTGCTCGGGGCTAAACGTTACAAGAGAAGAATTTACATATCAGTGGAAGAATGAAGAAGAAACCCACTGAGGCACTCTGGTGCTCCGGCTGGTCACCGTCGAATAGATGGTGCGGTAGATCCTTCGGGCTCTTCTATCAGAACCTGGCCATGCAAAACCAGTGGGATCAGACCCCAAATAGCAAGTACCACAAAGGAGGCCGAACTATGAACTTAAAACTAGCAGTCATAGGCAATCAACAGGGAGAGAAAGCAATAAGTAAAAAGGATCGAGATTTATGCAGTACCAATGCACTCATCCCGAACATAGGAAGACAGTAAGTAAATCATCATTGACATAAAGTAAACTGGAGAACATGTTAAATAAATAAACTAGAACAGTTTAGGAACTGGATCTGGACAAGACTTAGACTGGAAAGGTGATATACGATGGGATAACCATGCGACTATTCAGATAACCAGGTTACAACCCGTAAACCAAACAAGGACCGGGGTTGTAACCCTTCGTCTGAACAGAACTTGGCTTCTTCCACCATTTATCGGCAAGATAAATATAAGAAATCATGACATGTAACAATCTTGTACAGAATCAAGACAAGAATAGACTGGCAAACCCCATCCAACATTCACGGCCAAGCAATAAGTACGGCTTGATACTTTAACTAACTAGGGTTATCACAAGCCTAATTACTAACAAGATACAGCGAGATTATTCCACAGCCACAAGCCCTGCAGACCATCCAGGCTATCCGGACGCAAATAGGGGTTGAATTCAAGTGGGTACATCGTCCAGGAAATGCATGTAACCTTAGGTGACTTAGAGGGTGCAACACATGACAGTGTGCTGGAAATGTGCCCTACTCGACGGCAGGCTACAAATCCCAAGTGGGGCGTCCAGATAACGGGATTGCCTGTAGCTGGGAAATCTCTTCATGACTACTGGATTACTCTAGTGATTAGCCTTAGTCGATTTTAGTGGGTATCCCTGACCGTGGTATTCAGAGGTCCCCGTCCTAGACATGATGCAAGACAAAACGGGTTCATTTGTACAAGCATAATCGTCTACGGTGTCCAAGTTACTCAATCTTGTCATGTCGTGTTAGCCGTCGCAACAGCATTCGAGATATATCATGTCAGGTTTATCATGTCAAGAGTGCGCCACGGCGGGCCACTATCAAGAATTATCAAGCCAAGTTATTATGTCAAATTTGTCAGGTCAAGTTATCTTGTCAGGAGTGCACCACGGCGGGTCACTATCAAGTCATGCCACTTATCAAGGAGGGGAAAAACTTGCACAATTAAATAATAATATATTTATAATATATATATATATTCTTGAAGCCAAGAAAAAACTCTACATCTTTCATGTTGGGAGTGGGAAGAAATTTTGACCACAATTTAGACAAATAAAACATTAAACAATCAAAGTGGACCCCATGCGGCCCAAAAGTGGGAAGAACAAACATGCGGTCAAGAGAGTGGGAGGCCACCCATGCGCCAACCAAAGCTTATGTGGCCAGAAAATAACTGAAGGGGGCCATGCGGCTCGCAAGAAATATTCATGCAACCAGAAAAGTCAAGAAGAGAGAAAACCGCAATAAATGTAAGCTTCCACTCAAGCAAAAGAGAAGGGACACGTGACCACTCAAGTACAGAGGCCATGTGGGACTCAACAATTAATGCAACAAGGAAGGAAAGTTCACGTGAACCATTTAATTGATGATCCACGTGAGGCAATGATTACATGTAATATAATAAGCTAATGTATGCAATTATTTAATGAAAAGGCCATGCGGCTCATATATTTCCATGCACATGCTAATGCTAGCAAGGGCAATTACATGCGGCTACATACAAATCTCATGCGGCCAACATAAAATTTTCCCATGCGGCCAACCACAAATTTTCCATGCGGCTCACTACAAATAATTGGCCAATGCGGCCAAAAATATTTGCATGCGGCCAAATGCAAAAGTGCAAAAGCCTATGAGGCAAGCAATTTATGCATGCGGCTCTAAAATGCAAGCAAGCATGCAGCTAATAAAAAATACAAATAATGGCTTCCCACAGAGAAGATGTCCATGGAAAAATACCATGGCCTCCATGCTCCACCAAACTACCATAGGAACCCAAATCCAGACTTCCATGGGTCAAATTTGGGTATAATAAAATTCTCTACAACATGGAACCATCAGTTTACAAAAATATACAAGTTTAACAGATCAAAACCTATGAAAACCGAAAGTACCACAAAGCTAGATCTACAACAATCCATCCGGTAAAACCGAAAACTCCAAGTTCTAAAGATGGTCAGAATATAACAAGGAAGAGAATGGAACAAACGAAATTGAAATCGTCCAACATTCGGCAAGATGTACTTGCCTCTCTCCAATGGCTAGGGTTTGGTAGAAAAGAAATGAATGAGGGTGAATGAGGAGGGAGAGAGAAAAGTGGCTTATATAACAAGCTCAAGCAATCTCCACCATTCATTCCTCTCCACTCAATCTAAACCATACACCTCATCTCATGAGAAACCAAACTAAACCGAGCCAAACCAAGTCAAAGTGGAACCGAACCAAATAAAACCAAATCCAAGTTAAACCAAGTCATGAAAATCCTACACTTAGGAAAATTTTAAAATGTCTCAAAATCGAGAAATACGAAATACCACTCAAATAAATACGTATCCGTATAAAATACTGATACAGCAAGATGAGCATTACAGCCCTACTCGTCGGCAGGCTGCAAGTCCCACAATGGTGGCCGGGATAACGGGATCGCCTGTAGCTGGGGAGATCTCTCATGACTACTAAATTATTCTAGTTGTTAGCCTTAGCCATTTACAGTAGGTACCCCTGACCGTGGTACTCAGGGATCCCCGTCCTGGACATGATGCGAACACTACCGGTTCAGTCGTACAAACACAATCATCCACGGTGTCCAGGCCATCAAATCTTGTTATGTCATGTTCATTGTCAGGAGTGCGCCGCGTCGGAATACTATCATGTCATGTCAAAAGTGCACCACAACGGGTCACCATCGTGTCAGGAAACAATTAATTTAGCACAAGTACACATTTAGTAATTAAATATTTAAAAAGGGGCAAGGACTGTGGGGGACTCATGCGGCTCGAAAATTTCCATGCGGCCAGCAGTCACTAGCTCATGCGACTAAGCCATTAAATACGCTCATGCGGCTAGCAAAATATATAAATATGCAAATTAATACGCTCGCTATTGGTATGCGGCTGACGGATTCCTTAGGCCATATGTGGCTAGCTGCTGAGAAGTGCATTAAGGAAAAGTATTAAGGGTTGTATTAGAGAATTTCTAAGCCAAATTCATTAAAGCAAATGGAATGCACCAAAGCAAATGCTATGCGGCTGTGCTAGGAAAAAATGCAGTAAAGCAAATGCATTAAAGCAAATGCCTTAAAGCATATGCGGCTGGCCTTCCAAAAAGGTGTATTAAAGCATGAATACAACTATTAAGGCCTTAAGTGCATAAAGCATACAATATATGAAATATTAGGGTCTTAAATGCATAAAGCATTAAAGTAATGCATTAATTTAAGCTTTAAGAAGCTATGCGGCTAGCCATCTCCAGAATGCTTTAACCAAAGCATATAAGGACAAAAATGCTTTAACCAAAGCATTAAAACAAATAAGGACAAAAGTATTAAGAATGGGATAATATTACATTAAGTAATGCCCTTAGGAATATAAACCTCCAGAACCTATGCGGCTAGCTTATAATGCATGGACTGCAATAATTGCATGGATTCAAATACATTATAATGCATGGATTCAAGCCTATGCGGCTTGCTTGTGATGTATTGACTGTAATAATTACATGCGGTCGGCCATAAGATTTAATGTATTGCTATAATATATTTCAATGCTTTAGTGTAGGTATTTGGAATATGCATTAAAATATTGTATGCATTAAATGCACGCTAGAATATTGCATGCAAAATATTGCATGCATCAGCGGCTTACTTTGAATACCACATACGGCTCTCTTGGGTGCTGATGCATGCAAGGCTATGGGTACAAGCATTAAATGCTAAGCCATGATAATGGGGCCAAGCATTAATGCTAAGCTTAGCTCCCACGTGCATGCATTTAATGCCAAGGTGGCCAAATATGTTCCCATGCGGCTACAATTAACACTTGCAAGCAACTGCAAGTGTATAGGAGATTAATTAATACAATTCTATATAAGCCATGCGGCTCCTAAGTAAATGGCCATGCGGCTCAGCAAAATTTCTATAGGTCAAATTTGGACCAAACGAAATTCTCTGCAATATGGGATCATCAACTTAGCAAAATATGCCAGTTTGATAGATCCAAAATTCTGGAAACCGAAAATACCACAAGACTAGATCTATAAAAATTTAACCATGGAAATGAAAAATGCCAAGTACTAAAGTGGGTTAGAAACACATGAGGAAGACAATGGAACAATAAAAATAGACTTCCTCCATGAAGCAAGATGCACTTGCCTAAGCTCTCCCTCTCTCTTTCTTTCCTGATGGTTGAAGAAGTAATGGTGGAGAAGAAGAAGTAATGAAGAGAGATAAATGTTAGTGGGATATTTAATGAAGAGGGTAGTGGTAGGTGGGATTGGTTTGGTCCACACAAAATCTAGCAAAAATCGAACCATGCAAAACCAAGCCGAACCAAGTCAAGTTGGGCCGAACCAACCAAGAAAATATGCAATACGGGTCTAAATACGTACACGTATTTCGAGATACGAAATACGAACAATGGTCATTACAACTCTACCCACCTTAGAAGAATTCCGTCCTCGAAATTTTAACCAAGTGGCTAGAGATGCAAGGACAAGCTATACTACCCACAGGCAAGCTATACTAGTCAAGCAATCAAGCAATTATTCGTACAAGCAAGGAATCGAAGACATGAGGCATAGAAAAGATATTATACCTCATGAGTCAAACAGGTCGGGATATCGCGATCGGATATCATCCTCACGCTCCCACGTTGACTCTCCCAAAGAGTGATGACCCCAAGCAACACGGACTAACTTGATAGTCTTGTTCTTGAGTATCTTCTCTCTTTGGTCCAATATGGATACAGGCCTCTCCTCATACGAAAGGTTGGTACCAACAATCAATTCCGAATGATCCAGGATGTGGCTCGGGTGCGGGATATACCGTCTTAGTTGGGATACGTGGAACACGTCATGTACCTCACTCAGAGACGGTGGAAGAGCGAGATGATAGGACACATCTTCTACTCGCTCCAGAATATCGAACGGCCCTATATACCTAGGACTAAGCTTTTCCCGTACGTCGAAATGAATGACGCCACGGTTAGGCGAGATCCTCCGGAATACATGGTCGCCGACAGAAAATTTAAGGGAACGCCGATGAGAATCGGCCCAATGGCGCTGACGATCTTGTGCAACGCGAAGATGATCTCTGACTCTCCTGACCACCTCAACTGTCTGAGCGATCATCTCTGGACCAAGCATCTGCCTCTCTCCCACATCGTCCCAGTCTAGTGGGGATCTGCACTTCCTTCCATACAGTACCTCGAACGGTGCCATCTGGATACTAGCTTGGAAACTGTTGTTGTACGAAAACTCCACCAGGTGCAGGTGATCTTCCCATGAACCACCGAAGTCGAGTGTACAAGATCTCAACATATCCTCCAGAGTCTGGATTGTGCGTTCCGACTGACCATCTGTCTGCGGGTGATATGCTGAGCTGAACTGGAGACGAGTTTCCAAACTCTCTTGCAAGCTACGCCAAAAGTGTGACGTGAATCTTGAATCCCGGTCCGAGGTGATACTGACTGGTACACCGTGGAATCTGACAATCTGCCGAAGATACATCTCTGCTAGCTGAGCTGTCGATTGATCCACTCTGAACGGGAGAAAGTGAGCCACCTTCGTGAGCCTGTCAACTATAACCCAAATAGCATCTCTACCAGCTGGGGATCTAGGTAATCCAGTCATAAAATCCATGGTTATATGTTCCCACTTCCATTCTGGAATCGGCAAGGGCTGAAGAAGTCCAGCTGGCCTCTGGTGTTCAGCCTTGACTTGTTGGCAAACCAAACACCGAGAGACAAACCGAGCTATCTCCCTCTTCATGCCATTCCACCAAAAGTGCTGACGGATATCTCGGTACATCTTCGTGCCACCGAGATGAATCGAATACTGAGAACTATGAGCTTCCGCCATCACCTCCTGTCTAATATCTCCACTGGGTACACAAAGACGCTTACCATGTCGAAGGGTACCATCTTCATGAATGCATAATTCTGGTCGTCGTCCTGCTTCACATTCTGCTCTAAGCCGCTGAAGCTTAGTATCGGAGGACTGAGCTATCTTGATCCACTCAACTATAGTGGACTGTACTTGCATGCTGGCTATCAATGCCACATTGGTAGGAAGGACAACTTCTATACCCATCTTCTAAAGATCTGCTAACAACTCTGGTTGCGCTGTCAGAAGATAAACTCCGGCTCTCCTGCTCAACGCATCTGCAACAACGTTGGCCTTCCCAGGATGATATTGCAGGTTGACATCATAATCTACAAGTAGCTCTAGCCACCTTCTCTGACGCATATTAAGGTCCTTCTGAGTGAACACATACTTCAGGCTCTTGTGGTCGGTAAAAATCTCCACCCTGTCTCCATACAGGTAGTGTCTCCACAACTTAAGTGCAATACTACAGCTGCCAATTCCAAGTCACGGGTTGGGTAATTTCTCTCATGATCACGAAGTTGACGTGACGCATAAGCTATTACCTTTCCATGCTGTATCAAAACACATCCTAAACCCTTGCCTGAAGTGTCACAGTATACTGAAAATCCTCCGGTCCCATCTGGAAGTATGCGAACGGGTGCCGTCATCAAACCTCGCTTCAGCTTCTCAAAAGATTCCTGACACTCTGTTGTCCAAGCGAACTGCACATCCTTGCGGATTAGCTGCGTCAATGGCACTGAAATCCGAGCAAAGTCTAAAACAAATCTCCGGTAATATCCGGCTAATCCAAGAAAACTGCAAACTTCTGCAACTGTACGGGGTACTGGCCAGGTTTCCATAGCCACTATCTTCTGGGGATCCACTTCCACTCCACCCTTGGTGATGATATGACCCAAGTATAAAATACGATCGAGCCAGAACTCGCATTTACTAAACTTGGCATACAACTGGTGCTCTCGGAGAATCTGGAGGACCATTCTGAGATGCTGCTCATGCTCCGCTTCACTCTTGCTGTAGACAAGAATATCGTCTATGAACACGATCACGAACTGATCCAAATAAGGCATGAAGATACGATTCATGAGGTCCATGAATACAGTCGGTGCATTGATCGCTCCAAAGGGCATAACAAGGAACTCCCAATGCCCATATCTGGATCTGAAGGCTGTCTTCGGGATGTCCTGCTCTCTGACTCTGATCTGGTGGTACCCTGACCGCAAATCAATCTTCGAGAATACTGCCGCTCCTCTGAGTTGATCAAACAAGTCATCTATCCTGGGGAGAGAATATCTGTTCTTGATTGTCACTGAGTTCAAGGTACGATAGTCAACACATAATCTGGACGTACCATCCTTCTTTTTCATAAGAAGCATCGGGGCTCCCCAAGGCGATCCACTAGCACGAATGAATCCCTTGGTCCTGAGTTCTTCAATCATCTTATACAATACCTCCAATTCTGACGGCGCCATCCTGTAGACTCTTTCTGATACTGGTGCTGTCCCGGGAATCAAGTCGATAGTGAACTCGATCTCCCGTTCTGGCGGCATTCCTGGAAGCTCTTCTGAGAAAACATCTGGGAATTCCTCCACTATTCGGGGTAACTGTACTGCTGCTACGGCCATCCGCAATACTGGAGGGGAAGGTTCCACTTCACCTCGAGAGAAAGAAAACTCTGGCTCGCCTGGAATGCTAAAAACAACTCTGTCAATATGGCAGTCTATTCTAGCATACTGGTCTCTCAACCAATCCATCCCTAAGACCATATCATAATCGGCCATCGGGAATTCTATCAGCCTAGCGAGAAACTCTCTACCGCTAACCACGATTCGACATGAGGAAAATACTCTATCTACTCCCACAAGACCGTTACCAGTAAGTATATTGAGCCTTACTGATAACGACTCGGGCTCCAGTCCTATCCGTGTCGCGAATCGTACAGACATGATTGAATGCGATGCACCATAATCAAATAACACTGAAGCGGAAAATGTATTGACGAGAATAGTACCTGCCACTACCTTGCCTGGTGCCACTTCTTATTCTCCTATGGTCAAAGCCAACACTTGACCGTGTCCTCTGGGTGCCGGCCCTCTCTGCTGGAATCCTTACTGCCTATTCTGGACTTGCGCCTGGGCAAACTGCTGAGGCCTTTGCTGATAAAAAGTCTGGGTCTGCGTCGGCAATGGCCTCGGGGATGGAAACTGGTACTGGGGCTAGTCCCCTCACTGATGAACTGGTCCTGGCGGGTGATGAGTCACTCCTGAACGGGCAGGACCCTACCTTGTGGTCTGGCGCTCCACAAAGCAAACACAATCTTCGAGCCTTGCGACACTCTGAAACAACATGTCCAGGCTTTCCACAATAAGAGCAGCCCATGGGGGAAGACTGCTTCTGCTTCTGCTGCTGAGGGTGCATCAGAGTTGAATGTTGAACCGACGTAACTGATGCTGCCCTCCTCGGAGCTCCAATGGTCAAAGCCCTAGCTGCCGGGGCTGGCGCTGATGACTGATTCATCTGGCCGTGAGATCGCTTTCGACCTCCGGTCCTGTTCACAATCCTCTGGGAGGTATACTCATGTCTCCTAGCTGCCCTCAATACCGTATCAAAAGTTTGATGCTCAAACTGCTCCACCGCCAGCAAAATCTCTAGGTGGAGCCCCTGCTGAAATCGTTAGGCTCTAACGAACTCGGTCGCCACCAAGGTGGGAGCAAACCGACTAAGCCTGGAAAACTCGGCCGCATACCCATCGATCGTCCTGCCCATCTGCTTCAAATTGGTAAACTTGGTCTGTAGATCGTACCGAGCCACCGCATCGAAGTACTTGGTCCGAAACCTCTCACGGAATACTGTCCAGGCAATAGGCGCCGCTAGTCCAACGGCCTGAGCCGCCCACCAGCTGCGGGCTAGATACAATAACTGCAGGCACACTACAGCCACATTCTCATCTTCCGGGGTCTTCGCCGCCTCCAATATCACCTCTGTGTCCTGAAGCCATGCATCAGCAGCGATAGCGTCTTCGCTGCCATCGAAGAATGGAGGGTTCAGGCGCTTGAAACTGTTCGCTGTACTGTTCCCATGATGTCCACCTTTGCCCAGAACATCTGCCACGGCCTGATGCAAGGCATCTCGTCGATGGTCCTGAGATGCAAGCAACTCCCTGATAAGTCCAACTAAGGCTCCATCATCCTGCCTCGCGGGCTGGACTGACTGTACCGGGGGTTCTGGATCTCCGGAAGGCATGGCCCGGGAGGCTGCTCTTGAGTGCTGGGCCTGGTCTTCTTGTTGCTGCTGGTCCACGAAAAGTGCTTCGTCTTGCTGATCGGCAGGTCCAGGAACAATACCACTGAAGAAAATGACATAGGGAACAATAAGGAAGGACCCAGACAGATCAACGATACAAGCATGTGATCAGGTCGAGAATCCCAGGGATTAGAAAAGTCGGGCAGAGATCAAGGACGAGTACTAATTGAGACATCTATTCGGTAAACCCTCACATATCTTGATTTACAAGACCTGCATGGGCCACCACTTAAACCATGTAACGCCCCAGAACCAGAATACTGGATAGCGGGGGCATACATAGCCAGCTACGTATAATAAAATGGAATCCATCCCACAATCCGGTCACGGCTGTCTAGATATGAGGGTTTAACTATAATCTATCAATCTCCTATGGTCAATAACAAGCCTAAATATCTCAATTTCAAGCAAGCAAGTAAAGTTACAAGATGTAAGATCACCAAATATACAATAGTAAGGTATCCCAAACATTACATATCCAGCTGATCATGAAGCTAGTCGTTACAAAATGTGAGGACTAGCAAGACTTTAGTCATACATGATCAACCCTAGGATCTGTCAATCATGCTACAGCCCGTAGGCAGACAATAATAAGGCATACAATACGAGCTAACAGGTGCTCGCCGGCTAAACGCCTCAAAATAAAATTTTTACAATAGAGTGGGAGAGCAAAAATAAACCCA
The DNA here is from genome assembly GCA_029216955.1 of Iris pallida. Classification (NCBI taxonomy): domain Eukaryota; kingdom Viridiplantae; phylum Streptophyta; class Magnoliopsida; order Asparagales; family Iridaceae; genus Iris; species Iris pallida. The sequence continues at coordinate 944,043 of JANAVB010031820.1, forward strand.
TTCGTTGCCCTGGTCACGCCTGATGGTCACCATCGGGCTGGAAGGTCGGTAGATCCTCTGAGGTAGCTCCGAAATATGGCCACACAAAACCAGCTGGGTCAGACCCCAGAAAGAGCAAGTGCCACAAGGAGGCTTCACTTAAGAACTAAAACCAGCACATCAGAAAATGATATTAAAGCAGTTAAAAGAACTTGAAGTAAAAGAATAACAACCATCAAAATGGAGCACGAGAGAACCATTCAAGTAGCCGGGTCACAACCCTTAAACCAAACAAGGACGGGGGTTGTAACCCTTCACTTGAATAGAACTCCGTTTCCAAATATTGTTGATAAGGTAAAACTTTACAAGCATGACGTGGGGTACAATAATACAATAAACGAAAAGAGGACTTAGAACTGCTCCGGGAGCCAGGTTACAACCCTTAAACCAAACAAGGACCGGGGTTGTAACCCTTCGCCTGAACAGAACTTCGCCTCTGATCTTTATTGTTAAGAGTGACAATCATGCAATCAAACTTGCAATAATCGAGCACTGAAACCACACCATACAATCGCACCCGGCCAATCAGTGACTACGGCTTTCTACATTAGCTAACTAGGATTATCACAACATGCAATGAGATGTTCCTCCAGCCATAAGCCCTGCAGCTAATCCAGGTTATCCAGGCGACTTGGGTTTATTTAAGCAGTGCATCGTTCTTTCCATATATCAGTGAATTTAGACTTGTGTCCTACTCGTCGGCAGGCTGCAAGTCCCACAATGGTGGCCGGGATAACGGGATCACCTGTAGCTGGGGAGATCTCTCATGACTACTGAACTATTCTAGTTGTTAGCCTTAGCCATTCACAGTAGGTACTCCTGACCGTGGTACTCAGGGATCCCCGTCATAGATATGATGCGAACACTACCGGTTCAGTCGTACAAACACAATCATCCACGGTGTCCAGGCCATCAAATCTTGTCATGTCATGTTCACTGTCAGGAGTGCACCGCGTCGGGCCACTATCATGTCATGTCAAAAGTGTACCACAATGGGTCACCATCGTGTCAGGGAACAATTAATTTAGCACAAGTACACATTTAGTAATTAAATATTTAAAAAGGAGCAAGGACTGTGGGGGACTCATGCGGCTCGAAAATTTCCATGCGGCCAGCAGTCACTAGCTCATGCGGCTAAGCCATTAAATACGCTCATACGGCTAGCAAAATATATAAATATGCAAATTAATACGCTCGCTATTGGTATGCGGCTGACGGATTCCTTAGGCCATATGCGGCTAGCTGCTGAGAAGTGCATTAAGGAAAAGTATTAAGGGTTGTATTAGAGAATTCCTAAGCCAAATGCATTAAAGCAAATAGAATGCATCAAAGCAAATGCTATGCGGCTGTGCTAGAAAAAAATGCAGTAAAGCAAATGCATTAAAGCAAATGCCTTAAAGCATATGCGGCTGGCCTTCCAAGAAGGTGTATTAAAGCATGAATACAACTATTAAGGCCTTAAGTGCATAAAGCATACAATATATGAAATATTAGGGTCTTAAATGCATAAAGCATTAAAGTAATGCATTAATTTAAGCTTTAAGAAGCTATGCGGCTAGCCATCTCCAGGATGCTTTAACCAAAGCATATAAGGACAAAAATGCTTTAACCAAAGTATTAAAGCAAATAAGGACAAAAGTATTAAGAATGGGATAATATTACATTAAGTAATGCCCTTAGGAATATAAACCTCCAGAACCTATGCGGCTAGCTTATAATGCATGAACTGCAATAATTGCATAGATTTAAATGCATTATAATGCATGGATTCAAGCCTATGCGGCTTGCTTGTGATGTATTGACTGTAATAATTACATGCGGTCGGCCATAAGATTTAATGCATTGTTATAATACATTTCAATGCTTTAGTGTAGGTATTTGGAATATGCATTAAAATATTGTATGCATTAAATGCACGCTAGAATATTGCATGCAAAATATTGCATGCATCAGCGGCTTACTTTGAATACCACATGTGGCTCTCTTGGGTGCTGATGCATGCAAGACTATGGGTGCAAGCATTAAATGCTAAGCCATGATAATGGAACCAAGCATTAATGCTAAGCTTAGCTCCCACGTGCATGCATTTAATGTCAAGGTGGCCAAATATGTTCCCATGCGGCTACAATTAACACTTGCAAGCAACTGCAAGTGTATAGGAGATTAATTAATACAATTCTATATAAGCCATGCGGCTCCTAAGTAAATGGCCATGCGGCTCAACAAAATTCCCATAGGTCAAATTTGGACCAAACAAAATTCTCTACAACATGGGATCATCAACTTAGCAAAATATGCCAGTTTGATAGATCCAAAATTCTGGAAACCGAAAATACCACAAGGCTAGATCTACAAAAATTTAACCATGAAAATGAAAAATGCCAAGTACTAAAGTGGATTAGAAACACATGAGAAAGTCAATGGAACAATAAAAATGAACTTCCTCCATGAAGCAAGATGCACTTGCCTAAGCTCTCCCTCTCTCTTTCTTTTCTGGTGGTTGAAGAAGTAATGGTGGAGAAGAAGAAGTAATGAAGAGAGAGAAATGTTAGTGGGATATTTAATGAAGAGGGTGGTGGTAGGTGGGATTGGTTTGGTCCACACAAAATCTAGCAAAAATCGAACCATGCAAAACCAAGCCGAACCAAGTCAAGTTGGGCCGAACCAACCAAGGAAATATGCAATACGGGTCTAAATACGTACACGTATTCCGAGATACGAAATACGAACAATGGTCATTACAAAGGCTATACAAGCCTAACCTATAATTCAAGTACCAATAATGACCAAAGTCAACTCAAGCTATCTCATACACACAAGTAATATCTATATAGATATATACATACAATATATATATATATATATATATATATATATATATATATATATATATATATATATATATATATATATATATATATAGGCATGCATATACTATATGCCTATATTACAAGACAAGGCAACTTTCATGCATTCATATATTTAGACACTCTAACATAGGCTATATGCCTATATCACATATGAGTTACATGATATAGTTATGTATATATGTATACAATACCATCTATCAAACTTATATATAGAGAGAGAAGTAGAGAGTGGGTGGTGTGTGTACATGCACATGTGAATGGGGGATGAGTGTGTTGACTGTTACATGTGACAGTCACATGTATGTGTATATGAGAGAGGCTAACATGCTTGTATTAGGCTATATGTGTGTGTGTACCTAGGCAAGAGTGAGTGAGTGAGTGAGTGAGTGAGTGATATGAACTATGGGTCAGTCAAATCTGGACAGTGAGGGAATTTACTGTGTTCAGTCAAATAGGAAAGGAAAGGAAAAGAAATTAGTTCATTTCACACAACATTACATACTCCTATAACATATTTCAGACCCATTCACCTCAAACCCAAATCGAGAACCCAAACTCTAACCAAATCACCCCAAACTTGAAACTCAGTCAGTACACATATAGATACACTACACTAGGGTTTTAAACATGTAAATTAAAGCATTAAACTAGGTTAAATTGGTTGTCAAAACTAGGTTTTCAAAACTGGAAAATACAGTAAATTAACAAGGTATCAGTCAACATAGGGTATTTAGAAATTGATATATATAAAAACATGTTAAAATAAAAAATAAATGGTTGGTAAAGGATCTAGGCTATGTGTACGTGTCCAACATAGTGTCTCGTGTCCACCACAACATGACACAGTGTGTCCATGTGTGTGTGTGTGTGTGTGTGTGTCCGTGGGAGAGGAGGAGGAGGAGGAGGAGTTAGGTTAGGGTTTACCTGAGCTCGAGGAGGAGGAGCTTGAAGGGGGGGTTAGGGGTCGCCGGGGGGGAGGGAGTCGCCGGAGGAGCTCGAGGAGGGGGAGAAAATTTCGAGTAGGGGAAAAAAAGAACACAGCGTGCCCTAAGTAAAATAGTTAGCGACGTATAGAGGAGACGTCGCTAACCGTCGCCAATTTTTAATATAGGGCGACATATTTAATAATATGTCGCTAAGCGTCGCTAATTCCGTCGTATAGCGACGAATTTCTAGGACGTCGCTAATATGCAAAATATTGGCGATATTTTTTGTTGGCGTCGCTAATATGTCATATTTTGGTAGTGGAGGGAGAGGGGTTGGGGGCTGCCAGTAACACTGCTGGAGAGGAGGGAGGGGAGAGGGGAAGAGTGTGGCCGCGCGGGGAGGAGAAGGGACTGCCACCATCACGGTGGAGGAGGGAGGGGGTCGAGAAGGAGGACGGTGGCCGCACGAGGAAGAGGAGGTGGCTGGGGGCTGCCACCACCGCTGAGGAGGAGGGAGGGGGGCGGGAGGAGAAGGGTGGCCGTACACCACCACGGAAGGTGGGAGAGGGGAGGGTATTTTGGATATATTTTTAAATTTTTATTTGTAAAACAGTCACTAACGGTCAAATTTGACTTTATGTAGACGGTAGGGAACATTTTGATCGACTCATATATTGCGAGAGAGCTTCCATTGCTATATTTGTCTATTGAGTCTTATTTTGCTAACGAAACAAATTGAAGGAGAAATTTTTTGCACTTTACCCATATATTGACGAGTTATACGTATATGGAATTGGTGCATGACATATATTGAGTGTTTCTTATTAATTGCGAGTGTCACACCTCCGTTCTTGAGGTATCAGTTCAATCTATTCTTACCTTGATAAGAAGAGCATTACCTACTCACAACATGCATGGGCTAAAGATTCATCTATGTACAAAGTCTAAAGTCATTCTTCGTCAAGTTGCAGCTATCACTGTACCAAATCCTCAGCTCTTCCCCAAGCCAGCCAAGACAACCACCATCCAGGCATATAGTTCAGCAAGTTGCATCTTGCCCTGTTAGTCGACGGCGACACGACATGACACGACAGAGTACGGACTCAACGATTGAACGCATTAAATTCCATTTCGAGAAGAAGAAGAAGAAAGAATACCAAACTCTCATCTGCACAAGAAGACTGGACCATCGATATATCTATTGCCGAGAAGTCGACCTCCGACCGCCTGCGGACTTTACTTAGACCACAAGTAGCGGCTTAGTGCACAGTTACCACCACGCTGTCGAGGACCATAACGTACGGTTTCAATTTTGCGACAGCTGTGTGTGGAAGAAGACCTTCGTGGACTCAAATGGTCCAACGCGCATATATATAGTTCTCTTGAGCTGCACTAGAAGGCACATAGAAACGTTAACAACTAACGAAGGGTTCTCGGCAAGTTTGCGTAACTAATGGTGACACCAGCTCTGAACAGTTGCAGCTACGACGATGGTCAAGAACAGTCTTCTAGCTGCAAGACACATCAAGGCAGGGTCGGATCCATATAGCTGTCGACAGGCGGACGGGTTAATTGACTAGCCACGTGTTGCGAGCAATACGATCCATGTCACAGTAGAGCATACAACAGTGGGAGTGGTTTGAAGCGCTACGTTTTTGTTTTTGTCAAAGTTCGTAGTGTGGCTGCAGGCGGCTCTTGTCCACACTTGAAAAATGTTAGAAAGTCGGGAGACTTTTCAACTTTGGAACGTGTCCTAGCTCGTGAACACTAATCCAACTAGGCCCACCAAGAGAAAAAAAATATAATGAAAAAAGAGAGGAAAAAGAAGAGGTTAATTTGGATTTGGTGTGTTATTTGGAATGTACCATTGTGTGTCAATGTGAAGGAGACACTCCAAAAATAATAATTTATATGATTTCCAAAATAATTTGAAGTATGGTATTGAGTATCCCTACTGTGGATGCTGAATGCTTCTGCCTAAAAGCTTGGAGAATGCAAAAGTGAATCAAGGACCAAAATTGAGGCTAGTGTTGCTATGTCCCCTTTGACAAGTCGGCATCTTGATCTATGACAACTTGGGGCATCACGATAAATCATGTGCATATATATGACTGTCAAATCTTGGCAATCCTTGCTATACTTACGACTGCCAAAATTTTACAGAAAGGGCCTTACAAATCTATCCGACTTTAAACTTGAGCAAGGTTAGTCAGTCCACTAGCAATTACAGAATTTATCTCAAAAAAAGTTCCGGAATCTCCCTGTTCCCCAGTTTCTCTCTCAAAAGACTATATCATCAAAATTAAGGACCTGAGGCATTCCAACTGAATGGAGATATAAGTGCATATTATCCCATTTATATTCTTTATAGATTCATGAAGTTCCTCAAGTCCAATATAATGTGCTTCGAATGGTGCTGCACTTGGATGGGAAAACTGCAACTGACAAATGGAGAGTGCCTTCTAAATTTGGATCCAGGTCATAAGTGCACTCCCAAAACTTTAAGCCTCAAAATAATTCAGGAAAAGAAAAGATTGTATTGCAGCAGAATATCTAGTCTGCCACCAATTTGCCATGTATTTAGATGAACCCGAGTAGTAACTATCACAATAGATATAGAGTTGAAATTTAACATCTGAAAAAGAATAAATCAAATTCCACTCATGAATTGAGTGTTCCCCTTTGTTATTATTTGTTTGCCCCACTATTTGCAATATAGTACAGAACATATTTACAAAGTGATGAGAAACTCAGAAAGTTGTTTGGTTACTCGCTTTCATAGTCTTCTTCATCACCAAATGAAAAGACTGAAGCATCTGCCGCAATTGCTTTGAACTCGCTCATACTTGTTGATTCCAGTTCAGGGGTCTCCATTGACAAGGAGCTCTTGTTCTTCTCTTCACTTCTCAGTTCCGGGGCATTTGGGCCCTTTGAATCTCCTTCCTTCTTCAACGAAAGTTGTTCCACGTTGCTAGCGAGGCTTGATGTTTCTTCTTTTGATGCTTTTGTGTTGGACGGTTCCTCTCTTTTAGATGCTCCATCGGCATCACCAGCCATCTTAGCTCGCTTATCCTTTGAGGATTCACTATCACTGTCTGAGAAGACATCATCCTTATCTACGCTCCCAGACTCCTTTTGATTAGCAGGTGGTGTGTTTTCTCTTGTGGCAGTAGCACTAGCCGGATCCTCATTGGACTCTGGGTTGGTGGTTGGTCTTGGAGCCCTTTGAGGGAGAGAACCATCATAGTCTACTAGCACGACCTCCACTTGGAATCCTGGAGATGGTAATTTTCTCTGCAGGAGAATATTCATTCAAATTCGACATTGAGGAGAAAGTAGCAACAAAAACAACATCATCAGAGCCTTTATCCCAAACTTTTGAGCATTGAGGACAAAGTAACAAAGCAACAGAATTTTAGCAGCAGAAATTCTTGAAAATTAAAAGACGTCATGTAAGATCTTGAAGCACTAGGCCAATTGATGCTGGCACACCCTCGGTTGCTCTGAGTAGAAAGACTAGGAATCTAAACCATGCTCACTGGACCAGGTTAATTTGAGGTTTCCAAAAAACAGATCAGGATTGGGCTCAAAGCCCCAACCAGAACTCATATCAGTTGATGCTAGCCAACATGAAGTTTGGGAACTTCATACTTATTGCTATATGATATATTATACATGTTTATCTACTCAGTTTTATAGGCAGCTTCTCAGATATCTACCCCTTGAGAAATCAGTAATATCAAGTATGGGACTCTCTCTGATGCAGTAACAAATAGTTACACAACCTGCTCTAAGGGTGAGACAAGATCGGGTTTCTAAAAATCTACCCTTGAGAAATTAGTATTATCAAGTACGGGACGGTCTCTCCCGCAATAATAGATACGGTATTTACACAACCTGCTCTAAGGGCAAGACACAGATAGGGTTCTCAATATCTACCCTTGAGAAATTAGTAATATCAAGTATTTGACGGTCTCTGCTGCAATAGTAGATATGGTAATTACACAACCTGCTCTCTGGATGAGGCAAGATTGGTTTTTACGGTAAGATCCCAAACATTCACACTTCCAACGCTTTTTAAAAAAAAATACTTTTAACAAAACACAAACTGCTCTAGCAGTGGTTTTAACTAATATGCAGATTGTTTTTAACATCCATAAAACAAGGCAAGAGAATAGTAAATAAAAGAAAAAAAACAATCAAGAAAAATGCAGTCATGATTTGGATACAACTTCGAATTTCATGAGGTTACCAACTCTATAATTAATCTGTGTTAGAACCTCAGTGACGTACCTTATCAAAACCATCGAGATCAGAAGTGTTCAAGACCATCCTATTTTCCATCATTGTTGTATTCAACCAACTGGACAAAGGAAAAATTCAGTCTCATCAATTCAACACGTAAGCGAAGACAGCTGATATTACAAGAAGAAAGAAACAGCACATCATACCACACTGCAAATGGAAATGCATTAAAGGCACCTCATAGTAACTGCATTTTTTTTTAGTTTAGGTAACTATTGGATACGTCTTAGAGGATCAACTTTTCCTAAAACATAACTCTGTAAAAGATCCCACCTCTTTTTCCCCCTTAACAAACCTCTGAAAGCATGCTATTCATTTCAACTATCTTGGGCTGCACAGTACTAAGTAAGGGCATCAATAGTATAGCTGGATCTCAAGAATGCATCTTGAGGCCCAAATTTGTAATAAAAATATATATATGTAGAATGGGTTGGGTTTGTATGAGAATAGTAGGAAAAAAAAAATCTTGATGCCCATATGATATGAGTTGATATAGACCCACGTGCCATCCTTCTTCCTTTTTCAAAAATAATATAAAATCTAGAATCTAGAAGTTGGGGCTCCAAATTGAGCCTTACTATTCTACAAAATGAGTTTCTTCATTCTGAATGTAGAAATTCTGAGGCCCAGGCTACAGCTCCTATGGCTGGGACGGGACGGGACCATCATGGTGCTCCAATTGAGCCTTAATATTCTACAAAATGAGCTCCTACATTCTAAATCTAGAATCTAGAAATTGTAATGAACCTTACTATTGATGCTCTAAGGAATGAGATCTTCATCGCGGTCAAATATATGCTTATTAACAGATTTTCTGCTGAAGAGATCCCTGAAATTGAATTAGCTGCAGTTCTCCTCTGATGCAGTCTAAAGAATAATCAACATAAGCAATGTGATATCATGGAATTAAATTATCTTTTAAAATTGATATCATAATGCTTTGTCGCATGGTATAAAGAGAAAGGTTCAAGGTATCGGCATATCGGTCATATAGTATTGGTTTCAGAATTTCCGATACTGATACTCACGGATATTGATACCTGTCAATACCAAAATTATGGCTCTCTTTTACGGTCAATGTTGCAAAGAAAAATTAAAAGAAAAGGAAATTATGGTAAAAAAAACAATGTTGACACTATGGTTTAAATGTGCTGTAGTTTGACATGCTAGAGTGTGCCTATAAAATTTCATGTTTACACAATATAATTATTATTATTTGTTGAAGCTGTGTACTATAAATTCACGACGTTCATAACAATGTCTATTATGGGTAAATAATTCAATGATGTTAAATTCTATTCCATTCAAAAGTAAAGAAAACATCAAATAATACATAACATCATGCCTAAATATAAAAAAAATACTTCTCTAGTTTTTTTAATAGCTTCTTTTATCTTTTGGCTTTCGAAACCAAGAACTCTAAAACTCCAACTCAAAACGACCCAAACTCCCGAAACCTTTGATACCAATACACATGAGGTCCGAAACGGATTACAATACCGTGAACCTTAATGTCACAACACGATTCAGACACAAGTCACACAATATGGATAAAACACATTATTGTTGGTCCATGTGTCCACCACGTGTTAACATGGTAGATATGGCACCGATAGCAATTTGGACTGTCTGTGCTTTGTCTTAATGTTAGCTATTCCACAAATCCATAGCATGAAGCTAAATCAATGAATATATTAATGATAATTCAAACTAGTTTAATTAGCAATTAAAATAAAATTGCAGATTAAGATTAAATTATGTAGAAATCCCTAAGGTATAGTAAGAAGAAAAACAAAACAAAATTTATTTTTTGGCAATAAAGTGAGGATAACACCTACCAGTAGAAATCTCCTTGACGGTCATGGAAATGGATTTTAAAATCACCAGCCAATTCAGTGAGACCAGGCTCTCCAGGTAAAGCAAAGACCATGATCCCCTTTCTTGGTGCACTGAACCAGAAATCTTCAGGCTGAAAATAAAGATCCGTAAATAAATGAGTGCATACAGCATATTGAATGGGCAGTAGAGAGGATATGAATGGAGCAGGTAAATCTAAAAAGGGAAAGAAAGTGCCAATTTTCAGAGGCATTTGATTATTCTCATGCGAATTTCATGTTTTCCCTAAATGGAACCTACACTCACATTGAATAATATGCATCTCACGAAACACAGAAAAACATTATGGATGATATACGAGGGAGTAAACAGACAGTTGCTATCTATGTAAACCCTAAACAACCCTAGTAGATATACACTACCAGTCCAGCATACTGATTCCTGTGCACTAATAGAAGCCTATATATTTGTACGCAACTAAGCATATGTGCATCTCTTGTGTATGACTGTGTGCTCTTTGTGCATGTTGAGAAACAAAGACAACAAGTGCCACATCCAGTATCATAAGTATGACAGAAAGAGAAGTACTCGCCCATTCCTTGCATCAGTTAAAGCATAAATTAAGCAATGACAATTGAAGAAAATGGAAAACAAGAGGACAATCTACTTTTAATAGATCAGTTCAACCAAACATTTATCTGTATCAAGAAATAAAATGATTTCAGAATGGAGGGAGGGATTTCCATCACTAAGTATACTGGTGACAAGCTAGATCTTCCACGAATATCTTCTCAACCAAACAAATAAATTAAAGCTCATTGTCCGTGCCTTCAGATTTTTAACTTATCAAAGAGTTGGATATGAGATAATATGTGTAGTGGTGTACATCTTCTCTTCAGCTATAATGGTGCAAAGCTCCACTTTATAAATACACAAAGCACATGTTTTCATTACAATGTTTTCTAAACCCCAGTTCCTCTAAACTTCTTTTTTCAACATTTCGTTATTCTCCAAATATAGACATCACCAACCAGCCTAACTTATGCAAGTGTTCTCCTATCCCATCTTCTCTATTTCTGTAAAATCAACAAGGATTTAGTATTTGCTAGTGCTATTCTTCCGATGGCAAAGTCTCCTGATCAATGTTCTAAAATTCGATGTGCGGGTTCAGTGCACAGGAGGAGCACCTAAGCGCCAAACAGGTATCATACAGTTTTTATTCTCTTCTCCTACTTCCTTGTAACAGCTTATATAGTGATTTTTTAACTAATTTGGGTTCTATTTTCTATTTATCTCATCTCTAAACGTCTCTTGTTACTTTTTACAGGGTTCAAACACTTCTACAAGGCTGCAACAATGAAAACATTGGATCAAACTATCATTTTGTATGAACAATAAGACAACTTTATTTTTATTTTTTAACTTTTGTAGACATATCCAAAATATATCCATGATCCATCAAACATATCCAAAACATAACATAGCAAAACATAAAAGATATTCGAACTCCTAAGCATCAAACTCTTCATCTCCAGTCTTCCAACACAAGCCGCACAAAGCGTCTAGGCACCGAACAGGGCCGCACAAAGACACAACCGCATTATAC